>CM030369.1:170050661-170579028 GCA_003604175.2 Clonorchis sinensis
AGTGCACGATCGATATACACGATCGATAAAGGCTTCTGAGCATACAGTTTGTTTCGCGGGGTGCAGCTCAAACAGAATCTCACTTCGTTCGAACCAGTCAAACGTGCACAGTATCTTCATTACAAAATTTTAAAACTTTTTAAGTAAACTGGGGTCGCATTTCATGATTTCATGATTTCATGATTTTGCGTATCATATTAATATTTAAACTCGTGACAAATTTCTATCGTTTCTATTTGCAGGATCTGCTCCCGGACGAGCCCTGTGGGGTGACGATTTTAACAGACTGGTGTACAGTTTTATTTTTGTTGTTCAAACTGGCATCGGCATCTTCAAACCCCTTTCCGTCTGCCATGAGACTTCATAATATCGCCGAGTGAAGCACGAACTAAAGGTTCAGTTTTAAGTCATGTGTAATGCGGATAAACGGAGGCCCTGAGTGCTAATCCAACTAAAGTACACTTAATTTAATCCAAGACAGAAACAACTGTTTGCGCAATTTTGCTTTTTTGACAAAAGCTGAAGTAGTTTAGCACTGGTACTTCTAGGTTAGCAAAACTACTTATGCATTTCTTTAAACGGTATTGTAACGGCAGTATTTTTTTTACTGTCCGAAGCAAAATATCGTTGGATTTAGGACCGTTCCACAACGGCAGTATTTCCCCTTACATTCATTCCCCAAAATGTTCTAAGTGACAGAACAGAACAGCTTTGTTCACACTCGAAGGAACATGAGCTGCATGTAGATCACTTCTGAAACACACAGGGTGGTAATGGGCTACTCTAGAATGTCGCGTTACTTCCCTTAGCCTGCTTTGACCGGCTCCTAGAACAGGATGATCACACATCTTGTTTTGTTTCTGCCAGCGAACAAGACAGTTAAATTCAGCAGGAACACTGCACAGTGAGATACTGGAATACCAAGACCTGAGTGAACTGCAGGAATGTACACTCAACCATGCGTTCACTTACAGACCTGTGTTGTCCAGTGTACAGATGTTTTGCAGTTAGCAGATGTTCTTGTTGATTCGCGTGACATCCAGTTTCGATGGTTTGGTCTCAGACAACCGGTAATACAAGTAGTTATTTTCCGACCGCAGTTTCTCAGCAGTGTGTGGACATTTGAGCAGCCTATATTTGCAGACCTTTTTTACTGAAAGCCTCGGCTCGTTTACCTGTCACTCCCATCACTAGATTAACATGGAGTGCGTTCTTTCAGTGATATCGTGACGCTTAATTTGACCATCTCCATGAATTAACAATGGTTATTACACAAGCCAAGTGCTGAGTGTCACTTGGTCTTTGTTTGAGGGGGTATTTCCAGACTGCACAGCCAACTGCCATCTACATGGCCACACAGAAAAATTTTCAGAGGGATGGAACAAGACAAACGTCGTAATGGTTGTTTCTAGAATGGTTTAATTCACCTATTAGACCGGAAATAGCTCATTCGGTCTACATTGTTGGGTTGAAATCAGGGTTTAGCCGACTCTGAGAAAAGTAAAATCCGTGGATCGTTGGCTGGAACACCAGACGCCTGTCTTTGCCATTTCACTTTATTAAACATCACGACTACGGTATGGTAGTGATAAGAGCTTTCTTCTGGGCAACATGGTAGTAGGTCAGTCAGAGTCTGTTCCTAACTTTCTATCATGTACTTTCTGCCATGTTTCATCCACTGAGATTTTGAACCTGTTCGGGGACATGGCACAAGTAAAACATTCAATTTCTAACACACATTGCCTCCAAAGACCACAGCATACTCCTTTATCAGCAATGCTCTCTGTGTTCAAGACCAGTGCTAAAGAAGGTGACTAACAAAGCGGTTGAAATGAAGGTTGATTAGGGTGATGCACAAAGGTAAACTGAAAAATGGACGTCCTAGATTGCTGAACAAAGACTGTACTACTGCACATATTTTCTGGCAAAAACGGGCTAAATACATTAGTGCAATCCCGTGTGCACTAATAATAACTGATGGGTCACAACTGAATAAGTAAGTTATTGTGGACTTTGGAATGCAATTATCATTAGACTTTTTTAGACGAGACATGATGTCGGCATGAATTCCCTCCTAACCGCTTACGCCCGTTTTGGTCCTCCCAGTCCGCGATTCCTGACCCCTCTTCATGTACTTTCAAATGTTTACCAGTCGATATTTGTTTTGAAACTAGGTGAGATGTCTCCAGTAACGTTTTTGGGACTTATATCCTAGAGCTTGGTTCTTCGTTTCGGTGGTACATAAGGGCTATTTGATTCCAAACAGGGATGTCTTTTTCTTTTCACAAGTATACCAATCATAATAAAACCGTGGCCCTCTGAAAGCAGCAAAGTACAAAAGTCAGCGAACACCGGCGAAATTTAGGTGCAACTATTTGACACAACATAAGACAGAGTACACTAAACAAGGTATCGAAGAATTTGTGGGAATTTTAACTGACGGATAACCCTCGCTGACCTAAATGTATTCCCTCTTAAAAAGACTCATGACACCATCGGCAGGTGAAAAGCCGTAAATTCAAATTGAATGAATATGTTTTCGCACGTGCCAAGGAGATAGTTCTCACTGACTGAGTCTGGTGAGAGTGCACATGCAGGAAGTTTTCTGCAATTTGGAGCTAACTGAGGATACCTTAACATGCGAAGTGTTGGACCTTAACGTCAGTCGTCTGGCGGGGCAGCTTATAAGTCAGCCGTAGCAAGATAAACACATTTGAATAAAAAATGGACAAAATAATGAGTTTCACTGGATAAATATATATTTAATGCTCGTTTTGCAAAAACAAGCCCAGGCCTTGCTGGGACGTGGACCTGAGCGCTGTTCATTTTAGTTGAATTACGTTGTTCGGTTTAGGGTGAGCTTGTACTTGATCGTGGTTTGTTCAGGCGCAGAACTACACGGACGTCAGTTTTTAGTAGACCGAATAACACTACCATATTTAGCAACCTGCTGTCTGCTCCAGAATGGATCACGTGTTAAATGTGAACGTGAACACGATTCTGGCCCCAATTACGACTAATTCACACCTGGTGTCCCAGTTCCGAACAAGCGTGTTTTAGAACTGTATGAATGAATCAACTGTATAGGTCAGAAGACCCCTAAAAATAGAAAAGTGAGTAATCAGCATTTTTAACAAGTAAATTTTTGTTACTCCAGCTTTTCCTCATTTAAAATCCTCTTCACAAACATATTCCGACCCACTAGTCCCCATGGAAAGTGGTCTCTTATGGTCGGTGGAATCTCATAAAACTGTAAAATAACGACACCTGTATACCGCTGCCAAAGTTTCAGTTGCTCGTCTTCAGCTGTGCCCTACTAACTGAAGTTAACCCTGAATCAGTTGACCATTCGCGGACGGGATCAAACTTACAAAAGTCACAATAAATCCTGCCAAAATGACCTTTCGTTTTTGTCGTTATGGCAGAGTGAACGTTCATCCTGACACGTGGTTTGACAAGACTCCCCACAACTGGCAATCCTGTTAAGAGGTAAAATGTTTGTTAGACTTCTGGGGCCGTTCCTCTTACTTAGTGAACAAATGGTTATCCTTAGGCTTAGAATAGACCGCTATGAAATTTAGACCAATGCTTTGGAAAATTCACATAGATGATTGACTTTTACTGATGCTGTTTGCACTTTTGGTCTGACTTCAACTGAACTGAACTCTTTCGAGTGTCTGACCGACCGATTTGCTTATTTCTCTCAGCACATGCAGGTTTTTACCAAGAAACTCCGGCTGGGAAGCGCAGGTTAACCAATACGGACACATGTTTTTTCCGTGCAAAAGTAAACGAAACTGCCGCTATAACAGACATTCAGTCCCTTCGGACGAAATGTCAATCAGCGGAACCAAAGATGACTCATTTGTTTAGGTCATTTATGATGGACTAAACCTGGGAACAAAATGTTCGCCTCTTGGTGACTAAGCAGTAACACAGCATGTTAGATTATGTGTCCTCTGTGACAGTTTATAAAGTCTGGGGGAATGATGTGATCATCCTCTGTGTCAGGCAAATGAGAAAACTTTTCGAAAAGCGACACTCTGGTCACAGGATTACGAAGTCACTGAAGTTGTGCTACAAATTACTGAATTATTTTGGTGCAGGTCATTAGGAAGAGCGGTGAAAAGCGCAAATTTATCCTCAAATTTCAGTGATGAAACCAATAACATGAGAAAATCACCGTTAATGTTTTCTATTTGATTGGCTGCCACTTCTTCTATAAGCTATTTGTTTATTTTTAAGATATAATCTGATCACATAAGGTATCAGTACACCTGGAATTGGTTTGAACAAATTTCTAGCTGTCTTAGTTTCTCACTGATTCCCCCATCTACTGCTCCTTCTAGGTAAAAACTTCCGCAAGACAATAAAGCCTTCCGTTTGAAAAAACGAACTGACAGAATTAAAAATAGCAAACCTCCGATAATAGATAGGTTTTGAACGATCTTTGTTTTTTTTCAAGCATAACGCAATTGATTTTGCTGCAAAAAATGTGAGGAATTTAAGACGTAAACCAGAAAATGAAAATAAATCTAACAACCATTCACCTGGCTGTTCAGATGCTCAAGGCCAACCATTTAAGTACCCAATCACTGGCTGGAATGTCGTGACTTCTGAGTTTCGTGAGAAGCACACTGCTAATGATTCCCAATAAGGAAGACAAATTTGCGCAGAGCGTCTTTGGTTTTTGCCATAGATTGGCCCAACTGAAATGACAAAATCTCGACTGAAAATAATCTGCTTGCTAAGGGTTAGCTTACGGACGTTTTGATGATTCAGGCGAGATTATTTAGCCATCATGAGTTCGGATATAACCTTGGTTGTACGTTGACTTAATAGTCCCGTTTGTTGTGAATGAACGTCAAAGTTTGACTAAGGATTGACTAAAACACAATAAGCTAAAATGTTATGACGAATATGGATGAAATTTGAAGTCACTAGCAATAAGTTCTTGAATGGCTTGTTTCTGAAAGATCACGTTTGTAATTAACAATCGCACGTGTTGATGAACTGGTAGGCCGAACACTTATGAACACGGTTCTTCGTTCTGTGTTACCCAACCGGATGCGATGAGGAATGATACACGGGTACGAACGCGTGAGTTTTTCAAGGGCAGTTTTTTTTAAACGTTTTGGCAAATGTCCGGATACTGGTACATACAAGACACATGAGTCGGAGAGTATTATCGTTGATAAAGTCGGGTTTCACGAGATCCAACTTGAGCTTCCGGGAAGAAACAAGAACGGAACTGACTATGTTAAACAAAAAGTGAGTCACGGCGGCATCTTTTCAAGCACTGCGGTGATTTGGGGGCCGGCCGAAATCGCGTTAAGGTCTTCTATATACAGCGCTAAAATCTGTGACCAGACCATACATGAACAGTCGGAATTCCACTGTTCAACGAACACCTGTGTGCAGAGAAAGATGCCCATCGACAAACTACTGACACTTTGGCAGTAATCGTACGCTAGGAGATAAAAAAGTAAGTGATCGAATGAAGAAAATACGGCCGTTTCAAAAGCTTGCTAACAAGCAATCTTGATTTTCTAGTCAAAATTAAACAGCAGGTTGGAAGCCACTTGGTCATAATTACAGCAGTTAGTCTGTGCTGCTGTTCAAAATGGAGATAGTACGTAAAGTTAATATATGAAGCGTGAACCCCGCGTTTGCATTGAGTGTCCTTGGCATGTGTGTTTATCACTTAGCTTTTGAATGGCGGTTGCTTCATTTGTCTTTTTCCCATATCGCTTTGTCACCGCAAAGTTCTATACAGACTTGGCCTCAATAGCTGTCCTGTATATACTAGCCCGTTTTTAGCTTCGCTAATGAACTTTGTGACCATCCTCTGTTTATCGATGCTACTAAACGTTGCATTCTCATCCGTTTGCTAGCAAAGTCACACTAGGGGTATGTCTTCATTTTTAATCGCTTTGTTATCCTTTGCATCGTATAAGGCTTGGTTCTGATTTCTCATATTGATTTAGTGCTCGTGATCACTTCGACTGCTGGTTGGCGCAGGCTCCAGAAAGCAAACGATTAAGTATTTCATCATTCATTGTGTATTTTGTCTAAATCCTTGGTATCTCAAAAGCTTCAAGCGTGGAAGTTCAGAAATCACAGGCTTGATACAGCCAGTTACAAAATAGGGGCATGTGATTTGGTGATCCGGTATTCTTTAGACCCACATAGTTGTCCTGAACAGTTGCCCTGTTGATATCTACGGATCTGTGGACAAATAATACCGGATACCTTCCGCAGCCTAAAGAAGCCAATAGTTTGAAAACCAACAAGCAGTCTGGGTATATCAACAACTTACCCCACTGAAGTTCTTTTGGGACGGATAAACCTGAATTGCTGTTGCTACAGGGAAACCTTTGAATGGTCGTTCCGGAGATATTGTCAACTAAAATGCGGAATAGCGTCAAGTGTCCACGGACAAAGTCAGAAAAATTTCGTTTCGTTCCAGTGAGTTCCGACAGAAGTTCTTACTTATCCTGGCATCTTTGGAATTCTGTGGACGTTGTTAAACTGTTCAGAGTATAATCACGGTTTGGGAATCAACCAACGGTGTAAGTCGGGCATAGATGTATTGCTAGTCCACCATGTTAAGATAGATTATTCAAGGAGGTGTGTGCCTTGCTCCTTATGTAAGTACTACTCTTCTTCCTGTCTTCAGCAGCCAGAGTTCAAAGTAATTCAAAAATTAACCAGTCTCTAGGAAAGGGCATTCAATCTACAATGTTAGTTGGGCAGTTTTGTACACAATAAACAAACCTCACGTGTCAGAATGCCTGGAGAGAACACTTATTCCTACGTGATTCAAGTTTTGTTTGGTGAATGTCAGTGATACGAAGCAGCAGAACTACAGTTATTAGGCATCCCTTGGTGTTTGGAACGGACGTTGTAGCCGAACTATCCCTATGAAAAATTAACTGCAAGTTAATGTGTTTACAAATGTCCTCTTTAGTTTCTCGATTACATGAAGGTTTTATTAAGAAAGAGGCTTGGACTGGGGGCCTCATAGTTGGTTTATAAGAGAGTTGTGTAATGCATTAAGCTAAATACCGGTGATCTGGTGCACATCTGATCTATTCTCGATGCATTTATCAGGCAGTTAAGTTCGTTCCCATGTATGTGACCAGATTCAGGATGCACATACTGAGTTTTGTTAAAATTTCACAGTCCGGTCTTGATGTCTCCCCGGCAGCTGACATTTTTGGCATTTAGCAAAATCGCAGCCCCACAAATGACTAATTGGTCTGCATCATTAAGCTATTTTGGAGATACTGCATAAACTGCGGGATATTTTTCAACAAGAAGTTCCACCCTACCAGTAGATGAGTGTGTTACTAATGAATTATTTAAAAGGTGGAGTGCTTAGCTTCCATCGCAGACGACGAGAAGCCAAATAGGAGTACATGAGGAGAAAAAAAAGGGGGATAGCAATTGGGTACCAAAATTCTGACTGCCGAGGAGACGAAATAACAGAAGTCCATATGAAATAAACATACGAGGACAGATGAGTCTGTATTATTGATCCAAATAATAGAAAGTAGCCTGTCTGCTAAAGTGCGTATGGGGTACCCTTAAATCTCAACGCAACCCTTTGGCTCGTAATCACTTTTTTAGCGTCACATGTATAAAAATTTTTGGAGTTTTTCTCTGACTGCCCTCAGCACGAGTTACCTAGCTGGTCTCCTACGAAACTTTCTATTTACGTGGAAGCGCCATTTTAAGAGGACAGAAATAGCAATTGGTGAGTTGCGCTGCTTCACGAATGGCCAACTCATGCGTTTGTTAGTCTCTCCTGAAACCTGCTGGCTAGAACACAGCATGCGTCATCAGGTACCTGGTTCAATATGCATTACTCTCTGAGGTTTTCTTTTGCTTGTATGACGTATGTTGTGCCTATAATTACCAGCTTAAACCCAGTTCCATATCCGTTCTATGGTCCCTAGCTGGCAGTTTGGTGGGTCCCATTGCAGCAGCATGCACACCATATTTATAACCCCACGACCAGCCAAATTAGCCAATTTCGATTATGTACCCATTACAATGTTTAGATACAGCGCTCACTGAACAAGAAAACAGGATGGTCTAAGTAATACACCACTCATTAGGTTGCTCAGAACTCTTCGGCAGCCCACAAATGGTTTCGTCCGCGAGTGTCCATCAGCCTTACGTCCTACTTGATTCCAAATTGCACAAAATTTGACATACACACTCATCTGCATACCAATTTGTTTTTCATGGGCGAGTCACGTGCAACCCAGCTGAATCTGTCGTTTATGATGTTCTTCAACTGAAAGGCGAAAACGACCATGAGCTGTCGAACAGTTTCCAGCACCCTTTTGAGTAGGATATTACAATTATTAAGTGTCTTCCGATATCTAGAATATCCTCTCGACTGAAACCTGAGGCGGCCTGCTGCTGTCAAGGATTACAGAACGGTCAGGACAACGGAAAAACGATGAAGCAGGAGCAGGCGTTTGGTTCAAACTATTCGTTTTCATGATGTAAACTGATCCTCAATGTCCGCTTATCTCTGGCGCATTATGAATTGAGGGAAACTTTCAAACTTCAAACGAATTTATTACAAGGTTCTACTTTGATTGAACCTTCAGCTAAAGGCGCCAACTGTTCAGTCTCCACAAATCCGTCAATTGAAAGTGAACGTAAGTTCTCATAAACAAGAGACAAATGTTTACGTCAGAGCATTTGTAACCACCTTATCTAAACTATTATAACAGTATTTTATAACACTTGCCTACATAATACGACCCTCAGGAGTTCAGTTGAATTACTGAAAGTCTTTTGGTGTTATAGTTTCTTATTGCGTGTATTCAGGAAAAAATGCCTTAATACATTAATTGTGTCTACATAAATGTACACATATGTGCACATACATGTGTAAGTGTATGAATGTATACGTACAAAAGTGAGAGGGAACCTTGTTACTCCGACAGCCACTGAAACACCACTGTGTAACAATACCGCATATCAGTGTTGAAAGATGGCGGCAGTGCCTTTGATTTATGAGACACGGCTCCTTCAGACCATGGTATCGCTTCATAAAAAGACATCAAGACTCTCCTGGTCATACTTATTTTTTTAACCAATGCAGCCAATTCTTTCACAAAGAAAGCGAAGATCTGCGTCTTCGTTTCCAAAATTTCTTCCCTACTAATCAGACTATATTTGATAAACTAAGAACTCTGAAGTTTACCGTGGTGGGATTGAATGCATATCTGCTAGTGATATCTAGGAAGAGTGCAGGTTACAGTGCTGCTTGTGAGTTTATATTACGCAGCAAGGGGAAAAAGACAAAGACCGTCGGGTGCACTAGGTTACCCGTCATAATGCATGGTCCAAAGACTTACTTGTGCGTAAATACCAAATGAAATTGGTAGAAGAGTATAAGAATAGGTACGTCATTGAGCATAAGTTCAACAACTTAAATCTAGACGTTAACAGACTTTCCTAATTTAACAGACCACGTGACAAAGTGTGATACTTACTTTACGTTTAACCACAAAGCAGCCTTTGCATCATTCAATTTCAAAAACAGCTTTAAAAGCGAATCGTGCGTCACAGGTTTTTTCAACCGCTCTCAAAGTAGGCCAATGTATCAGCCTTAGATTTCATTAAAAAACTGATTCAAAAAACCGTTTGACCATCTCAAAACTCAACATTTTGTTTTTTTACACCATTAACTCGACATCAATTCCACTTAGCACTTAAAATGTGCCTTTCTGTAGATACGTGCACTATCACAGCAACATGATATAACAACAAACAAACAAACCACTCACAATGACGTGTAACGCATGTTCGCGCTCATTTGGTTGTCTGACTATGTACGATGCATGGCGCAATCAACATGTCTAAATAGTGTTCGGTTGGCTTTGAGAATTAGTCGGGAGAGAACACCTTTGTGCGGGCATGTCCATATTCACGACAGCGAACACTGTTACCATAACGGTGTTTTCACCAAGTTCTACGAAAATCTACCGCAAATATTTCATCTTCCTCCTTCATCTTCAGCGTTTCCTTTTTCTATAGATGCCATTTTGAAGGATACCAGCATTCTGCCGAAACGAGTACATTAAGAACCGAAAAATATCGAAACTTTCGACTCAGAAGTAGATGCGTTGAGCGGAAAAAACATCACGAATGAGTGTATCTGTCAAAATCATGATTTCCTGTTCCTTCCATTTTAGAACAATACTCAAATTGTCCAATTTGTCTTTCTGGTTAGGTGTTATGACTGATCTGGAGCCAAGGTTCATTATGTTCTTGCTACTTGCAAAATGTCAGTACCATGTTTTAGGACGGAAAACTGCTTGGGGTTTGGAGGGCCTAACATCCCCAACGTGACTGGATGCCTCCGTTTTTATTGAATTCGGTTTCAGGTTATAGATAAACATAATTGGATGCGTAACCATATAATCTTTGAAAAACTTGGATTTCCAGACCGAATTTGTCAAACTACTTTTATCGCTCTAGTATGCCATATACGGTCGATTTCATTCACAAGTAACCGAATCAGGAAAGTGACAGGTGTTTTGAATCCAATTTTCGAGACTGTTTCCATTAAAGTGTTGGACTTTTAGCTATTGGTTTCATGTAGAGGATAACAATGGATAACATATTTTGAAGCACAAGACCACCTAAGGGACTCGGTTATACAAATGAATAAGTTCATAATTCAGGTAGATGTAACAAGATGCCTTCCAGTTTATTTATAATAGCTGGCCAACACAGGTGCCCCGACAGCATCTTAAGTTGCTTACAAATCAAAGCATGAAGTCGTCATCACATTCGCATATCTTTGGAAATGTGTTTATTGAGGATAAGGAAGATAAACTTTCTTACTAGGGTGGCAGCTTTCCAGTGAAAGGTAAGGATTCCGAGAATGGCAGCGTAACCTAAATTAGCAGTATTCTCTCAGGGAAGATCATTAGAGTATCGCTAGTAGTAACATAGAGAGCTATTTTTCAGCCAAGAAGGTATTGCCTTAAAGAATTTGCTTCCGAAATTTTAGTACGATCCCTGTCACTTGAATAGTAGAGTAGCTAAAACAGGAGGAAGTTTACGCACCACTCAGGGAATTTATCCGAATATGGCTGCTATGAATGCTAGCCTAGAGCTAGCAAATTTGACCTTAGCATCAGTGAAAGCACTCTTGTGCTTTACTACTGTAAAACGAAAGGTAGTGATGTGGACATATTTTAGCAAGTGCTGTAAAATTCGTTGTCGGCTGAGCCAACAATGCGGAGCTGACAGCCAGGCATCCTATCCTACCTTCTACATGATGTCCAGAGATAGTGTCCCAAAACGGCGGTTACCAGTCAGTTTCATTCAGCTAATGCCTGTCACGATGTCCCAAAGGCTCATAGTTAATCGGACTTTATGTGTTCCAGGTGGTAAAAATACTGCTCATGGTCACTGAATAGAAAACGTGACGCTATTTTCTTCAAGTGAAGCAATTACTTGGTTTCAACGCGAGGCTCAACTGATTGGAACGTAGCTCTGCACAGCAACGTTTCTAACGAGCTCTGATAAAATCAACGGGGTCTGCTTAGCTTTGCCCCGAAATTTTAGACTTTCTGGGGTTGGTGTGTGGCATTCAGTGTTGATGAACGACTGGATCTACCGCTTAGCGCTGTACCGTGTAATATCTATGGTAATGAATTTATGGTTGTGAATCCTGACGAATCTGTTGTGAAGTAAAAGAAGACTGTTTATCTGTAACTTTCAGTACTTCGAACTCACTGAATGCGGAGGTTTTGTTTTACCAGTGCTGGATTCAGCATATGGGTTCCCTCAATAACATGTCTGTCTTCCCAATTGAGGACCATATTCGGGTATGCCAACTAAGTACCTCACTTAATGCTTAGCCTACCAGGTGGTTGCGTAACTCACTTTATTCTGCTTTGTGAAGCAAGTTTTGACTAAATTCTACCGCAAAATAACGCGGCATGAAAAAGTAGTTACGGATCCTATTTTGCTGATGCATTTCCTTCTGTGAATGTGAGGTAAAATTTGACTTAAAAGCAGAACATGAGGTTATTGGAAACCCAAGAAGTACGCCTGCTTGATATGTCTCAAGAATGGCCACACAGTGGTGGACTATTGAGGAGGTTTCGGCAATCTTGTAATAATGTATCGTGTCAAGATTTCAGTAGCGTTGACGCGATTTGCTAGTGTTCAATTTTGTAGCGTTGGTTTTCAAAGACAGACGGTCACCTTGTTTCTTCCAATCAGGCAGTCCTTCTCAAATAAAGCTACCAAACAGAATTATCTTCATGGGCGTTTCAGTACTAGGCTTCATAGTGAGAAAAGTCATGTTACTTTGTTACCTTAAAGATTTTATTGGTAAATATGCAGCCAGACAACTAACTCTAAATGGAAACATCGTGTTTTACTTGGCGATTGCCTTGGGATTGAAAGAACGCACGGTCTGACACATTTAGCGAATACTGTGTACGGAATAAATATTATAAGCACTAGTGAGCAGATCCGTTTTTTTTATACATAAAACCGGATCGGTCCCAGGCAGAAAATCCTTTGTTTCGGGAGCTTTCCTGCACAATATGTGTGTTCTGATCTTCTTGCATACGCGACAACGCAACTGGTCACATATTGCCCTTTAACACATCCACTTTCATACTCTTTATCCATTGTTATAGTGGCCATAGTTTTATCGGTAGCTCTCAATTCCTCACTGTTATTTGCACATTTTGCCTGAAGTTTTTAAATTTACATAAACTCCATCAATGATATTGCGGCCATGGTGGTCCGGTTTCCATCTCCCCATCGCTTATCACTTCCAAATAAGCCGATCAGTTCCCTCGTACAATGGCCACTGCAACACACGACTGGGACTAAGTCACAGGTGTATCCAAGTGAACCTAGTGTTAAGTACAAATCCTGGAGACTAAGACCAGTGTGTGATCGATATTCGACAATTCTGAAGCTTTCAACGTGCCCAGCTAGTGGCCCAGGCCTTTAGGTATGACTGAAACATTGAGATTGACAGTGTGCGCAAACTGTGGCCTGGTGGCTTGCAACATGAATAAGATGCACCCTAGACACACAAATGACTTGTCGCTATACATCCTGGTCTGCACAGGGTGGTCACAGAGAGTCCACTCTGATATCTTTGTAGTCCTAACAACCTGGGATTTCCGGAGTGCTACGGCCGGTCATTTGTATGTGCATTCGAGAAACACACTGAATGAATTTAGCCAAACAAAATACGATACGATATGCCCCATCCAATAAAGTACGACGTAATGCAACATAATATAACTAAATCTATGACAACACATTTAAAATAACCATCTAATAGTAATGGAAACAAACGAGCAACTCAACAACTCGAACCAGAGTTAGTAAGCGGAGAATCATCCAAATAGCATATTAGGTTAGCGAAATACACTCATTTGCAAACAAATTTGGTTTTGCGAGAGACTCACTTGGAACCCAGCTGAATCTCTCGGTTGTGATGTTTTCAAGCAAGGTTGGATGTTTGTACTCATCCGGACCTCAGACACACTTTGTAACCATAAACACACGCATTCAGGTCATCTAGGGCTGATGGATATAACCTCACCCCCCAAACGACAGCACCATCCATGAAGGGTGGATGAGGTACCCCGCAACCAGCCAATCAGATGAGACTATGTCATGTACTACTCAATCCCCTAAATAATCTTACCCGTTGTCTGGAAGGCTAGCTTACTCAGATCTCCAGTTTTCAATCTCAGCCTTACATGCGCTTACATGAAACGACTGTTGTTTTTATCAGGTCACTTGAGGACAAAACCAGTGGTACCTATAGCATACGGTTAACTGTTCAATTAGGGGATACAGCGGTGGGTCAAAAATACACATCTGCGCAAAGAGAGGACAGCATTCAATTAATTTACAAGGCATCTCAGAAGAAGCATGTGAATCTGTGTTCCCTGTGCGCAAGTGCAACGACCGCAAAGTCCATAATCATCAATAGCCGCCCAGTTCATTCCACGTGTAGCTGCTCGTCGTCAACCCAGGAACTGGTGATTGAAGTACAGTCACCCCTAGCTTTCCAGCCACTCATCACTGAGCAGCAGCGATTAAGAAGCCCAAAAAGGATTAGACAGAAATCGTCACAACAAAAGATAAATCTCGGTTGAAAAATCGTTAGCCATTACAACAAATCGATTTATTTGAGCAGCTAGAATCCCCTCTTAACGAAACCTGTCTGTGTACATGCATGAGTGATGAAAATCCTTTCGTCACTCACTTCATGCCATGAACAAATCACAAACTGAAATATGATAACGTTATCCTGAACTTGCTGACTTGTGCTCGACTAATAAGGCCAGTTACATCTTTCTCCACTTTGTTGTAGTCCACGTCTGTTGGTTTGAGATTTCCTCGTGTTGGGTTCCCTCGGAACATGAGGACATAGATGACATTCGACGTTTAACTGGGGCGTTGTGGCAATCCGTGCAGCCATTGTTGTTATATTCTGTTATCATAGTCAACAGCACAGCTCTCCAGGCTGCTATGTTCGTCGTAATTCATCAAGCCCAACTCCTGTTAGAAAAAGCGGTAATCCCCAGAATTATTGGCAGTGCCCACCTTACCTAAGTCATTCTGCCTCTATCTCTCCATTTTATATAATGCCTTGCAAACTGCAGGACTTCAGCAAACTGCGTAACTCTGTTGCACCCAGAAACTTTACACCTTTCCATTCGAATCTGATATCAGAACTGTTCTGGTTCCTGCTACTGTTAAACAGGCAAAAATTCGAATTTCCCTGGTATTAATTTGTATTGCTTGTGACAGTAATTTCGTTCAGGCAGTAAAGATAGATAATTTCGGTGGAAGTTCAAAGATGCGGCAATCCACATAAAACACACGGTTCACCCTCGTCAATATAAGGATCAATGGGCACGTGAGACTTTCTCAGGTTTTCAAGTCCACGCCTGTTGTGGACGAGCGACAATGATGGGACGTTTAATTCAATCTGTTGGATCCAAAAGCGGTGCGATTGTTTCTGCGTCATATTGTCGAGGCAGCTGAGAAGCCGCACTGTTTCGACAGATATTTCTGTGTCTTTTAGAGTGGAACGAAACGTTTAAAATTCGTGTTGCATCTGCTACTATTCAGTGGAATTTTCCCTACCCTGTAGCGGAAGCTACGCCCACCCCTGTAGGCAGTCAGTTGTCCGGTATATGGCTTGAACGGAGGTGCGTGTAAGTCATTCGGTTTAATTATGCTCGTGATAACTCATAGTATTAGCTTATTGCACCCAGACGGACGCACGCGTGTGACGTATAAATATCCGTTCAATAAGCCGCCTTCTAGTCGTTGCTTGCAGCTCATGTAGGTTGCATCGGTAACGCGACCTCCACACGACAACGAAATTTTTAGTGTTTGTCCAAAGATGTGTTCAATGACCCGACAACCATTACCTAACTCATCAACTGACCATTACACTTAGTGGTCGATTCAGTATAGACGTGTGGGGCTTGTTTGTGGTATTTTTCACCAGCTTGGAACAAAGCTACGAACAATTGCTTTCAATTCGATGGTGCCATTTGAACGGCATTTGTGTGCCTGGCTTCACCCACGCTTGGCATAAGTTAGCTACCAGAATGTCACGAATGATGGATCAGATTAACTGCCTTGATGAGCACGACACCACAAATAGCCATTTCTGTGCTAAATGACTAGGCGAAAAAGGAATTTCCCAGTAGACTTTCAGTATAGTTCGGCGTGCAGTCCACTACGTTGTCTGGATATGCTAATAAAGAGTAGTACAGGGACAAACTGTGCGGGCATTAAATTATCAACGCAACTTCATTGTCGATGTCTACTGGTCAGAAGTGACTTGAGTTCAGTGGGCGTCAACCAAACCTCGGAGCCGAAGTCACTTGGTAGTGACCCGTAAATATGCAAGCATCATCCCGGTAAATAGATTCACGTCTTCGCAGGCGCACTTACTAGTTTTTGGGTTTTTTGCTCTTCCTACCGTTATTCAAAGTAGACTGTTCGCCTAGTTTCTTCCTTGTGGAACGCGAATTTCCAATTGCGACAGGCTTACCAGATGTGACGATTGATAGCATAAGTTCAACGTACGCACATTTCAGTGGGGCACAACTTGCGTACAATGCTAGGACAGTACGTCACACGATCACTCCAACCACTGATACCTGTAAACACCATTTTCTAATGGTACTTATGTAGGGCTATGACACATGGTAGGGCCAGTGCCCGGAATCGAAATTCAATTGGGAAACAGGTCATCTTACAGTTAGGCACCCAAACGTATTTCATTTTGTTGAGCGACAAATTCTGCGGTGGAGTGGAGGGGAAACGGATGGTGATACCCAGTCGTCACCTCGTTCAATCCACTTAAGTTGTTCGTAGAGCCGTAAACATTATTTTTTAGATATGCCACGAAATTCCTGGCACCCATCAAAGTAGCTGGGAAATCCAAGGCTTGGTAACTAAGCTGATAGGTCGGTGATGTCAGTGTCCCGCTGAAACACTTTTGGATGGTCTCTTGTGAGAAGAATCACATTACTAAGTTCTATTTTCTGCTTTATTTTCAAATTCGCTACCTTTGAATCCACCGAATAGGATGAAATATTTTCAGTCTGTAAATGATGTAAATCTTGATATTCTTGTTGACCCCGTATGTCCATATATTGCGCGCAAGCAACTTCGTTTAGGAACATGTAAATTGAAACGTCATGCAACACCGGATGATGTGACATGGTTGTGGTGAAATAGCGCACTGATGTGTCTTCCCCAGTTATCTTCTTTCCTTGATTCTTTTGGAGGACTCAAAAAATTTATGGTAGCATGAGGAGGTCTGGTAATTTCCAATTGAGATTTCGTCCCGTGTGTAAAGCCAATCAAAGTTGGAAAGCCATGAAGCGCTGTAGAACTGTTGCATTCCTCATGGGACTCATCATCATTCTGCAGTTCAGGAAGCTACAGGTGTAGCGGTGGATACTACTGATGAGGCATGTGAGTAGTACGTCTTCTCGTAAATCCGCTTTGCCTCTCTTGAAAAGTGTGATCTGTTACGGAATTGGCGGAGTCTCTTTGTAGCATTTGTCTGGATTTCAGTAACAGTCAATGAATATCCAGAAAAGTTCAGGAAGACGCGTTCAAGGAGAAGGTGGATATTCAGTTTTGTAAATGCACATGAGAGTTTTGCTCCCCCGTACAATAGCCTGTAACTGTTAAGTTGGCATTCTCAAATAGACAACTCCGTAGCGAGGGCCTTCTTCGTTTCACAGGTAGGTACAAGCGCGCAACACCCCGAGTAGCACTTTGGAAAACCAACCGTTTGATAACGAACGGATGGCAAAGGGTTTGATTAACTCGCATCTAGACAGGAAATGGCACCAAACTACCCTCAGTCACGGAAACCACATCACGTGGTCTCATCTTGCTTTGCTTGCCTAGTGTCTCGGAAACCTGTCTGCGGTGGTCTTTTTTGGAAGGCGTAAACCCAACTCGGATTTATGTCGCATCCCGTGAGCCAAGTAAAACCTGCGAGAATAATTTGTGTCATTTCAGTAGCTTTTAAGTAGAATGGATACTGTTAACAACAACTGAATTTGTGTGGACTAGGTTCGTGTTTTAGCTATGGATTCATTCCTTCTGACCCCGCCAAATCGGTACGATCACGCAAGCGGTTCACATTTGCCAGCGCACTTAACATGACCGGCTTCCGGAGTTTCCTATCGAGAAGTGTCCCTACTGGCTTTTGCACGTACCATCAAGTAGTTTGTGTCTATTCTGCCTATTAGGTACCGGTGACGTCCTAGGAAGAAGCCGAGGTTTAATCCCACAAATTATTTTTAATGTTATTTCCCTTATTTATCCTAGGCGGATGTGATAGCTCACATGTGACATGAGTATGCTCAGCATATCTGTCCGGCTAATCTACACTGGACTTAAATCAAATGTAGGTTAGGAAGGTCAAGCAAATTCTGCGGAAAAATCACACAAATGGATAATTCTGTAAATTAACTCCATTGGGAAACCAAAAGGTTATCTGCCTCTTTCTGGCAGCGGGAAAGCTTTCTTAAACTGACTAAAAGAGTGTTAACCACTTGGGGGGGGATGAGATAGGAAATGCGTTTTGCATCTTACCCAGAAGAAGATTTGTGAGATCATGAAAATACAGAAGAAGTTTTGGTAAATTACTTTCAAACCACTCTGTACCTCGGTCGTAAGAAACAGCCACTCAAACTAACCAGACTGAATAGACACTTCACGTGACCCCGTGTATCCATTAAAATAGGTCCTGCTGATTTGTTCCCATCTGAATTAAAACCCACCCAGCCTGACCCACCCTCACTTGACCTGAAGAAACTGCTCTTTAAAAAACAGCAGTCTCACAGACAGTTAACCGAACCTTTCTAGATGATGACTTCTCAAATAACCGCAAACTTTGTTTCACTAGTAATCGGCTTCTCTTTCTCATGCTTATCATTTGGCAAGAGCATCAAAATGATCTAACAGATGAGAGAATAGCTAACCCCAAAAGCCAAAAGCCGGGCATAAACTTAGACATTTTGTGAAATTCTATCCGACCCGGCTCACCGAAAGGCTGAACAGCGCCCTGTGAGGGACAGGTGGGGGAAAGTTCGGGCAAATTTTCCATCAGTACGACCTGTTGTGGCGTCTATGATAAGGTAGACGCAAATTTCAGACATCGATGGACCTGTGCGATTGACTTGTGGAATTTAATTAATCGACTATTCGGACAGCTTCCGCAATCCTGCTTAATCAGGACACCGTACTATTGTACAGAGGTCACAGTTTTATGGGTGTTGTCTCATTTAATTTAATCACATCTACTCTGCATGATGGTGGTGATTTGACCGTAGTAGAGTTTGGGGTATGAGGCCATGCCTTTTCAGCCAGCAAAACAACTTTGCACATTTGTGGAACTGAATGCATTCCGTTGTTTGTTTTATTAGCCTGGTTGTAACCGATGCACGCAGCATCAACTTGGACGTGGTCAGTAGATGTCGTTCGCGTAAACAAAGGTCAACAAGATTACCAGGAAAAAATAACTTTTCTTCTGCGTTAGCAATCAGCATGATTTGACTGATCAGCTGGGGTGACTGTATGCGAATCAAATAAGGTTCACTGCAGCTAATTCACATATTTTCAGTGTTTCGAAGTCTACTGGTGGGACGGGATTTCCCCGTATTCCAAAAGGCAGGTGTCCTGGAAAAGCTGTTTCATCCAGAAGCCGGCTAGAGTTCCGTGGCTCCTTGTTTGTAAGAAAACCATTATCATTTTAAGCATAGGTAAATATTTCCGTCGACGAAGACGAATATGATAAGGATGACTTGGCGCCTAACGAGGCACACAAAGCAATAAGACTTTTGAAACACCTTGTTCTTAAGCATAGTTCAGTATCTGAAAGGTTGAGTGAGTGAACTAAGCTTCATTTTCGGACTCTATATCGGCCAGAGCCAGGAAACGAGGCCTTCGAAGATATATCGTTTTTTGGTGAATGAACGAGTGAGATGATCACATATTTTGTTACATGTTCTCAGTAAGTAGATGATTTGTTCAGTGCGGTCACCCTACTCACGATGGATGGGCGTCAAACGGGGTGTTTGTTGATGAAGTCTATATATTCGTTAACATTTTGTTGTCCGGCGTAAGCCTCAACAATGAACTCATACTACTCCAGTTGTAGATGCAATGTTATATACAGGTTGGTTTTAGATAACTGCGGTGAGAGACATCTGATTCGAAAATCGTATGAACACAGAAACGAATTGGCTAGTTCCGCCAGCCGGTCTTTATAACGCCACGCAAAAACCACACAGTACTGTGCCTCTGATCTATCTGTGTTGGACTTACCTGCCTTCTTGGGCTTTCATCCGGAATGTGGTGATACTAGGTCGAACACTGTCTTAGTCACCAACGCACGCTGTTCGTGACAGTGCTGTTATACTCAACTTTTAAGAAGCATGCGGAATTTCAGTTACATGTATGTTATCTGACTTGCTCATGCCGTGCACCAAACGTAAATGTATAGAAGAATGGCTGGGTAAGAAATTTCTGTGGTGATTATGAGTACCTGAACAACCAATTAATCAGCTACAGTGGCGAGACGTTCCATGCGCGGCTGTTACGATGGCAATACTCGTCGCTCCGTTAGTTTTTAGTACCCGAAATTAGCCGCTTTCTTATCTCTGTCTACAAGCCACTTAACTTGGTTAGTCAACCAAATAGTCTGGAGGAGGTCGACCTTTCTTGGGAGAATTTTTGTTGCTCCAGAACCGAGTTTTAGGGAAGAGGAATCCAATGTAAAGGTCAGACAACGCAAAGGTGATTATAGGTTTTAGGTCATATACCTAATCATTTGTTACGGTAGAACTCTGTTTTTATACTGAGATGCAAGATACCAGGAGAGATTTAACTGCCTAATCAGCGCAACAGAGTTTCGAGCAGGGTAATTAACACTGTATGACATCTTCAGAAGAACTTAAGCCAGATGCTTGTGAACAAGTATGATACAAAGCATTTCAGGCGAGCAATTTTGCCTCCCAGTATGCACAATCAGAACACAGCTTGTGACAGTCTGAAAGGGAACTTGTCCTTCGTGTAGTTCTGCTCAAATCCGGTGTTGCTAATACAGCTGATAGCTGACGACCTCCCTATGCCTGCCGATTCTGTTTCAGACAATGACATATAGAAGTATGGAGAACATAACAATTCTTGATGATTCCGCTTTTACGGTAGGGTGCAATAGTACTACCATTCGGAAAGATTTTCTGTCTAGTTTGGTTGACCAACTTTACAGACGGCCTTGTAGAGTTTTTGAATCAGAAACCATATCCCAATGAAGCTACACTGTGGAGGATCCTAAGGGGAACCAAAAATACAGCTTCGGGCACTAAAGGGACAAAGAGAGTGCTGTTTCATCCACGATAAGGACGGTTTTTACTGGACTTGCCTTTGAAAGCCTGAAGAAATAATGATCTTCCATCGTAATTCATATTAGACCGTCATAAAAAGTCGCATTCCGTCCATTTGAAAGGACAGTTGACCTTTATCATTCCCATTCATGTTCGAACTTGAATTTTCGCTTGTCAATGACACACACAACAACTCATTTGCCGTAGAACATAGTTATTTTTATACCAGGGAAGCACTTTTTTTGGGTGTCTGTCAAGTACTTCCACGCATTATTCCTATGATCATCTCCCCAAGGAAGCAGTTTAATACTGTTCCTGTTAGCAAAAACAACCGCACTGTTGGAAGCGAAAGTTCCTAGTTTTCATCTGTAGAGTTAGATCAGACGACGCCACAGAAAATCGATCAAGAACTTGGTTTTGAAAAGTGGAGTACGGTGGACAATAGACAAGTCTTGTATGCATCAGTAATATGAAATTACATGCAAAATAAATTTGCGGGAGGTTGCCATTGAAAATCAGTGACCACACATACGTTGAAGCGCATCAAACCCACTTACCTGTATTCAAATGGTGAATGACTTAAGTGAATTTTCCGTTTGCAAATACCAACGAAGTTTGAATGAAAACACCCTGCTACTGCAATGTCAGCTTGTGATTGGGGTCTGTTGCATGGGCATAACAGACCCCTTATGACAATAAACCCCGGATAGGATTTAAACTAGCCCCTATTTTCATCCACTAATGCAACTTAGAAAATTCTGGAAAGCGTTTGGGTGGTCACTTCCAGACAACATCTTTACTGAATAGAATTGTTGTTCCTATCACCAATACCAGCTGCTTAAAATGTTTTACAGTGATAAGATCTCTTCAGCACTTTTCTAGCATAGAGTTCACACGTGGCAATGAGAGTGCAATCAACTGACAGTTGTCTACCGGCGGTCCTAAGTCGAAATGCAGCCGCATTTTCCTCATCCTCTCTGGTAGACTTTTGTTTGTCAAGGTTTTTTATAGAGATCTGACAGGAAAACCAATGACAAGATTAATGGAAGTGCTTGCCTCTAGTTCTGACTTATCTGGAACTAGCTATTACGCGTATGAAAGTGAGAAACCGCCTACTGTTTGCGATCGAACATCGAGGAAAATGTATAAGAATGAATTTTTGACTTTAAATCATCTTGTATGTAACTGAGTAATGATGGTAATTGTCAGGCAAAAAAAGGTTACCTAACAACAGTTAAAGTAACAAAATTGCGTACAAAAAAGTTCTGTTGACCTGTGTTACTAGCTTTGGAAGCTACATCAAACACCAAAAAGTCAGTTTAAGCGCTGCTTTGTACATGAATTAGGCTCGATGTACAAAGGAAATGCGATACTATTTTTGTTCGTGTTTCTCGCTTGGTTGCCTGTTTAGAGTCCTTTAGTTTGACCTCATTACTTCAACTAATATATGCACCAACAATACAGCTTCTACTACATACTCGTACAATGAGAGTGATGTCTACATACATATACCAATCCGAGTATGAATGTTCCTATGATTTCGTTGTTCACTAATAGGTAACACGAAATTACATCGTTTTTAGTACGTGATTGTTGTCGTTAGGATCGCGTACTCTTTACGCGTTACCCGCACCCATGCTTCACAGGATTGCTGAATTTTCATCGTGAAAGAAAACTTGCGGTAAGTACTACATGGACGTTGCCTCTCAGTCAATAGTGAGTGTTTCAAATGGACCTTGGATAATATCCATATTGAAATGCTTTTACCGATTAGCTTGAGTAGTTTTAGTTCCCTACTGTTTAGTTGTGCCAACAAAGACTACAGTTTGATTTCTTTTAGTATGTTCTATGAACTTTTCACAGCATTTCCTTTTTAACGTTGGGCTACCGAAAATGGTAACGGAATCGAACCGTTTCAAAGGTGACGTGTGAAGTATGTATCTGCGCCTGGTATCGAGTGACGAACAGTTCTGTTCGAAACGCTAACATATATTTCATTTCTATTGCTTTCCAGCGGCCAGTATGGGATCAAAAATGGCGGTGTTTGTACAGGTCTTACAATGTTTTTTACTGCCCTCAGATCTAACATTTTGCAACATGTTTCCTGGGCTGGATTTAGCAGACATTTAGTTTACACATCTATTTCCACTGTTCTGGGTTTATAGGTGTGGATGTATGCTGGACAATCTAGGGTAGGCAGGTCGTTTTGCTCTAAATCTTTCGACTAATGACCGGTTATCAATAGATCGAGTTCAGTGGTGTTTAGATTTATTACAGCTTTTTGACGCCTCTCATTTGGTTTCAAACATTTTTCTGCCCAAAAAATCAGAAATGAACTCTAGCTTGCAGGATGTCAGAGGCGAAAACTATAGTTAAAATTACACCAAACAATTCCGCATGTGTTGTTCACGATGGATGTAGCTTACCGAAATTGGTCTCTTACTGTGATGTCTGGCTGAGGTAAAAGCATCAAAAGCTAGGACTTTAGCTGAAACATACAAATATCAAGCTAAAGATCCTAACTAAGTATCATAAAAGGCCATCTGGGTGCAACTATATCAGCTAAAAGTTCTTATGTCATTGCAATCAGAAGGATGTATGCTGGACAATCTAGGGTAGGCAGAAGGGCCGAGCTCGATAGAGGTTGCAATACTGTCCAAAACTATCTGCGCATAAGCTGTACAAAGACACTACCAGGTGACGTAGTTTATATTTTGTCTGTGAGCGAAGCCTGTACCCTTAATAAAACTTATAATAATACTCGCAAGGTATTAACTCGCTGATGGATAGTATGTCGGCGAGTTTTGTGTCCCACGCCAACACTAACGCGTGAAGTACGTCAGTACATCACCTGGGGAACGTAGACTCAACGTTGACGTCGAAAAGCTGCACGGATGAACCACAAGCTGACTTTGGCTCCTTTCCGATTTCGTAAGAACATCTTAAATTATTTCATACAACGACCACACAAAGTAGAAAGTTGCGGTATGCATTTGCTTTTGTCTGTACATCTTTCAATCCAATCCAATCGCCATATGCTGCCACATCCACTTAGACTTCGACGAAAACTACGCCAATGAAATTTTTTACCGCAAAGTCTTTCAAAATGGTCGGTTGCAGCAGCCGAAACACTTGAATATCTTCGAAGAGTGGTACTTTGAAAGGAAGTGCTACCTTACTTTGTACTGTTGAAGCAGCTGTTTAGCAATACGGTTTTTTAAAGTATCCGAGCAGATTCCACGGAAGCAGCATTTTTCTGGAGTAAGTTTTGTGATACTCTACTACCCGTGATATTCAAGTGCGACTCCAAGGCAGGTAGGAAGGCGCGGCTGGTCAGCATATTTTCAGTTCACTTGGGTCGTTTAGGATAACACAAGAAACAACCTGGCGTATAGTTAGCCTTCATTATCCAGAAACTTCATCTACTGTTTGTTTACCAGGGAGCTAGTGTAATTAACATCCGGTCTGCGTGGCTCTCCTGTTCCTGTATGCTCGCTTTGACACATTCTCTAAGAGAGGAAAACTATTGTTGCGAGCGACTGTGAATTGAAGCTGAGCTTCACTAAGCTATTCCCAGGAAGACAGTCTACATTACTTTTTCCAATTAATCTTGAAGTGCTTTTGAGAATTTATTACCTTTCGTGATCTTTTGGGGTTACTTTTGACCCAGACAGAGAGGGACAAAAGTCCAGTCCATGTCGAAGCCTTCTGGTTACCGGATTTTAAACACTCCTGAATGTTTTTCTACCTTTTTCCATTATATTTTTAATGGTATTCCCTAAATTCATTCAAGGCATCAGTAAATCAACAGGTGGTGAGCTATCGTTTGTGAAATTATTAGTAAGTAATTGACATGAAGAGGGACCTACAAATTCTCCACTTCACTGACTGCTGCTGTCACTTTTTCGTTTTGAATGGCAGTCGTTTGCAATATCAGCATTTATACTACCGAACAGTTATTTAAGGGCCTGGTGCTCGTAGACATTTAACCCAAATTGATATCCTGTATGTCAGATACGCCAGGGCCTGACAGTTGTCACTCTCTTTCCAAGCAATCCTGCCATTTTGATGCAGACAAGCGTCGGTGCCTGTGGGTCACTGTGCTGCAACGCCACGTATTGTGAATCTGTCTGTATGGATTGTAGTATCAACTAGTTATTGGCTTGAACATATGGGCACTCAAAAAACAAAACGCAGCTGCAGTTCTGACGATTTTTTGTCCAAAGCTTCTATATTCCTCAAAAGTAAAAGCATAAACATCCCTGTGTGTTTACACTGTAGAAAACGCTGATGGTGGTAGGATTGTTTTTCTATGAAATTTACCATGACCAACTTCATTCTACAGATGCGGACACAGATGCATAAGCATCTGCCGTTAATGTATCTCAAGCATGTTTTCGGCTTATCGTTTGATGGAACTCGTTAGCAGCTGTCGGCCTGATCAATCAGCGTTTTCATGCAAGATGTCGAATTTACCACTTAGGCATTTTTCCCATTTGCTTTCTATTTTTTGGACAGTTTTTTTATCCCGCGCAGCTAAGAGTTATAGACAAAATTGGTGTCATTGAATAAAGTCTGAAATTCTGTAATAGGATTCAGCACCGCACTGTGGGAGTTCACTAGAGGAGTCGGATAAATTGGCCTAGATGTCTGCGACATTCTTAAGTATGACATGAGATTTTCTGGGAATGCTCAGCACCTAAAATAGTTAGATGTGTAAAAATTTCCCAATTCTGTTCAAAACTTATTAGAAACGCAGTGGAGTTTTTTTCTGGGAACCTGATGAACATCCAAAGAGTTGGATTTTTATAAACCAGGTTTACCTGAATATCTGCTCACATAAAACAAAGTCACACATGAACGGCAAAATGATGAACGGAATTCCAGCTACGTCAAACTCCTAAATGGGTTCTCAACGGCCTAAATATTATATAAAATCGAAAAATATTGTAAAAGACGTTTTACGTGTAGTCACAGGAAAAGCTTCATTCAATAAGTATTAGCCAAGTGAAATCGTTCATCATGTAAGCGGGATGCCCTTTATGTACGCATAGTTTCCTTGTTGTGGAGAGAAACACTGAGACAGTAAGATAATTGACGTTACCCTAAAATTGTAAAACTCGATTTTTTAAATCTTCAGATCTTGTGATCTTAGAACTTTAACGAAATTATACGTTTGCAACGACCTCATATTTTACATTGCTTTGGCCACCAGACTCCTCAAGATGTAAAGAGTACGGTCTGACAAAATCTATGAGGGCTGGGGTGGTTTTAGCGGTAATCTAGACACAAATATCGCAGCAAAATCCATCTTGCCTGCATTGTCCGAGCACCAATCAGTAGGTGGATTGTCCGTAAACTCTTAGTGCAGAAGATTTTGTGCGATAAAAAACATCCCCTGTGGCGAAACCATTGAGGCCTTTTACTAAATAATCTTTCCCCAAAAATGAGGGTAATGTACTATTTTGCCTTAGCCTGTAGTTACAGTTGCCATTTCAAAGTGAGCAGCGTCAATTCCGAGGCTTCGGTCATTCAAGATGAAATGAAGCGGCCGGGATCAATAACTAAAAGTCGACGTGCTCAAATTAACCCGCATAAACTCAGCAACTACAACCTGGAGGTTTTCAGAATTCTTTTTATACCATGAACTTGGGGTTTTTCGCCCTTTTTCATCACAACCGGGGACGAAATAAACCCAAACCTTCCGCTTATCACAAGTGGCATATAAACACACGGTTTCCATGTGACACCAAAGACGACGCCTTAGCTCCAAATCGGTCATGGTTTTTGGAAAATAACAGACGACAGATTGATCCCGAAACATTACCTTAAGAACCTTCGGGATCCACGGGAAACCCAGCAAACTGCCTCCCACACACCAGAAACCAAAGTGTCTCTAGGTAATATACGTGAGTATGCGGCGTGATACAGTAACATGCATGACAAACTCCCCTTCGTTCTTCCACTAAATGAACAATTCTGAGTTGGCCTTGCGAAGATTGCTGTAACACCGATGAACAAATACTTTTCCTTGCCTCAGAAACGACCGGTCGGTTTTCGTGACATTGGCCCTAGCACCATTTAGAGTGAAGGCGTTTCCAAGGAATCTTCAAGTGCCGACACTGATGAACTTGACAATCTGCTTCCGTTGGGTCATTATCATTCAGAGTACGGGAACACCGAATTTACCCTCATTGTTTACTTCCGGCCCAAAATGAGCTTGACAAACAAGCGTATACAGTACACAGCATTCAGATGGCTTGTGTTGTTGTCCTGAGCTGTTTTTCTGCCCAGAATTTGGGACACTTCTAAGCGATGATGCGCGGAATCTTTCGAGGACCACTGATTTGCAGGGTAATTACTCCGACGGCACCGGTTCGGGTTCTTTGATGACCGCGGCTATGGCTCTGGCTTCTACAAGCCGCCCATCACGAAACTTCATTTGCGGCGAGGGAGAGTTTGTCTCACAAGAATTTAGTCTAAAAAGGATAATTTGCTTATTGTGTAGTATACCGCTACTCGACACTTGAAGTACCTGCACTGTCCGACGAAAATTTATTAGACTTTCTTTCCGTTGAAGATATCTTGAATAAGTAAAGAGGCATTAGGACGAGGATTTCGTTGATTCCAAAACTTATTGCTGTTGAAAGTCAACGGAAACGTTTAGCCTGAAGAACTTCAAGGCGGTTTATGAGTGGCATTGATAAACACAGTGGTTATTTCACTCAAAATTTAGTTGTTTGACTGTTTTTGCATCAGTAACACCATCAGATACTTTCTGTTGTGAGTGTAAGCTAGGAAGTCTCTACCTCACTACATTGTGCTGTTGTTGTAATTACCTCCTATTTAAAGGCCACACATGTGTTCCTGATGAAAATCCCAAGTCTCCCTGGCCAGCCTTATCCAGCTGAAATATTTTCTTCATAATGCGATAATTAAGTGAAGCCCCATTGGAACATAGGGTTGACGGAAACTCGGAGACTGTGCTTATCTGATGAGCCCAGAGAAAAGCAAAATCGGTCGTTGACCGCCGAATAGATTTTTTTCGGAGTGGTGTTTTCTGGTGGAGATAATTCAATTTCACATGTGTGTTGCCTGAGTAAGCCACTGTTGTTGGAAACAGGCCGAACACCCGCAGGTCAGTTCTGTCTTTTGGTGTGGCACACTCATTTATGTGGAAATGGCATTGCTTGCCATCGCAGCGTTTTGTAGGCAGTTACAGCTTTGAAGCTCATTAGTAATGTGACCATTTCCACACAAGTTTATGAGAAAAAGCACACGATGACTCTCAGTGAAGAAAAAAGCTTGATGCTCGGAGGCAAGGAATTCATTTTCGAAGCTCTGTTCCACATAGGACTACAAAACTAGTCTCCGAATCCTACGAAGATCACTTAGAAAACCCCAAAACTCGACAGCCTGTGGCAATACTAAATATACGGCTTGACGTCTTTTCAGAAAAAGAGTCCTCTTTTGTTGTGTCCCTTTTTTAGAAAACGGCGAGGCAATTACAAATCTATGTCCCCAGTATCACCCTTCAATTGCTAACATATACTCACTGAGGCTGTGAGACCAAGAATGAGCACTGGGTACACTGTAGCAAATTTAGGTGATTACGTTCAAGAAGCAGAACACAAGGAATTTAGAGCCTTATTTCACAAAAGCCAGCAACAGAGACACAAACCGGGTCTCTGAAACTCGAGTCCGTTCGAATCAGTAAAAGCATAAGTATAAGTATAAGTATAAGTTCTGTAACATAACACAAAATAACTTCCGTTGCTAAATTTTGGAAAGCTCTGAAGCATCGCGTTATGGGGAACGAAAAAGATTACGCACCACGCGGGCTGTTGTTTACAACGTAATTGTTGACATGTACAAAATTTTTTAGGTAGTGAGAAGGAATATGGAAGCGCTTTGTTGTTCTAAACATAAAAGCCAAAAGATTTGCTTGTCACGTTGCAAAGGAGCCAACTCAGCACTGAAATGTCGCCAAGACGCCTGCGCCTGTTGTGACTAAACTATACGTACGGGGTTCATACATTATGAATCGCGCTCTACGCCGGATATTTTTGGACACACGAATCTTTTTTCAGTTAATACGACTTTTCTTATAGTTAGCTCGAGCATTGGTTTGTGATTGATTTTTCTCAATAATCACCCTTGGCTTTTCAGAAAGCTAGCTGTCCCCAAAAAAACAGTTTGCGGGATGGAAAATGTTCGTTGTAGGATTGTGTATATTCCGACACCAAGTAAAACTTTACTTACTTCATTTCAAATGGATATCACCTCCATATTAACCGATATCACGAAAAGTGATTTAGTTGCTACCTCGCACAGCTCAACAAGCAGCGAATTCAAAAGCTTTTGTCACTGAATAACTCCCAACTTTAGACGAAACCTCTATATGGAAATCCTCTGAAATCTACACCAGTATCCAATCGTAAGCCTTCTGGGGAACTCGGTGGGCACTAATTCTAAGAGGCTGTAGCCCAGCAGTAATCGGAATGTAGATGTTGGTCAATCAGGTACAATAACTAACAGATTATTGACTTTTTCAGGAACTAAAGAGCTCGGTACCTAACTAGTTGTTTTGAGAAGTTTCGGTCAACCACGTTAGACTAATCGGTCATATTTTCTGACTTGGTGAATGACTGCACATACGGATGTGTGTACTCGTAGGGTAAATGAGCAGGATGCTTTAAGTCAGTGCAACCAAACGTTGCAGTCAGTCGGAAGTCACCTTGGCCCAAATGTGAGGCTCTGGTTCCATTTCATGATATGTTTGTAAAGCAACAGACTGTCTAAAGGAGGACATACGTGAATCGCAAAAGTGAGAGTTGTGTTAGATAAATATGGGAGCATTAAATTTTGAGTTTTGCACAGACGAGCTGAAAGTAACAACACTAACCTTAGGCTCATTCTCTAACTACTGCTAACACTTTTGGTCCTTGTGAGTGTTATTTTCTGTGGGACAAATTAAACGGAAGCACACTGGAGGTAGCAGAATACTCAAATCTCCTTTGACATTGTCATTTGTACGAGGACAATCTTATCAGGTTCGGGGTCAACCCAACGAAAACGAAGATGGTCCAGATTCTTCTGAGGTGAATCCTGCTTTCACTTGTTGAGGCGTAAATAAGCACCGCCCTTTGGAAAGAGCACTGAACTACTCACTCACATAACTGCACAACAGCAAACCTCTGCTCAACTTCTCGTCAGAAATTTGTGAAGTATAGAGGGGATTAGTCTACTGCATAACTGTGTGGTGGACCAAATCATGTGGGTTTTTGTACTTTTACATGCCGATTAGGCATCTTGTTTTCTGGCCAGATATTTCGTGTATTTTTTAACGTGTACCGATTTTTACAGGATTTTATTTAGTTTGAGCCGCATGATGAGCAAGGGTAAATGTGCCACTTGGATGAGTTTCTGGTATGAGCCAAATGGAACTTTCGTTTCGGTTTACTTCGCTCGAAAATGCCATACACAGCTTACCTCAATGGTCAGGTGGTACGATTCTTCTAATCGCACTCTGGTCAAACAAATCAGCTAACCAAATTGCCTGACTGCTAAACTGTGGGTTACCTAAGAGACTCTGGACAATTCTGATAACATGTTACTATAATTAAGCAACTGTTCGTAACTGTAAAGCGGGCCTACTCGTTCACACGGTTTGCTTCTCAATGAGTTCACAAAACTGGCACGTAACGTACCAAATGGGTTAGTCATGTAGGTCTTTAAAACTATATCAGCACTTGAGACGTTGTTAAAAAATTAACTCTTCAAGATGAACGTTACAGATTTGGATTCCGGTGGGTTCAGTTGATAACTACACCCCAGTGCATTCAGTGCCTTTGATTTTATTGGATTCACGAAACAATCATTTTCAGCCTCTAACCAGTAACTGCACTAAAAAGACATTTGCAGCTGAGAGGGAGTGAGACCTAGACAATTCTCGCACAGAGGTTTTAACGTGTTGTGGACCAACTATTAGTAGAACGTTCACAGGAGTAAAGAGACCTGTTTGTGGTCTTACTTGTCCGGACACCTTATACCTTCAATTTACGCTCAGGAAAAATCGGAAGAAATCAGAAACATCAGGAAATACCTGAACTTTTTGAAGACAGTAGATTCTAAATTCTTCCATCTATAATTAACCATTCGCTAAAGCTGACTGGCCCATCGAAAACCGCTGCCCAAGCACATACACACACACGCACACATACACATACATTATCTTGTAGGAAAATTTTTTGGTGTCCCAATTTATTCCATTCACAGAACGAGTTCAGTATTCAACAGAAGACTATTCTAAAAAGTAAACGACTTCTGGCAAAATCTTATGGAATTTTTCTTATACAAAACGATAGTGGAAATTTTTTCCGTTGTATTGCCAATGTCTGACCTCGTGTGATTTCCGGCGTGTGCACATCCTATCTCAGCACCGCGAAACCTCTTACCTTTTTCTCGTAATCTATCCTATTTTGTGAATCCAGGCAAGTAAACTGAGTTATGCACGCCGCCTCTAGGGAATTCAATGGGTTTATTAGAACCTTGTGCACTCCACAGCTGTATAACATGAAGTCGAAGCTGAATATCCCAGGATCTCGCACTAAGTAGTTAGTTAGTTAGTTAGTTAGTTAGTTAGTTGCGGTTCTTTTGTTCGTTCCTGAAGGAGCTCAGTAGGCATAGATGCAAAATTTCAATTCTGTTAAGAAATTGGTCCGAAATCAATGGAGGTAAAACTCAGTAAGTTAGCACGATGAAATTACGTAGCTGCGTCGAATCTCTGTGATCACAAAAGATTCCCGAATGCATCCTGCAGAGTTTTTTTTACCACAACGAGTATGCTGTGCACTGGTTCAAACTGAATGAAGAGTGAGTGCCTATATTTCTATAGACTTTTCGTGACCAAGCGTTTCAGTTTGTACAGCAGTTCCGTCGGCGGTTTCCACGTTGTCAGACTTTACCCCATGCTATTCGGTAACCGGCTTAAACTACGTCAGAATGCTAATTGAGAGCACTAAGTTGGTTTATCTTCAGACCGATTTTTCCGGGGGTTATGTGCATACACATCAGGTAAGGGTTACTCACAGGTACATCTGGACTGCAGATATACGAGAAATTTATTCAGGCTTTGGGTCAAGAAATGTACCGGAAAGTGAGAGAGGGGAACAGAGTGGTCTCCCTTCCTATGTCTTTTGGACAGCGAGCATTTGTCGCCATTCTGAGTCACGGGTAAAGTTGTTTGGTGCAGTCAGCTCAGGTGAAGATGGTGAATGTTGTCAATTGAGGTGGTTACAAATAGACAATAGTAATAAGCAATATTAGTACCAAACTGACACTAAATGTTCAAGAATACTTCCAGCGCACACGTTTAAGCGCCCGACTTGATCCAAACTATTTGTTCCTTCTACTGGCTCCTGGAACTGTGCAACCCGACCATAAGTTCTCATGTTAGACGAGCGTGGCAACTGATATCACTCGCACAACCTCCGAAAGTATTATGTGTAAGCTGGTGTTATAGCACTGAGTATGCATAGGTGACGGTAGTTATCCACCCTCTCGTTAGAAGGAGAAAATGGTATCCAAAATGCAGGGAATAATACCGTCCGAACTTGAAATACCTAGTTGCTTTGAGTAAAGTAGGTGGTCAAGCTGATTTACTGAAACAGACAACCCTCAAAAAATATACGACAATATCTTTTTCTCGACAAAGCTCTGCCTACAGTGTCAGTGAATAGTGTTCAAGGATCGATTGCAGGCTTCGCAAATCTTGGGACTCATCAGGTCTTCGAACTAACTTGTATCAAAAAATAGCTCGGTGTCTCTGACACTGAAACATGAACTGATTTTTGTGAAGTACATTGGGATGATGAATATTGTCAGACGGAGATACATATAGGATTCATTTCAACCTCTGTTTTCCATAATTTAATTTTCATAATAGCTTGTGAATTCAATTACAGCAACTTTCTGTTCAAGTAGGACATAGGATTAGTGTGAACTCGGGACTACATTTATCTGGAGCGCCCAAATGAGGACAGTCCAAGAGACTACACAGACCACCTATATAGCATATATCGATAACTACTCTTCCATATAGTTAATATCGTTCAAGTAAAAACAAATCAATCAGCTGCGATCGTTATAAAACAGAAACTCACCCAATCTTCACTCGAGTCTCCAGGTAGGATAAACTAGTCAGATTATTGTCCTTTTGAATTCGTGAGCATGCACTTCCGTGTGGGACCAACCCAAGCCTTAAGATAACAATGGATCTCACCTGACCATAAACCTGCCATAGTAGCTAGGATGGTATGTTGGAGACCATGATACATGGCACATTTCACAGGTTTATTTGTTAATAATGCGTGGTTATGGAATGAACGACCAGGTCATCAACAAGGCCTCTGAGGTATCTGAAATTTGATGTTTGCTCAGTGAACTGAACCTACCGGTTTCTGAGGCGTTGAAATGTAATTTCCGGATCTCATATGTTAGTAGGTTGTATCGCTGCAATGGTCGCAAAGCTTACATACAAATTGAGCTGAATCTGCCCTCACTAGCATGCGCTCAATTAAACTCATCAATTAGGCTCATCTCAGAAGCAGAATGGTAGATCAAGTTGAGCGAAACAATTGTCTGATACAGCCGTAGACAATTCCGAAAACTGAAAGATCAGTGTGACAGATATATATGTCACCACCATTTGGGAGCCGTTGCATTGATTTTGGTCATCCAGCCCACATAGAGGAAACTCTCCGATATTTGTTTTTTATTTCGTGCAATAATACAGACCATCAGTCTCACTCCTGCTAATTTCCTCTGGAATCCTATTCGCACGAAGTCGGATAACACGATCAATAGGCACGTTAGATACACGCAGGGATAGATATAACTCATTTTTAGCTCCATTGATGTCTGGAACCTAGGTTTTAGCTGCCCATCCCTCCAACCACCCTCCGTAGCCGAAAAGTTGCGAACTCACGGTGTGGTGATACTGAAAAAGGCTCCCGAGTGGTTTAGATTATTTCATAACATGCAAGCTCGGATATTGAAAAGATAACACTTCTCGTATTATATATCTCGATGACAAGGGTGAAGGGGGATTTTCAGTAGCGTTTGGCTCAGACAATGCAGCAAGTTTCCGCAAACTGCCACTCGGTCGTGGATATTCCGTCATCTTGCATTTAATGCAAATGTCCCCAACCGTAACGTCCAGCAATATGTGATCAAAATTAGATTCGGCTTGCACTAGTCACTAATTGCTGACTCCCGCATACATCGCATGCAAGTTGACTGATTTTTTCAGGCTAAAGTTAGTGTCTTGTCCGTTTGTCGTCCTGTTGTTTGCATCACTGCAAGTGGCATAACACAGCTGAAAAATCCACATTACAAGTGGTTTTACTTGTTAGATAATATTTATTAGTATGTCGTGCCTAGTATATTACACTATGTAATAAATTTGCACGTGTTGTGTACTTTATGACGTACTATCATGTTAGCATATTATTTACAAGATATGTACAGACCAATTCGCTTGTTTTAGGTATGATCCGAGGATAAGTCGCAAAACCTTCGAAATAACCTCATGGTACCGCGCCGTGAATTTGTATGCAACAGTGTTTTGCGTTGGACTCGTGCTGGGGTCGTTACCATGACGCATAAGTTCAACATGTTCATGGTTATGTACCTGCACAGTTTTCTGAGGATGGGTGCTCCAAGCCCACCAAAGTTTGCTAATTAAGATATATGGCTATCACTCAAATTGTTCATTATGTATTTATTCAATGATCCAGGTTAACTGGTGTGCGGCACAAGCATATTCTACGCGGAACCGGTCGTCAACTCTATGGTTCTTCGTAACTCGGCTTGTTCTGATGCTTGACCAAACACTGCTCAAGTGTTCAAGAGAGAAAAACATAGAGTAAGCTGTCAAAAAATATTTTTCTGTACTATGATTTGAAGGAACAAAAGATAACTGCTCACCTGGAAAACGCATTTTGGAGTTTTCCCAGAGTTCATCCATCTGGCTTTTGAACGCCTTTCATTTTACCCAGGCATCGATAGCTCTGGAACTCGCTCATGGCATGGCTAGCTCAAATTTCGTAGTCACGCGGAACTTCAGAAATTACCATTTCACACAAAAGTTTAAACTTTGCCGAATATGAATTGATCTCCATCGATGTGTGTTCTCTTTGTACCACTTCAAACCATGGTGTGACTTTGAGGTTTCTCTTTGATTATCACACCTTAAACAGTCAGAGACTTTCATTACCGAGTGGTTCCTTAAACCTCTCTTGTCCCATTTCAACGATGAAATAAGAGCTGTGCAGATCAACTGATGGTATGTACATGAACTCGTTTACTCGGATCGTTACTAGTATATGTCTGGATAATCATGCTGGAAAGAATGATAGTAAAGATGATTCGTTCGTGTTTTGTCTACACCCGATTTGTGGGCGTTTCAATCTTTTTTAACAGCTTGGATGTATCAGGTGAGTGAAATATTCAACGCTGCCCAACGCCTACCTTGTTCACACATGGGATGAAGCAGAGGAGTAGAATTCTATTGTTGCATGTCCTGATGACATGGCCTAACAATGATTGATTGTCTCAAATCATACATCACAAGCTAAATTTTCGAGTGTGTCTGTGCGCTTCCACATTAGGCGTAAAAAGAATTAATCAGTTTAGTGAGAGTCTGCTTATGAGGTATGCCGCAATGTATGCTCGCAATTGGTGCTAGAAGCTCTGCAGGATGTGTGGCGTACAAATGTCTGACTGGACAGTAAAAGCTTGAATTATCATGAAGATAGTAACCTATTAGTAATCCATTTAACGCTGATAGATTGAGGTGTCCTGACAAAGCCCCAATGTGGCAAAATTAATAATTGGTTTTACGAAAAGACTACGAGACTTCTATTAACGCAAAATGTGTATATTTGCCACACGTATTGTTCGCTTTTAGCTGAATAAGCTGGAGAAGTGGTAGGACAACTGGTGAAAGGGATAACGGAGCATCTACGGGTGTATCCATTACGAGGAGAGGAAGCTCATTGTTTGGATTGTCCTTGGAATTCTTTGGGATTATCACCTCATAACAAAGTTGGTCGATCAGGCTCTATATAGAATATCCGATCACGTAGGGAATAAACGGTGAATCCTAAGCAGAGGGGAGGCAGTCTTGATACGCCTCTACAATCCATATTTACGTAGGCAAGAGCGATTAGTCGGAGGCCTATTGCTAACCTGCTCTAGCAAAAATCAGTTGTCTGAACCAAGCTTTGGCCCAGAGGTCACCGACCAATGATGAATAACGTGGCTTTCACTATTCGCTTGTGGTTCATCCAAATGACTGGCTGGAAAACGTTTCGCACTTGTGACCCAGTCAGGCGGATCGGTGAACATCAAAATCCCCTCTACTCTTCTTCGACTGCCTCATGTTTGAGTTATTACTATTGTGCTAAGCTTGAAAGACGATAGTTCAAAGTACATTTTTGTTCCGACTTCTAGTTCACCTAAATGGTTAGGGGGCAATCCTTCAAGATTTTAAGAGGCACTACATCAAAGGAATATAAAATCATATCTTAGATATCGGTTCAAAAGTAACGCGAGACAACTTTTGTGCAGCGATATGAAGACTAGCATAAACCAGAGGTTAATTTGGGTGTCTTGTTTACAACATCTTAATTTTCAAGTTAGCTTTTAACCGAGTATACGTCCGATTTGGTGCTTAACTACGAAGTACGACTGAAGGAACTTTGGAAACTAATCAAAGTTAACAAATTTCAAACAATACCACACCAAAAGTGTTTTTGCGGCCTGTTTTATTCACTAATATGAACAGCCGGCCTTAGGCCGACAAATGGAAACCGTCCTGTTCATCAGAAACGCAATCTGAATCACATGACCAGAGAAAAAATCACAGCCCCTCAGTTGTACTAGTAATTCGATGAAGTGTGATTTCGTCAACCACCAATAAGATGCGTTGGTGGGCGAAAACTCGCTGCCTCGGTGATGCTTCAATTAGAAAGGCATTATTCCCTGCATATCAGCTTTTCTGTATCGTTTTGAAAATAACATCAGAATGTGGCAAGTTAAAAAACCTCTACCCTATAATCCTTGAGATTAACAAGACGAAGATCTTTTCATCTTCGGTTGCCTGACACCGTGAGTCTGACTACTCACGACGGCCTATTTCCAGTGTGAACATTATACCTTCTGTGGGTAACACTACAGTATAGCAGGGACTTCTCCCTTACAGAATGAATCTCCTTATAACTAACAACCCTCGAACAGGCTTTCTTTCCATTGTCTCCGCCCACCGCGGCTGGGGATTTATTAGATCCATCTTTGCGATGCGCACTTATCGAGTCATTTATTTTTTTGTTTTCCCCTAGTGATCCGCCATGGAAAAGAAGTCGTGAATATGCAGTGAAGCATGTAGAGTATGCAACTGATTGACGCGTTACCAAGAGGCCCATTGGCCGCGCAATACTCTCAGCTGCGGAACGTTTGCAAGGGGAAAAAACGTCTTGCGCCGAAATGTTGCATTTTGTTGCGTGTGCTCAAACCAAAAGCCATCCTAATCTACGTTCATCTTTTCGCACCTGACCAAATGTCAGTGTCTACTAAAGCAATCATACTCTGGCGGAAAAAGTCTGGTGGATTACTTTCCTAGCATCGCTGACATCCCGGAATGCCTAGATAAAGCTCAAAAGTTTGGACTCGCACTCTAAACTCGATTGCCTGTCTGTTTTAGTCCATCAGGGACACGTCGTAGCTTCGAAAATTCAATTCCATTGTGCGGATACTGAGCGTTTATTTTCAATTTTTGGTAGAGCACTGTTCTAGGGGCTGGTAAGATAATGAAACGTGTAGTAGTCAAGTTGTGATAACAAAATTTTTCCGGAACTAATAATATGAACTTAACTTCTTTGGAAACCGGGCAATGGAGTCGCTATGGTTCGAATAACAATAAAAAGACACAAAACATGGTTCACTTACAGATGAGACGTAATTTGAAGTAAGGATCCGGTAAATGGACAAGGCTTATTCTAGTTTCTTCTGGTTTCCGCCTGAAAAAGTTGGTAGCTCGCTTTGTGTATGGTCTGTTTGCTAAACTATGAAATCTGATTAAAAACTAGTTTCCAGTCGACTTGTCCTCAGCAATGCCCAGCAGAATAGCAGTGTGCCATACTTTTGCTTTGCGTCTGTGTATACTCGTTCAGACAGTTGTTATTACTCTCATATACGTGATGTTTGGTCGGTGGTAGCGAGCGCTCATTATCTCCAGGGTAGGCAAAACCGCACAAGCCTATAAGGTTCGCTATGGTTAGCTATCCGAAGCTGTTTTGTTGCCATCCGTCTTCCATTAGTAACTTACCTGAAAGATTGTTATGTATTTTATTGTACTGTAATACATCTTAAAGTAGTTCACCTTATATTGTGTTGTGTTTTAGGTGTACTTCAAGCATACAACTGTAAACAAACTGGCGGAACATTCTCGACATTCCAATACGATAGGCTTAGAGTGGCGGGGATATCGTTGTACAGACCAGGATAATTACTGTCCAGCACAAACTAAACAAACTTGTGTTCCTCGGGTCTGCTTTATAACCCGTGCAAGCCACTCACCAAATACACTATGCGTTCCAGGTGTTCGTTCACCCACACTTGGTTCGACGATTATTGGTTATCAGTTGACTTTGGGACTGCTCCCTCCTATCCACCTTGAGATCTTAATACCTCAGTTTTACATCGTGTACAGGGCTTCCAGTCAGTAATGACCCAGCACAGATCGTGAGCGGCATCGTCTTTTGTGCTTGATGACTATTCAGCTTGGTTCGATATAACCTGCTTATCTGGAAACGGATGTCAGCCAGCTACACATTCACTTTGATTATGAATGAATCATCGGCCATTTGGGCTTGTGCTCTGACTGGCTGTCACCAAGAAGCTTTTTGAGCTAAACGTTTTCAACTCATTCTTGGTGATTTTAATTCAGTTCAATGCATGAAGAACTCAGTACATGTGCGCCTGCAATGAATGTGGAATGGCACGGTCGGTCCCAGTTCGCTTGTGTTGCAGAAGCTTGCGGGGTGTAGGCGAGTGCTTCCCAACCGTCCGAAGAAGTACCAGCTAGTGGTAACTTCCGTTATTTCGAAAAACAGACTATCGGTGTTTTTCCCTGGGTGCTACCTTGACGAGCAATAAAGTGTGATTTACGTAGCCAGGCAGCTCGTAATCTGAGCTGCTTGCGGACACGACTGCCTGGTTTCGGAGTTCCTGAGTTTTCGTTATCAGTTACTGGTTAGCAGAACACTTGTTGCAAAATGAAAATCACGCCACCTTGTCAAAAAGTTTCTCTAAAAAGTAGCAACGATAAATCTAAGTTTACTGCAGTCGCCATCTTATGTGTATCGTCAAATAACAGCCGTTCCATTTTACCGTGGTCTTTAACTTGTACTAAATAATAGCAGTTGTGTTCAGTTCATGTATGCCTAACCTATCAGCGGTAAATGCCTCTTTCATGCCATCAAGTAATTTTCATCGTCAGACATGTACAGCTTTGACGTCGCATAAACAGACCAGTTTTAAAACAAAGTGCCTGGATCTCTAACAGATCGTTAGGAATATGACTACGGACAACATACCAAGATGACGACAGGCGTCGTGTTGTTTACAGGTAACGTAGGTTTTCAATATGAAGAGTTCTGGGAACCAAATGTGACGCACAAGGCCTTCACCATCTGTAGGCTTCTAGACCCCAATACAGGATGAAAGTTAGGTCCTATCTACAGTGCGAACATATCGGTCAAACAATGATTTATTCGTCAACCATTCATTCTAAGAAGCTGGTTCATCAGTAGACTAATTGCAATCACAGGAAAAAATGCAAGGAAGTTACAAATTAACCGACATTTGTGAAGATACTGTCTGAACAAATAGGAATACAGATAATGGTAATGCATGTTCTGGCGGAATAAATTCATTAGGAGAAACAGGTTATCGCAACATTTAGACGAAGCATCTCGAGAGCACTTTGTACTGCTTAGATTTATTAAAACTTGGCTATTTAGCGATGATAATCAGTGTATATACATGTATCGCGATATCTTGATTATCGTAGCAACTGGAACATGAGGCGGCCTGGTGCAGCACATTCAGTTGCCTGAAATCATCACAAACGAGAGATTCAGCTGGGTTCCAGGTGAGTCGCAAAAACCAAATTGATTTGCAGATGAGTGTATTTCTCGAAAAACAGTCCAATTTGGGTTCAAGTAGAACATAAGGTTGACGGAAACTCGGGGACTGCGCCTACTTGATGAGCCCCAAGAAGGGCGAAACCGGTCGTGGGCTGTCGAAGAGTTTTCAGTCATTATCTTCCTTATACTCCGCAGAGTAAAGGAAGATTTGATGGCCCTGAACATTCGAATTCAGACAGTTTATTTTAAAAGCAGTGGAGCCATTGGCCTGTGTTTACTAACAGCGATATTGTTCATTTATTTCCTGTTGGCTGATTGTCCGCTTTGGGTCACGCTGTTTGCTTTTGCGGTAAGCTTCTCAAGGATAAGCCGATAGATCAAGTCTTTGGTGTGGGAGTTTTAGGCCGTTTCCAAACTTGATAAAAGTGACTATACCCTATTTCGGAATCTCCCCTAATTGAGTTGGATATGCCTTTCTCTGCAGAATTCTGGGTCAATTAAGTGCGACAAACTCGTCTTCTCATTGTCCAATTGGCTTTGACTGGACCCAAATTCATGGGTGCATATCTAACATTCTAACTTACCTATTGAACTTACATTCACTGTTGGGTTAAACGAACATCCAAGGATAAACATCTAACTTATCGTTTGGAAATCAAGCTCTTCAGATAATAAAACGCTACATTCCGATGGGGGGGCGGTATTTGCGTCCTTTAAGATAGAGTTGTTCAACCGTTGACTCAAGATGAGCCAGGCATAAATAAAGCTTATGGCAATGCGTAGTAAATTCTGATTGGTGTGATTCTTGGTCGAACAGTATGTTGACTTACTCAGACAATGATACAAGTTTGTTGTATGCCGAAAAGCTGAAATATCAGCACGAAAGCGCTTCTCCTGATTGTCGGATGAATGGAGGATCACTTGCAAACGAAACAGGCCACGCCATCGATTTTGGCATAGACGCCAGGAAGAAAAATGCGCAATGTCGGGTCAGGTTATCTGACTGCCTCGTGTCGTCAAACTAAACAACGTACAGATGTTGGGAACGGAAAGAAGGCAGCCAGGTGGCATGGAGCAGGACATGCAAAACGTGCGAAAAACTGATACTGGAGAAAGTCAGCAAATTTCAAGACACAGGATTAGGCCGAAGTTATGAACGTAGGCGAAGTGGCGAGAGGGTGAAAAATTAGACTGGACACGAAAAAAAGCAGAAGGAAAACGCACCTACGGAATGTGAGAAGGGACAGACCCACATGCATTCAAGCTCAAAACCATGTATTTCTGGACAGGAATGATTGGTTCGGAGCATCGGATATCCACAGCCTCCTCTAACCACAAGATGTCTTTTTAGTTGAATAGTTGACTGTGATTCTTGTGTTTCATTGCAGCCCGGCGCATCAAAATTTTTCACGATGAGGTTCCAACAAGTTAGTGTCTTCACTTGCGTAACTGTCCTGCAATTCAGACTGAAGGAAGCCTTCAGGTCTTACCTACGTACATGTCTCCGCACGTATGTTAAGCGACCTGTCTGAATACATCTATTGCGCCTACTAAAGGTGCTGAGTGAGCAGATTTGATCATTCAGTGGGGAGAGGATTACTATCGGAAACCATGCTTCTCCAATTTGTCGGGGACGAATTCGCTAAGCTCGCAGCAAGCCATTTTATTCCTAACCCGAAAAATTTCATCTGTACACGAAATTTATCAAATTCTTATGTGCTGTAACTGTCAGGTGACTAACCTGTTGGAATGGCAACACATCGGAGCCAACATTTCGTGAAATATCATACATTTGAGACGATCGGTAGGAAGGCGCGTAAACTGCGCAGTACCAGGTAAGCTTCTGGCTTGGAAGAGTACTGTGACTAAGAATCGATTGTTTTCACGACCCGGTTGATCATGTTTATTCATTTTAAATCTTACTGCATTTCCATCGCTGATTCACTGTCAAAACTCATTAGCAGCCGAGAAATCACATTACAAACTTACCGCGAATAGCTTTCGTCCGTTTAGTACTGTTCTCGTATTATGCAACAATAAACAAAATGCGCTCATTTGCACACAAATGTGGTTCTCACCGGAGACTCAACTTGTGAGTATCCAGATGCCTTATGAGTAGTGTGTTAGGTCTGTACAATGTATTGGGATAGTGACGTGTGAAACGATACTTGAGATGGCTTAGTGCAGCACGTGCAGTCGAAGAAGGATACTATAGACAAGAGATTTAGCTGGAAATCAGTTAGGTCTCCCGCGAAAACCAGATCGGTACGCAGATGAGTGTGTTTCGCTAATTTCATGCGATTTGGGCTCAGATAGAACATAGGGTTGATGAAAACTCGGCGGCAGCACCCATTTGGTAAGTCCAAAGAGAGGCGAAACCGATCGCGGGCCGTCGAAGATTTTTCAGCGACCTTATGAGTAGCGTATTACGTCCAGGCGGAATAAGTGTTTTTGTAATGCCGTGTTGAACGATATCTGTGAGCCTATCCTTTGTCGCTACCACATTCTTACTGTCATGCGACAGGCTGTCCGTTCAATCAATTGCCGGGGTGCCTCTTCTGAAAGAAGAAACCATTAGCCCTGGGACAATTGAAGCCAGAATTGTAGTGGGCCAAAACAAAAAGCAGCTCTGCGAACACCGCAGTGACAGAGATTTTCCGAGGCCGTTTGTAGGCATTGAGAAATATCGACTACTTTAGAGAATCCCACTTGAAAACTTTTAGTTTAACGTTACATTACTGGAAATGAATATGAAATCCATTTCGTAACCAGACAATCTCTCACGTTGAAGAGAAACAGATTACTTAATTACTGAACTGAATACTCATTATGAATGAATTTACTGACCACGGCTCCGGAGGATTTTAAGTGGAACTAAAAAGTGAGTTTGCAACCTTAACGAAAAATCCAGAAACGTCTTACTCTGTGTCAGTCTGCGATATGAATTTTCAAAACTAGAGACAACTTCGTGTGGAATTTGCCGTGCACGGTTGTGCAATTCAGACTGATGGTCATTGATGCACAACCATCATGATCTTATACGCTTTCAGTGTAATAATTACCAACACGTCTCTATGTTTCATTTAATATAATAGTTCAATACAAATGACTTAGTTTGTTGCGGAGTCAATCCAAGTAAAGTATGCGAAACTCTTATTTACTCGTTAGGAGTTCGTATCTGATAACGTCGACATTCAATTCAACTTCGCTTCAATTTATCAGGTATAAACCATGTACAATAGGCACACTGGTTTCAGCTGCTACAGTTTCGATCACCGGAAAACGGGAGAGTGTGGGACATACAGCCAAGCCTTGAAGGCGATGACACACCTGGTTAGTTCGTAAACCGGGTTGCCACGTATTGATGATACTCGAGTGCCATTGACTGCGCGACTGGACCATTTCTGCCAATGTCATTACCCGTTGGTGAACTACGTGGTATCCACTGTGAAACAGCTGTTCAAACTAACCAGTGGAAGTTCCATTCAATCTTGAAGCAGCGGATTACTCTATTGGAAGCATCAGTTACAGCTGTCATGGGAAATAAAGCGTGCTTATCAGTGAGATGGGCTTCACGTGTAAAAGTTGGGCATCCGCCTGTTCATGGACCAAGCAGAGCGCCGTGGTGCATGCTGATTGGCTGGATGGTGAGCTCATCCCTACTTAATTCTGCAGGGGAAAATTACAAAAAAATGAGACTCGATTCCTGGAATGTTCACTGGAGTGGCATTTAAAGTGGACCAAGTAACAGGCAAACTTTGTCTCTGGGAGTACGTTGAATTCCACTCAGGCGTATACGGATACCAGTCTCCTTACTTCGGAGCAAAGCCTTCTGGGTGTCAGAATACTTAGATAGGGAAGAGGCACACTGTGATCCCATAAAGCTGCAGCTTAGCGAATAACTATAGATTCTGCCTGCATTTTTTCGACGTCACTCAGTGTCTCAGTTGCTGAAACACCGCTCTTGTAGCGCAGAAGTCTCAGATTCCTGCTCCACTCCCGGCTGTTTATTTAGGTTCCGTATACTGGAACGCTACGCTAGGCTTAAATAGTCTATTTCCCATACTGACACTCTCTACAAAGTACATTGTTCTGTTAGCGTTGTTTGCATTGCTTTATTACTTCATGATTATTAACTGAGGCAACCATTAATCAAACAGACTAATCCGTTAACGTGTACTTTTTTATTAGAACCATCTCCTAACCGCTAATTTCCGATTGAGGGTCGGAAAAATTCCCATTATAAGCCGCAAAATGTGATGGATTTGTGTAATCTTTTTTACTCATTATTCACGGTTTGTTAGTGAGTTGTTCTGCGGAGTTACCTATGGGCAACATGTTCAGAGAAGAACTGTCCGGGCTTTAACCCTTAGGCAAACAATATACGAACGTCACATCTACCTCCGAACCATAGGCAATTAATCAAATTGATGCTAGCGAAAACGACGATACCGCCACTAAAGTAAGACACTTTTACCTCACATTTGGTTGAGACCTAGGTGTTAGTGCAGTTTACTGAGTGAGAGCAAACCATTGTTACACACTAGGCAACAACGGTACGCGGTCAGTAACTACAATGCTAGTCACCGCTTATCAGAATGAGTTCACCTAGGACGGGTATGCGGCAGATGTTATGCCCAGGGTTCTGAAGTTGAAGAGACCAGTTTATTTGCAACCAGCCTTTAACAAAACAACTATGTCAGTAATGTCACGGACAAACCAGCTATATCAATAATTCGTGCAAATCTATCAGAGTTTAGGTGAAGATTCCTTGGAACCCATCTGAAATAGGGGTTGTGTTAGGGGTAAAAATTCCAAAAAGCTGCACCGAGTAAGCGAAAGTCAGACTGGTACTAAGGAAAAAACGCCATGTAGATCATCCGTTACGTCCGCATTAATGACTGACCGGTTGTCGATGGTCTTCTTGAAAGCTAAACTATCAGATGTATGATGATTTGTTGTTGGTCTTTACTCCACTGTTGCTCTGTTACTCACTGTTGACTCCCCTGCTTCTTACTTTTCTGCTTCCGACTTTTCCTGTTGATGTCTCAGGATTCACTGTGGTGTTTTCCCAAAACTCTTTCTGTTTCCAGAAAGAGTCCACTCTACTAATTGACAGGACCAACTTTTGCCGAACCCGAGTTAAAATTGAAGATCTACATCGTTAAAGAAGCCAGTGCTGTGTTGTGAGCAAAATCTTTGAGTGGGCGCGAACGGATGCTGCAGTACAACTGCATTCCGTTTGGATCGATATAAAAAATGAATCGAACTGTCAGGGGATATGATTAGTGTTAACACGCCACACTGAACAAACCAGAACATAAACAGCAGTCACACCAAAATCCTGGCGAGTCCTTAACCGTGTCGTGGCATCTTTTTTTATCCCTTTTATTAGTTCGAATGGACAATTTCAACCCACGTCCATGTGGCCTGAATTTTCCTGTCCAAACCACTGTTTTTCACACCATATCCGGTGAAGTAGCGCCGACGACGCATAACTTAATTTCAGATTTCCATACTATTACATATGAGTGGGCTGGATTTTGGGAAATTCCATCACCTAGTTTTCGTCAGCCCATCCCACTGCTTCTGTGCTTCAGCGGTTTGCTTCAACAGTGGTGAAACCATTTGAATGTTACAACGAAAAAGAATGGTCTAGGACTGAAATTTGAACAGGGTAATGTTCCGGAGCAAGTTAAACAACTGTTGACAAAGATACCAGCTTTTAAAAAAGAAAGCTGAGGCTAGTAAGCTAGAGCATCTTTGATGTGATGTCCTAAAACCGCAAACCAAAAAATGTCTCCCTGACCTCTGTGGTATCCGTTTGACCCGGAAAGCTAAAAAGATAAGACCGTGACTACCGTTTCAACAATCAGGTTTGGACCTTCCATAAATGCATTCGAATCAGTTGCATGTCCCCATTCTGTTAATGTTTACAAAAGCTACCTAACAAACATGGGTACAAACTGATAAGTTGCTGCACCGAACTTTACTTCATTAGAAGAGCATCGAGGACTCTGTTTCAGATTGCAGTCACAAGAAAAAAACTTTTTCACCAATCGGTTTTAGAGTTATTTCAGTAATGTTTTACAGACCGAACGGTTGTTTTTACGGGAGGAAGAATCACGCAGTTTTTGTAGGGCTAGTAGCACAGGTGATGAAAATTTCGGTTTTACAGTATTTGTGAAAAAAACGATTGTTCACTTTGCCATTTGTTTGTAGCTACATGTATGCTACCTCGCTGGTAAACTGGAAGCAAATGACTCACCAGTGAATGGTCATCAATCATACTGGCAGATCAATAACCAACATCAATCTGCCGGATGATGCCATTGGGTGAAAACAAAGTTGACACTTCTTAACTTCGATCTACAGAGTAGTCAGCTACCAGGATTGGAGAAATGAACTGTCCGGACATTCGTACATTTGGGTGCGGATTTTGGCAAAATGAATTAAATAATCCTGGGGCTGACTTCGCACTGTACACCTGGTTGACATCTCAGTTTGGGAACTCCACATACGAACAATCTGACGCTCAAATAAGAAAGAACAGTAAAACTGAAACTCAGATACTTCGCCCATCCAGTGAGCACCAAACAGAGCGGTGCTAGTAGCAGGTTGTTGACAACTTTCGCTAAAGTAGGAAGTGGCATTTTATACCCGACATTCTCCAATTTTCACACTGCTCGACTAGCTAGGCCGAATTCGCGAACCAGACTTCGAGTTAAATTCGTGAAAATTCCTGCACCATTCAGACAGAACGTAACTGCACACGCGATAACTGGCCAAAAATGCGCATCTAAAATTCCAGTTACTGTTTAGGGGGACTAAAATTAATCTTGACTAGAACCATCGTTCACGCTATTCCTAAAGTGAATTTGCTGCACAACCACAATCAAGTTATCAAAGTGTTTCCCTTCAGACAGGTCGGTGAGAACTCTAGACGGTCCATTACCGTTTATATCCCTATTGGGACCATCAGGTCTCAGGATACCACTATAATAATATACATTGTATTAGGTTGTCCTATTTGGATACCAGACTGCACGAGCGTGGTGATAAATAGCCCTTTGCAACTTACGTTAGTGGTGACAGAGGACTCACCTCAAGTTTAAATGAACCTTATATGCAAGGTCACGTGAAGTAATAAGTGACTATACTAAAAGAAGATATGCACTGGAGACCTGTAGTCAGAACTGATAGAAGTAAAATACATATAAGCTCCAATCCAAAATTGTGGAATAGGGTAAAACTTTGGTGCATTGGTTTCGTGATTTATTGACTTTCGTCCCGCTAAACTCATACATCGAATCATCATTTCCAGTTTAGCGCCACTCTAGTTCGTATTAATCAAATTGTGTCGTATCTATAGGCTTGCGATCATTCGGCCAGGAACCACTAAGATCAAAAGAGAATCCCGTGGCGTTGCATAACGGAAATAAATAGGGCGAAGCAAGGATGTGAGGAACGCGGCTTTGGTGGTTGATACTCAAACGTCTGTAAGGTGATACCGCGAGATTAGGCGACATCATACCCAAACCTCATGCTTGAAGGCGAACAAAACAGTGTGACAGACAAGTTTTTCCAATTGGGGACCTGCATAAGTCCAAGCGGATCGACGGAATCACCTTCCAACCAGGGGAGGCCACGACAGCGTATGCCAACCTCCGATAGCTGTGGCGCCGACAGGAAATCAGCTTGACTATCAAGGATAGTTTGTACCATACCGCGATCTAAACTGTTTGCTGCTTGCGGTATGTCTTTGACCACCAGGTGCCTCTGAAGCGTTTCTCGGGTCTTGGGATAAAGTCCGCTCTCCCTCGATCAGCTGATCACACTCCACAGAGTACGTTGGTTGGCTGATGCCATAGGACCGTTTGCCCCGTAGCTCCCTCTTCACCTAGCCTTGTACCGGAGGAAGACGATCCATGACTTAGCAAAGAAGCATAAAGGCTCTCCTTAATCAATTCAGTTGCATTAGTAACCGCCGTCCGATCGGATGGGAATCGTGGGAAGAGGAAACTAATGATTATTGACTCTGAGAAGTATGATCGTGTCGCGCAACCAGTGATGCCCTTGCATCAAAGCTATTGCTTTCACTGCGTAGCCCTCAGCCCTTGCCATAACAGACAAACTAAATTATTCAACGTCAATGAACTGATTGACATCACCGCCTCCAACGCGCGACTATCGTCTCCATATTCTCGTTATCCTAGGTGAGCAAAAATGTCGCAGCTCCGTCCACGTATTTTTGCTTCAAAAACTGAAGTGAACTAAGCATCATTTACGATCGTGGGACCAGCCGAATTTTGTTTATTTGCAGAGCATTCTCGACAACAGCTGTTACAGCTCCAATACTTTGAAAGTGGTGAAAAACATGATAAAGGAGGTCCTGGGTGGAACTCATGGTTTATGAAAATGAATGCACCGGTGGAATTTTAAGTGACCCTGCGATATGCAGTGTCACAACATGACGCCGAATGAAAAAGCTGATAGTGTTGTTTCTCACATCGTTTTTCGACGGTGCTTTTGCCTATTGCTTACAAATCAGTTTTACAGCAATACTTAATAACGGCTTGCCGCAGTCGCTGACTGCGTCATTGTTAACGACGGTAACTAATTGAATGTTGAAATACTTTACGGATTAGTACAGCCTGGATGGAGTTTAGTTAAAATACCCTGTACAAAGTGCGTCCACGTCCTCGATAAATATAAATATGCCGCGAAATATTGATAACTAAGCCTCGATTTCGGAATGCTCAAGATTAGGGCCATGTAAGTATTTCGGATGTGACCTTGGACTGAATTGTAAACCAGGGTATTGTTCGAATTTGATGCAAACTCGCTTGTCTGAAGTTGCTGAATTCGACCTTAATCTAGCCGCAAAATCCTAACATGTACATGCGGAGGAAATTCGTGAGGAGGGTAACCTTCTCCGGAAAACAACTAACCCAAGTCGAAATGGATGTATTCGATTGTAAAACCACTGACACCAACGCTTATTTGTAAACCCCCAATTAATCAGAATACTTTCCCGCTGACAATTTTTTAACAGTTTGCCCCCAGCTGGTGATTATGGTTGCTCAGTGCCCGTTGCTAAAATGCCCGATTTAGACGCAGCTCCAGTCCGAGACGATGATCTGACAAGCAAACAGCCACAATAAATCTCACACAGCCAACAGTATCGAACAAAAACTTCGAGTAATTTCGGTTGGTTCAGTAAGTCTAGGGTTCAGCTTGTGTGATGAAAGTGAGGCTCTTGTCGTGACATCTGTCACTGTCCATCCGTCAGCTTCCGCAGTTTTTCTGACGTGCGTCAGCGTGACATTGAGACATTGTCTTCACCGTGATTCGTAGCCCTGGACTGTCGCGTCAGAATTTTTCGCTGCATAGATTTCGAAGCAGAATTACAAAGTAAAGACGTCTGAACCACTTTCAGTGATTCAGCTTCTGTAAACAAAATATCAGCTCCTACGGGCACCAACAACTTCCGTATAGTCGGTTAGCTTGCACCCTTCGTTAGTTAGTAATATAGTACAACGCACTTTTTCAGTCGATAATGCCCTTAATGCCCTCTCTGATGCTTAACCTTTATCTCGGGTTCCGTAGCTTTAGGCACGTCACCAGACACCCTCCATAGAAAAAATCAGAGAGAAAGAGAGGATCTCAACTTCTCAGTAAGGCCTAACAGCAAAAATTTGAAAACAATTTAGCCTGGAATAGATCGCCGTGGCCAAATCCCCCGTATGGCAGTTCTATTTAGCAACTCCCTGAACTTCTTCGAATGCTAGGAGGTCATATGCAGCTACGCAATTCGCAAACAAACAGAGAAATAGCAACTTGGCAAATTTGAAGACTCCCGAGATTTACGAATGTAACCCATGCGCAAGCCTGAGAATTTTGAATACGGTTATTTATTCCATCTTGACTGTTGCGATTAAGTCTCTTTGACTGAGGTGCCACAACATTGCTGACATCCCCAAAATAGATGACAAGACGATGTGAAAGCTATCGATTGCCGTAGTATCCTTGCCTACTTCACTCTCTGAACACTATTGAAAGGCCAATTTTCGAAATAAAATTTATCCACCAATATGCCGTAATTCGTTTGTGTCGCAAGTAATCACGAACAAACTCAGTGCTCTCATTAAAGCTTAGTAAGCAGTGACGGTGTCACTGTGTGGAATCTTCTAAGATAACCACCGAACCTCATCTCAATTGTGGTACCCAAATTAACTCTACCACTATCCTTCACGGCAAAAGCATCAATCAGTCCAGAACAGTGGGACAAAGTTCAGTTCCATATAAGCTTATTGCCTATTATCATGAATGTATCCGCTGTAGCTCGGTGGACTTCTGCACAAATCGGAATCGAATTTCAACTGCTTTTTAGGTAAGGTAACAGTGTGCAGCATCTGCGGAGGTGACTAACCAGACCCTTGGGGTAATGTGCTGTGGTTTACACAGTTTGGTTTTGAAGAATGTCGTGACGCGCATGTGAAATAGTGTTGATCACACACACACACTCGTGGCTAACTGCATCACTTTGTGTCATATTCCTTGACTTAGTGATTTCTCTTCACCTAACATAGGCCTTGCTACTGAAGCTCTAAACAACGACTGTTTAAGAACAAACTTTTTTCTCCGGAAATCGCTCTATGCTTAGCATAGAATATAAAGAGCTTCTAACTTACTACTTTGAAAAATATGCAAAGTGAAGAAACCCTATACTCAACTGTCTTCTTTTCCGTTGCATCGCTCCATGTGGCACATGACCGTTGAACCATAATCTATAACATACATGGACATCCTTCCTATGGCCGAAAGTTGGCCACACGATTAACCATGCACTCATCAATGGTGCGGATAATTTATGTCCACTGTTATCGGTCGATATCTGGCCAGTTTGGATAAACAACTGGTCAAGCGCAATCTGAAAACCCCACAAATGCACGGCCTGAACCCGTTCGCTGACAGCCAGTCCATTCGATGCTGACCGAGTGAGGTCGTACAAAGTTAGTATGTAAAATGGAACCAGTTTTTAATCTTCCCCCTCTAAAGATATTAGGACGTCGTGATTTGTTTGCATAAACTGATGCGTATTCACACCATTATTCCATATTAGCGCTGTTTTCAACAAAAATTAAGGATGCAGAAGCACCCAACAGTAAGTTGCAACAAAAGCCGCATTTATAAGGCAGTAAGTTTAAACGCGCTCTCATCTGTACCAACCAGGAGGGAACGCGATAGATTATGGCTCACATAATCAATGAGGATGATATGACGTGGAAACATTTCTGCACTGAAAACTAGTTATCGATGGGTTTTCGTGGGAAAAATCGACTGCTAAATATAATCTTATTCTAGCCTTCAAAGCTAACGAGTGGGTGAGGCAAGAAAAAATCACACTAGTAACTCGTAAACAATCACACGTAAGTAACCAAAATGACCTAACATACACTATTGACTAAGGCTCATTTGCCCATTGGGGTTGTTCAGAAAACTTCAAATTGTCCGAATAATAAAGTAACGAACAAAACTGGATAAACGCTTGTCGAATTGACATATCGGCGCCAAACACAGCCCGCATAGCAGACACCAACAGGCAAGCTATCTATGGCAGGAAATTGATAAGTCTGTTGATTGACAGTGCTAATCGAACATCAAAAGCCGTTCACATTGATGCTACCGGGCCGGTAACGCACTGTCGCATCGAGTAAAATCCTTCCATAATTTCTTCATGATTTTGGTGGAAAACACTTGAAAAATAGCTAGAAACCGAAGCTGAGTGCCGCCATAGACGCCTATTAACAAGCACCAGGCTACATCATCAAAAACATGGGTTCATCATATGAAAACCTGGTGAACGAAAATGAAGAAAATGTCGTTTTCGTGGCCTGTCATGAATATCGCACAAAAGCAAAAATGCTTTCCGACCGCTTGCAGTCGAAAGTTCATCTGGAAGTCTAGTTGAGAGAATCACCTATCACATAGGGAAACGCAAGTCCATGTAATTTTTTTCCTTCAGCAGGACAGGGTCATATTGCAGCATACAATTAATCGTTCTAAAAAACAATCCAGTGCCAGTTTAGTTCCGATTGGATTTATCACATAAACATAGGGGGATTCAAAGCTCACAATCTTAACCCTAAACACCATTCGGTAGCAAAGGAAACGTCTATTGGGCGGTTCTCGAGGGAGCATTGGATTTTCTTCATATTCTCAAGTCTCCGTTCATCACGATTCTAGTTGTCGAACCATCAAGCTCGTCTATCTCCCTGTCTTAAGATGTTGCTATCCGCATGCCATGATACAGCAAGCTTCTATCAGACGAGAATTTGAACCTTTTAGCCTGCTTACTGGAGGTCTCGGACGAAAACAGGTGAGACCCAATGATGGATAGGTTGTCCGTCATGCAACAAACACGCCAAGCAAAGATGCTGGCTATTCTGTGGGTACCTCAGATACTTGAGTAACGACGCGTAAACAAAATGGTCCAGGGTGAAACTCCTTGAAGACGTCTTACTTCATCACAGAAATTTCTTCCGAAGAGGCGAGACTGGATGACGAAATAAAAACCATAAAAGTGACTTTGGTTGCCCGAACTGTAAAAACCAACAAAGCCAGATGGAAATATTATAGGGTTTATGGAATTATTATCAATGAAAAGATTATGCTTGAAAGCAGAAGCAATACGAACACTGAAAGGCTGACTGCTACGAGTGGTATGGAACAAAAAAGACAGTATAAAGTGCACCAGGAGAACGGAAGAAAAACAGTAGGACGTAGGAATAAGCAGTCCTTAACAGGTTCACAGAGACGAGATGTAAGAAAGCGGGTGAATAATTACAGCGACTGATCACAATGAAGGCTACTGGCGTAGGGAATTGGGTTCTTGTTCGATCCGCCTGTTGGGAATTCAAGCAAAGATGAAACTACCCATAAAACAAACGTTCCTGCTGATCGATTGGAGGTTGGGCTGTACAGTTTGTTTCCTAATAACTAATTCATCTTTGCTGTTGTTGTGGAAGACTGCAGGCGTATAAAGCGGTCGGTTAATTTTGGTCGAAAGAAAATGACGATCAGAAACGCAAATCAACAACAAAAAGGCAAAACTTTATGCGTTAGACGGAGGAAATGCAATGGGCGAAATAACCAAATAGGTTACAGGGAATAAAAGATGATAAAACTGTTGGACTAGAAAAGCGCGGATGAATCAAACCGACATGATCAGTTTATAAACGCCTGGCAGCGTTGCTGAGGTTAATAACTGCGTAGACATTTACGATTGCACATGGGTGGACACCTAAAACACAAGAAACCACTGAGTCCGTGTCCGGTACGAGCGCGGCAACATGGTTAGTTGTGCGGCGGTAAAAACTGTCGTAGTATTGGTAAGAAAGAAATCAACCGGTACGGTCGGGCAAAGGGGAGAAACCGAAACTTGTGGAAAATGTCCAGCTTTGTCGTCGGAACAGAGGATCTCAAACGCGGGTCAAATCAAAACGAAGCAGTATTTGGTCTGCAGGCAACTACGGGTCACTTAAGTCGCTATGGCATAGTCCACGCCGTAATAGTCCGAATGGTATTGTCGTATGGCACAGCACAATACCATAGAAAAGAGCAGACAGAAGATCTGGAAAAAAAGATTGTCATGACAACAGAGGATCAAACACGTCGAGTTTGCTGTTGTTGAGGCAAAATTAGAACTGGCGACTAATATTCATAAATGAACCTCTTAAGTATATGAATCAACCGGTAATATGATGTGGCCTGACAACAGTCATCACCTATGAGCCAAAAGGCAGTCAGCCCACGAGCGCCACGAACACCGAAATCAAAATATCACCTCCGGTATCCCAAGCGCTTTTTATAGTTACATAAATGATTTGATATGGTCCAAGAATATAGGGATTGGGGTGCGTCACAAAGTAAATTGCGATTTTGCAGCAAGATTTCGGAGTAAAATTTGTCTTACCCCAATGTGGTTTCTATCTAGTTTCACTGCCCAAATGATCTCGGAGTCGGAATTCGCCAAGCAAGCGACGGTATCCACTGCGCAGTTGCGGATGAAATAGTCCTTTGTTGCTTGGCGTTCACCAAAAACACGTCTTTTCTGTACTACTCGTAAATTCGGTGAAAATTCTGAACAGTTCATTGCCGATTTTGGCCTTCCTAGGGGTCATCATGTAGGTCTAGGTTACGAATTTCCAACAAGCTCATTTCTTAGAAAAACAGTACGTTCCTTTAGACCGTACAGAGTCTGCTGTGTTTGGGGGCAAAAACCTCAATCATACGAGTGTTGTGTACATTCAAACAGTAACAGTTTTCTCCGCGCGAAAATTCAAGTATCTGGAGTAACACTATGCATATTCCGCTGAAACCACTACCGGTGTAACAAGCAAATCCTACAGTTCGAGAAGAAAATGGACACCAACAAAAAGTGTTAGGAACGATGACAATGGCTTGTTCAAAGCACACCGGTTGTATCAGGTCAAACAAGAAGCAGTATGTGGACAAATAGTAATGAGGCGATGACTTGTTATGCACTTCAGAACTGGCACACAAAACACTCATTTGCTTGTAAAAATACTGAATTAAGATGTGTCCAGTTTCCCGATGAGGCTATTGTAGGTTCGACGGTAATTTAGTTTGGTAGATTTGCTGCCATTATTCACTGTTGTCGTGTGTTCATTTTACTGAGACACACAGTATGTCGAAATGGGTTGCTTAAAACTGTTGCTAACACTTTTTGACAAACAACATTGCAGCCATGAGGTGGCACACGATCGTTCAGTGTGCCATTAATCAAAGATTTGTCCACTACAACAGCAAATAAAATACCGTTTTGTAAACTGCTTGTGTCAGCGGAACGGACCAAAGTCTTCAGCGAACCTGATGTGGTTCTCACCCGTAGGGGACCGGCATTACCCGTGGAAGTGTTGAACCCCGAGATGTACCAAAATCTCATTTTGTCAGATCAAATAAATCACATCGTAAGCGTTCACCACAAGGCCTGTAGTCCTGTTATCTCAGTTTTTATGCGTGTTGCAAGGAATGAGTCGCAATTGGATGACACCGGAATCATAGCTTCAGCTGACTCAGTGATAGGCCACAGACCATTATTACGAGCATTTATCATCTTCAATTTCATCCGTCAGTGATGCTTACTGCCTGTCATTCGACCGTTCAGAAATTCTTCTTAGGTAACGGTGTTCCATCCAATTAAAACTTGGAGTGATGAGTAAAAAGGTTGAAAAGTACCGGTGTAGTGAACCAGAAGGAACAGAACGTAATGTGAATGTAACCAATTCGTATTACAAACAGCACAAACGTAGTATGCATTTGTCAGAGTCTCCAGTACAAAAGGGACACGGTGCAACGATGAAATATCACGGTGTTGACATCGGAAAAACAAACTTTGAGCACAACTAACCAGTCCGTTTTTAAACACGAGGCCAACAATACATACCAGGAGCTTGAAATGGCAGGCCGGTATGCAATTCCTTTTGTCTGGGGAATTGTCCCTTTGAATGATACTAACAACAGTTTAGCTACCGTTTAAGTAACTTTGTGAGGCTTTCAAAGAGGAAGCATGTGGGGGATACGTGATACTCGCTGGTTCGTTGGCTGAAGTGAGTTAATTGTTTATCTCAGCGAGCCAGTCAATGATCTATGCTGCCAGCATTCACCTCAGTAGTAAAACATGATGCCCTTATTCTAATGATCATTAGGCATGTTTGGATCTATGGTCCGTGGAAATTCTAGTTAAATTAGGGCCGCATAGTTGTGGCTATCAGTGTGTCGACATAATTCACCTGTAACTACACTCGTGTGATATGGGTCCAAAGGTTTAGCTGGCACGCAAACTGGGTGCAAGTAAGGTATGTGCCCATTTGGGAAGAAGTCCAAATCAGCTAGTAAACATACGTTTGAAAGTAAAGAACGCGCTTTTGTGTGTCTTGTTGAATCCTGTTTCACACTTCCTATTCCGAAGACATAAGAGTTTTCATCAACTCAAAATGACCCTTTTCTCGTGTCTAAGTGGTCTGTGGTGTAAAGACTATACTCACTTCCTTGGCGTTGCCACAGTGATGACTCGAAGGTCACAGGAAACCAGAAGCTCAGGATACCAATTCTCAATGAAGAGCACGCTCCAAAATAGAATCTCATTAGTCTCCTGTCCAACAGTCGTTATCTGGCAAACGTTCCATGTGATCCGACAATTTTGGGACACAAAGGACGGGAAGGAAGTAACATTCAGAGTAGAGCGGATGGGACCTTAACCATTTAAATCGAGTCGGCCTTGTCCCGCTTGTTTTACAAGCCCGGTGATTGTTGAAGTGGCTTATTGTACTGCTATGCTGGTCTCTTATCATACTCCTCTGGGATGATGGTAAATCCGATTCCAACGAATATTCACAATAATGTCAGTAGCATGCTAATGAGGAAAGTGGCTACTCCCCGAGGAGTTCAGTCAAAGGGGGCCTTTCGTTTCTGTTGTGGCGAGTGGGGGTTACGGCATGCTAATGTGAACCTCGTGTTGTCAGCTGCACACCGTTAGCCTGAAGCACGCCGATCAATTGGCGACTTTATGTGGCACTTAGGGATTTTTATACTGCTTGGTCGTCAAGTGCTCTCCGGAGAACCAAGTACACTTTTGTGCCGAAATGATTACGAAATGACGGAAGATAACGTATCTGGATCTTCAGCCATTTTCATCTTTGAAAGTGTGACGGGTGTTCTAACTGACTGTCAATCAAACGTTACGATTTTCACAGAACGTTCTACAAAAGCTTACTGGATGGATGTAAGTACATTCACCATTCATGACATTTATGCGTCGCCTTCATTTGCTACACAGTACTACACTGGAACCGAAGAATACTGCCAAGTTTGATTCAGAAGAAACCCGCTGTTTGGAAATCAGAGAAAACTAAGACCTTTGAAAATGTGTTTGGCTGTGGTAACATGGACACGTCACAAAGTGCCCCTTCAAGCCTCTAGAAACGTTTACGCCAGATAAAACGTGTCTAGTATTGCTCCGGCTTAAAACAATAGCGTCGCCTTCAGACAGGTTAGCGCGGAGGCTGTCTGCAAGATAGATGCAAGCTGACCACTTGATAACTCAGACATTGAAAAAACACCATAACGTTTATAAGTAAGGCTAGTTTCATCCAATTTCGAACATCGACTGTGCATTTTATGGGTATCTGGGTGCTGGACTGTCCCGAATACATTAGCAGGACAGGTGACCACTACGTGAACATTGGTTTTTCAAGAGATTCAATTCTATTGCTCCATTGTGAATAAGTTTCATCATTGGACAAAGCTGAAAACGAACAGCCAAACAGATTAGGAGAAACTGAAGCAGTGGATGAAAACCATTAGCGGTAGTATCTATCGATGGAAAAACTTACCTCGAAGGCGGCAATCGACACGGCTATGAGGAAAAAAACTATCACCTTGTCCTTGAAGAACCGCTTATACTTTTCCTTACAGCCCTGAAAGAAGGGAACGGGCAAAAATCAGAAAAGAACTAGATAGCCATATCTTTGAAAAAAGGAGTCAGTTGTATGAAAAATCCAATCAACGGAAAAACGTTCTGTTACCCGTAACTGGGTGGCAGATACGACCTCAGAACGCGGTGTGAATCATTGACAAAAAGGTCTTGCAGTGGATCACATAACAGTATGTTACGATATGGGAACCAATTATTAATAAGAATTTGAATACTATCAAAAGCAAGCCACAAACAATACCGGAATTTAAAACCTGAAAAATCTCGAGTTCTGGCGGACACCGAATAGCAAAAACCTTTGCAAAAAGCAAACAACCTGAATAATTGTAAATCATCAGTAGGGCATCCGATATTGTGAGAGTGACGACAGAGGACTGGGCGTTGTGCTATAAAGTAACCTGCACGTCAGTCTACTCTGTGAACCCGAAGATGACAATCAAGACAGCTCAGAAATATAGAGGGTCTAGGTTAAGTATTGGGCTGCAAATTACGTCAACATGCTTGCGTCATACATCATAATAAAAGATTCAAGCAGCCGGTTCAAAAGTCCGAGTTTTGTTAGGTGCAGTGCTGATGATTCCCAGTACAGATGAAGATGTACGGTGATTCTCAGAGCAGATTGGCTTCACTTACAGGACGAATGTTCAGTAGAAAAAATTCCCAAATCTCCTCACACTGCCAACAAAAGACTGAACTTCAAAACTCTCAATTGAACAAAGTGAACCCATCCAGAGTCCCAAAATCAAGCCGTCGCTTCCACTGCAAGACCATTTTACCACGCCACTGTTTAGCCCACTAACTGCCAAAATTTGTATCCTGTTTCATGAATGGACAGGACGTTTCACGTTAAAAACGTCTAACTTGCCCATGGCTGACTGCACTCCATTGCTTGTTAAATCTGGGAGTGCCAAGAATAGCTGCCATGGCAAAAGACAGATGAAACGTAGTTGAAGTCACAGAGAATGAACTGAAAAATTTCCCCAGGAAAGATAAAAACCGCCATGTTTTCGTTCAGGCGAAGTAATAAAATTGACTTTATGACTCTGAAAACAACAATAATAATCCTCACGCTTTCTGGCTGAACGGATCGCAGGAATAAATGATTGTGTCACACGATCTATTGAGTACTAAAGTTCTTTTTCGACTATCCATCAGCATCAAGGACAAAAAGAACAGGCGAGACTTACTTCTGTATAGACTTCATCAGGAGTGAGCTGTAGCTCATTGCAATTACTCTTATGGCGGTCACAGCAAGTGACCGGGATTCGGTCGCGATAATCGGTGTAACCGTTAACTCCGCAACACTGGAGCTGGAAACCAGAAGTGGAGCGAGAGATGGAGATTAGGACAATACCAAAATGAGTATTTGGAACCAAATGAAGACGAGATGTATTAATTCTACGTTATTCGGTTTTGGGACGAGTTGAATGGAATGTTTCAATGTTTTTTTGTAAACCGTTGCATTTCACGTAGCTTATCGTTCAGCTGTAACACCCTGCCATACCACCAGAAAAAAGCACGAGGGCTGGGATACCTACAAGTTGCCCAAGCTTAGACAGGGGAATTCGAGAGGCAGAGGGCGGGTTCAAACCACGGACCAGGAGGGATTAAAAAGACTGGTCAATGATCTTTCGGTTAAAGTTTCAAACTGGTGAGGCAAGGAATTCGAGAACACATATAACACTTGCGGTCAAATCAGACACGTCCATCTCTTCTTCTAAACGAACATATTCCGAGTCGGGCTCTTATACCCAGTCCGAACGAAGCTTTTTATTCCTAGCGCTGGGGATACTTTGACCATTTTCGTAAGTTCCATGCGGCATTTTTAGCAAAGTATGGGATTGTTGCACTTTTCATTCAACCAAGCCGTCTATCCGTCTTGTAGCTACCGTACGACGCGTAAGAATTACGAGGGCTGTGCTATCATCAAGATGTTTGATCCGGAGCAACTCAGACAGCAAGAATTGAATCGGACTGTGGACGTTCCGGTCAGCGGTTCAATTAATCTGTGAATTATTGTGGCTCATTTACGTGCTTGGGTCGCATGGCAATAAGTGCAATAGTGATAGGTAAGTTGGAACTGCACTGGTCGTCTGTCCCGGACTGAATTGAGCAGGATCCGTCGCCACCAATGGAAAATGGATCCACTCGTCCGGAAATGAACACCATTGGCGACAGCCCGATTAGCTAGACGTTACAGTACAAAACTGTGTTCTGTATCAAATCAAGTTGGACGGCCAACGGTCTAACTGTTCCGGAAGCCCATGTAGCTGAACTTGATAGACATAAATAGTTTTAAACGATACTCAGCAACCGTTCATGAAAGCAACATAGTAGGATATACCTCTTTTTACTAAAACGATCCAACACACTGTGTATTCCGGTGTGGGTAACATGCAAATTATTAGTAAAAAACAGAACAGCTGGAACGCCAGTTGAGCTGTCAGTCTCCACCGTTAATACAGCTGTTTCTACTCCAGTTCCAAGCAGTACTGTGTGAGCAGCAGCTGGGCGGAAGACATTAATCAACCAATCACAAATCCGCTGACTGAAGGAAATACACATGATATCAGACGGGACAAAACAGTAATCAATCAGGTTGAAAAACAGTAACGCAACCCTTACCACTCGATGTATGTTGTCCATGAAGGGCGACGAATTCTCACGTTGATCGCGCAGCATTGAGTATTCCTCCACTCCCTCAAACATCTGTTGCTCAACATGTTGCATTATCTATTGAGAAAATGAGTCAAGGCAAAAGATAACAATACAGACTATCATAAGCAACCGTAAATCGAAGTGACGCTAAAGTACGGTAAGGATGAGCAAGGACAATGAACTTTAGTTCACTCACAAATAATTTTAGTATCCTGAGAACAAAGTCATGAACCTGCCAATTTACATAAAGTGTCTTCGAAAAGCAAAATCGAGCGAACTTCGACTACACTGTCTGCAACCTTGATTAAGAGTAAATATGACCAAGCGAAAGAAGTGAGGGCTTACATACAAGTTAGGGACAATGCGTTTAAGTAGGAAATTGGAAGTGAACTTCAACTAGTAGCTATAACAAGGAACAGATTCCAAGGGACCAGTTACAAAACTGAATTAATTTTACGGCTTTTTGGATTGATAACAATTTGAGGTCCCTGGAGGGACGCATGATCGGACGATTTGAGTATGCAAGAAGGTACTTCTATTTGGAAAGCAAAATCTCCACTTTATGCTGGAGCAAGCAAGTACATCGTGTGTCTTCCTCAAAATACAAGGGGTATTTGTGTACACAAACAAAATTAACACTATCAGTTTGTTTCAACATAACATACCTCAGATTATAGCTCAAAAGTGCAATAAAGCATTAGCGTGATAGGCAAACGATAAAATGGGTCTGCTGTCACCACCGTATTGTTCCCAGTGGGGTCCTGTAGCTGCAAAACGTTCGGTTCCAATCAACTAGAAGATCAGTTACACAATGGCTTTGCTGATAAACCGTAGTTGTGCTGACACGGTGCTTCTCGTTCAAGCGCCATTTGACAAAACATTGACAATCTAATAGGTCGGCGTTCCATCAGGATGTAAACGCCCATACTACCTGGTCAGGATACTTCTTATTGTTTCACAAGTGATTAGTGAACGAGGTAAACGTCCGTGGCGTTTTCTGCCGACAGGAAATATCTGAAGCTGCCCGTGTTGTCAGAGATAAACATTGTTGCTTTGTCAATACAACTGTCAAGAATAGATTAGTGCTCCATATTGCAGCAGCACACCACTTAGCATTCACTTGCTACGATGACAAATCGTGCAACATATTAAACAAAACACAGGAAAGGCGATTCAGACGCTCTTCGAACAACCTTGTTCTTAGTCCATGATGCTCCGGGCAACCAATCGAAACTCGCTCGCCCGTTGTGGGAAGCAAACATCCATAGGAAGATGTCGTTAAAATGATATAATTGGCATTATCACAGTTCAGTTCCGTACATTCCATTTCAATGTGTGAAAAAATCTGACAATCACGCATTAGAGTCGTTGGTTAATCTAAAACGCGATGTGATGGGGATAAGCTTTTTGTGATTTCTTTGAATGAGGAGAACTCGACAGCTCATGAAACTCATAACACAGCAATATGTATACCACCCGACGGCTTCGCAATGGCTAAGTGTAATGATCTGGCGGGATAGAATGGGCTGAACTAAGGCTCCTTGAGATTTAAGCACGCCAGAAAGGTCAAAGAGGAGCAGTCCAACGAAGAGCAGCCAATTATCGTACTGCGATAGACCGTGTTACGAGAGGAGAAATTGTACTGTCCTATGCGACAGGAGTACGCAAAAGCACAGTACGAGGACGGCTTGATGAGAATGACTTCCTGTTTCACGGGAGGAATTTTGTGTTCGTCATAACACTCCAAACGTAATTTAAAAGCGGTAGGAACAAAATTCCGAAAAGCCTTTCAACAGCAAAAAATGGATGATGGGTTGAATGAAGTGAAGAGTCCTGGTCGTCCGCGGGCCATCAATGTCACAAAGAATTCTTTGCCGGAATGGAAGAAGTCTATGGACCGAAAGTCCAATGTTTTCAGCGACAGAAGACAAACAAACTGGCAAAATACTTAACAAGGTTGATGAAATTCTGAAACTACTCATCCGGCCAGGACGCGTTGCTTCGAACTTTACAGTCGACCAACCACGGTATACATCAAAGACCAGCTTGTTGACTTGCTACAGCCTAGAACTGTCGAGAGCCATAAAACAACTGCGAAAAGGTGGAGCAGCGGGACTGAGAGGCTTGTCCGCGGATCTGTTCGAGGTGGAAGGACCGAAATTTTACAGCGGAATTCACCTGTTATGTGGAATTTTAGAGGCGGAAGAACTCCAAGATTTCAAGGAACAATGACAAATCCTCCGTATTAAAAGAAAGGAAGTCGATATAAGAGGAACAATTATCGCGGAAGCAACCTCTTACCCGCAAGGGGTTAGATTAGGGCTCTAAATGGTGACTGGAATTCTGGAGGAAAATGTTCCTGAAGAGCAGCACGGAGTTGAAGCGATCGAGGTACGACTGACTCTTTTTTGCAGCTATACAAATCCAAGATATATCGCGAATGGAATCAGCCCCCTATGGACTCAGTCAACAGTGAGACATAGTGCATCCTTTTACGAAAGCTTGGTTGTCCAGACAAGTTTGTCGAGTACATCAAAGCCTTTCATACTGGCATAAAAGCGGACTTACACAACTACCTCTAACGATTGCTTAGTCGATACCAGAGTTAAATAATGCTGCGTTCGTGCTCCGACTCTTTTCAGCCTCCATGCAGCTACCATTCACAGAGAGAGGTCCTTCCATTGTGAAGGTAGTATACCAATTCAATACTGGTTGGATGTTTATCCGTTCAATCCGAAGTGTTTCCTGGCCAAAACACTGCTACGCGAGTCCGTATCTGCATGATTGCCTTATTTTCCCATTTGGAAACAGACAGCAGCTACCTACTGCATTCGGTTCAGTGGCGTCTCCTTTGGCGTAAATATAAACATCTCTATGTCTTTTATGTCTTTTATCAGCCTACACCAGGGATTCAACATAAAACGCCACATATTCTGCTATCCATAGACTCGACACTTGACAAATAATTAGCCGTACCACATTTTGTCGCCCTGATAAACGCATCTGGAGCAACCACCACTTGCTCATTGACATCAAGACTGCAATGTAGCTGGCTACTGTTGCTGTCATCACTGCTCTATGGCATTGATATCTAAAGGCTATATGGACGGTATGTTCGGCTTCTTTACCGATTTCGCTTGCATTGTCGGAGCAAAGTCCTTCCGATTAAATGCAACGACAGAGTCCCCAACACCGAAGTACTTTAAAGTCATCATCATGATCATCTTCAGCTGAAAAAAAACGGCGCACACGACGTACAGCGGTTATAACTGCCAGAGTTCTGTTCGCCGATGGTGTGGGGAGGTAGATGTGGATAGCTATGGACTGGAAATTGCAGCTGATATAACTGGTGCGTGAATTCAGGCCTTTTTAGTGGACTTTTCATCGGCGAGACCGGGACAAAACTATACATTGAATGCAACTTCTTGGATGCATGCGCATCACTGAGCGCACGACGGGGCCATTTTTGTCAATGTCTCTACCATTCATGTGTTCCGCCTCGAGATTCCCATCAATAAACAGTGCAGCTGTCTTTGCTGGTAATGACTTTCATAATTCACTGCCAAGTCAATACTTGACTTCTACAAGTTGGCTTCCATCCTTCACTTGGTTGCACGAAATACGTCCTCCGAAGCCCAAACACTGTTGAAGTTGAATGCAGTCTGTTGCGAAACCAACTCAGCCACCTAAAACGAAAGGGGACCTAAACCCATATCCTGAAATAACTCGTCTAGGGCCAGGTGAAAAGCCCGAAATCGGGGACACTCGAAATTCTTTTAGTTGGGCAGCCTTTAGATAAGCTTAAAAAACTACAAATTCCAGTTTAGATTATGGGAGGACCTGGCAAACGATAGGAGCTGAACAATGGAAGTATGACAAGCTTTGATACGCGACGCGCTGCGAGCCATCTATCGAAAACCCCTATCGAAAACTTGCCGAATCTCCCCCCACTAGCGAAAAACTGTAAGTAGCTCCGATGGAAGAAAATCCGCGTGAGTGGAACTTCCAACTGAGAAGTCAGCACACGGGGAGACAGTCAACACGTGACCATATGATGCGGATTCCGTGACTGAAGGATGGGTAACGCTATATAAGTACGGGTTAATCACACTTCTGATCAGCCGCTCGTGGCCGGACGGTTGATTGTTCAAACCGCCACCCGGAAAGTTGCGGGTTCGAGACTCTCCGCACTGCCATGAGATGCGGATTGCTGATGATTCTTCATAAGGATGAAACAGTTGTGCAGTGCTTCTCAGCTTTTCAGCACAAATTTGGTTCGCTAACAGGATGAAATCTCTGTTGAGGAATAAAGTGACTGAATGGACTGATCTCACCAAGGTTGGGTTTGGGATGTTTCAAGCACATATATATGGACAAGTCATGGGGCTCGGTGATGTAAGTCCATTCAAGTATTCCTTCAGGCGATACATGCGAAAATATAACCTACCACACATTACAAACTAAAATGGAATAATCTCAATCTTTACGATGGTAGTGAATCTTGCGAATGATAAAAGTGTTTTATCAGAGATCAATCCTCGTATGGAAGACCTCATAGAACGTTTCGGCATATTATAACGTGCAAGTACACAGTGATGCTATCGTCTGGATACTTCTACCAATCAGGGTGTACGGTTGGTCATAGTGGCGCACTCAAAGAAACGCCAACCCCTCACTTACGACTATTGGACTGTTGCCCCTGATCGGTCTGCGCTCGGGAGGCAGCTATATTCACTTCACTTAAAACGGAATACCTGGCGTTAATAGGACCGGAATCGCAAAATGGCAGCATAGGTACTGGAACAAGCCACGATAAAAAGGGTCTGCAGAAACGGTCACAGTATAAAATACACTGAGTAGATTTAAATCCCAACCTGAATCATATAAGGAACAAGGTCACTCGGACCGTCATCCCAGTTTGCAAAAAAGGAGGAAGAAGTTATGTGAAAACCATCGTGGTGTCAGCCTGGTATCCGTCGCATCTAAGGTACTCTCTGGCATTATTTTCCGCAGGTTGATGGATTCATTACTCCAGAGACAGATTCGTGAGAATCAAACTGGGTTTCGCCCTGGTCGAGGATGCATCGACCGTATCTTTATCTTCAGACAAATTCTTGAACAGCGCCACTCCTTCAGACGTCCCACGTTGGTTATTTTTCTGGATTTGAAAGTTGCTTTTGATTCTCACGATCGTCAGCAAATTTGGCAGTGTCTGCCGATCAAAAAGGTCCTTGTATTCTCAAACTTCCGGGCGTGAGAGTATATACTGACAGCTCGCCAAACACTTCCGTAGACAAAGTGGTGTCAATCAAGGATATCAACTCTTACCATTCCCATTTAATTTCGTGATCGACGAGAGACTGAGAAGAAACAATGAAAGATATTCAACACTCAGGTGTTCAAATAGCTGTTGGCAAAAACCTTGTCGATCTGGAATACGCATACGACATCGTCCTCGCCTTCAAAAATAAGGGAAAAGGGCATGGGTGTTTTTGAATGAGATGACCAAAGTCATCTATGTGTTTGCACCGATAAAGTGTAAGGTTACGCTCCTGGACATGCAGTCAGTGAACACGCCACTTACAATCGAAGGACAGGTACTCGAGGTTGTGAAGCATTTGGAAGTTGTTTAGTTCTGAATGTAGTGTGAAATATGAGGTCAACGCACGAATCTCTAAGTCTCGGGTCCCGTTCGCCAATTTGGAACACCTATGGCGACGACGTGACGTGAGTTAGTCTGTCAAGGGCAGAGTTTACACTACAGTGGTGCGATCCGTACTGCTTTATGGATCAGAGATGTGGCCCCTAGGCGCAGACGACGTACGGAAGATGCCAGTGTTTGATCATCGATGTCCCCGCAGCATTGGTCAGGTCTGGTGGGAACATCGGATTAGTAATGCTCAGGTACGCCATATGGTCTTAGGAAGAAGGAACTCTCTCGCGATAGATGAATTACTCACGCTCCATAGGTTGCGCTGATTGTGACATGTACTCCGCATATCAGAAGACCGTCTGCCTCACAAAGCTCTTTTACCCAGCCCTGTGCAGAGTGGAAAAACCAGTAAACTTAGTCGGGTGGGCAACTGTCTGGATGGGACCCAGGGACTCAACTCACCAGTGGTTAACGACATTGGCGGAAATGGCCCAATCGCACAGTCAGTGGAGCTCATGCATCAAAGCTATCGCCTTGACTTCGTAGCTACCCAATTTCCGAAAAACTGAACATGCCTTCGTCTGCGAGGCTTGGTTGTCTGTCACGCTTTCCCGTTTTCCGGTGATCGAAACTGTAGCAGCTGGAACCAATGTGCCTATGGCACACGGTTTATGACTGATAAATTGAATTGAATTGGATGGCCAAATATTCGCTTGCACAACCTGAAACTTATCATTCTGTGTGTGATGATTTGGGGGAAGCAAACAGAGAATCAGACATTTCGGACAGGACTTAATCTGTGTGTATGGAAGCGACGCGGTCATCAGGATGTGTGAGATCGGAGCTACATGTGATACCAGAAACCCAGAAAGGAAAATATGAGCGAACAGCAGCGGATTCATACCATAAAAGGCTCATGTGCGTCATCCTTGGTGACGTGAGAATAGCCAAAACACTCAAGAAAAACAAAAACTTCAACCGTGGCATCTTGTCAGTACGCTGCTGTCTGGAGAAAACCTGGGAATTTGGGACACTGGCAGGTTCCTTAGGCCCAGAAAGAAGAAATAGAAAGGTGGCAGCTGAAACAACTCGGAGGACGTAAGGGCACCTGGCTCACCATGTAAAAACGGTGGCCCACATCCTCGGCTGTGATGAACTGACGAAAGGAAATCTTGCTGTTAGTAAACCGAGTGATTGGTACCCGAAGCACATCACAGATTTTATGCAACCGAGCGACAAGGCGGATAAGCTAAGTCAAATACATTCTGATACATTCGCCAGGCGCCAATCTACCTATTCAGTTTGGGATTTCCTTCCTTCCTTCCTTTGAAATAGCAAGTGAATATATGAGCCTACTGCGTAGAGAAACCATGGCCAGAAAGGGAGCTAGAGTTAACAGTTCCTCTACTTCCAACAACACCAAGTGTGCATTTTAGCTCCTGGCAGCAGTCAACCCATCGCAAATCAGCGAGAAAACCTGATTAGCAATGCAACAAAGTGTGTCCACGAATACGCACAGTCGTACGAGTTCGGTAGACAATACCATCACGATGCGCTCTAGTAGCCCAAAACAGAATGTTTTTTGCGACTGAGCACACCTCGTGCAGAGTCTATGACACCTTCCGCTAGGAATGAAGTGTTTTTAGTTCCACTGAACCGAGAAAATGTGATAACAAAATCGACCGACGATCCTTCACAGAAAGCTTTGCTGAGTACGGGTAACAATCCATACTTAATTAAGAATGACAGTAAAAAGAGACAGCATGCAATTCGATAAGACAGAAGCGAATTTGGCACTAATATTGGTGAAGTCGTGGAAATACGGGTGTGAGGTGAGAGATGTTAATCAGATGAAAATCCCATGCTAATTACTTTCTTACATTTTGACCAACCTATGACAAGCACCCGGCGGGCAGAACACGGGACACGTTGAACGCAATAGCGAATCGGCAAAACGAACAGGTTCGTAGAACGGGAGAGAGCAAGCATTATCCCTGCATATGCACATAACTGGGAAGTTGGTATATCAAAGAATGCGTTAATCTACGTGCCAATTCGGTGGGCTACAAATGAACACCACTACGCTACCGCAGTTAAGATCACTAAAGAGTGACCACAGCACACAGCAAAATATCGGGGTTCTTGAGAACAGCTGGGGATACAAGCCAGAGGTCAATCTCCTGCATTAATGTACCTTCACCAATCTTCTTTCATCATCGTTGATAGGTACACTCACAAACGGCCCCACCGAGACTGTACGGTTAATCAGATGGCCGATCTCAAACATGGAGTTGGAAAGGCGCATATGGGACTAGATAATGGTCAACTTTTCACCAACATGAACGATACCATTTAGACATGGTTTCAAGTCACTATTCTAAGCTGCGCTGTCGATCGTGATGACGAAGTGTTGACGAATCTATCGTTTTTTAGATCGGTATTGGCGTGTGTTTAGTTTCTCTTGTAAGACGACAAAAACACGGCTATCGTCTGATGATCATGGGCGAGAAGCAGTATATTATCTACATGCGTGAGGACAATGATGAGTTTGAACTATTTTTGCACCAGAAACCTGCTGTTGATGTACCTGACTGATGGATACATCCGCATTCTTAGCCGCAGAACGTAGGAAACGAAAGAGTGAAAACACCCGCTCCGCGTGAAATAGTGATATTTCTCGGATAATGCAAGTAACCTTGACAATACTCTACTAATCCGCGTTTATTTATTAGTTCCAGTCGCCCAAAAAAAACTTTAAGATTATCTGCGAGATAAAGCTCCGAACTAAGCAGGTTCACCGATCGTCAAATACCCATACCCACCCCAAGATTGATCCACGTAACAGTTCCGTGTTAAGCAATGTCTCAAAAATATTTCCTGTCTCATGAATACTTTCAACCTGAACTCTCTTGGACGTAAGTTCTGTCCAAATCCATCGTAGACCGGGTGAAGTGTATTATCTGATCTTGACTCAAAGTGGAGGGGTTGGGTACCTGATTACTTTGAAGGAACTGAGTAATCAACCGATGAGACTTTAGTCAGATCAGTTTCTCAGGAGCTATCCAGATTTATCAACAGGTATGTTTGCAGTTCCATATGAATAGTGTTCATCATTTCTCCCACTAATTTAATAAAGCTGAAACATCTAAGCTCTGCAAGAACGTGGTCGTCGTTGACGGGAATCTGCAGTGCCAGGTCCGAGGTCATGTTCTGCTAGATTTCACTCAATTCATTTTATGGTGCCGAAATCTCACAACAGGACTCATCTTTCAGCACAGAGGAAACCATCCAGATTCATTATAACTTGGAAATAGCGTTAACTATGGCCAGGAATTACGGATACAATGTATTACAAGCCAATGTTTCAACTGACACTGGAAATATACAGGTGCGACCATGATAAATTTGGCTTCATCTCGATGCCAGGTTACGGTAGAGAACTGGGTCGGAAAGCTGACCACTCGTTACGCTTGCACACTGGTACAAATAGGACACCGTAAGGTCGGTGTGTCATGACCGAAGTTCGGAAATACCAGAGGAAACGTCAAGACCAAACGGATCGATACTTCGCCCATGATATGAAATGATCACAAGAGAAAATTGAGAAGTATTGAAACCGCACAGGGGCAAATGAAGGTAAATATATTCAAAACCAATCACGGCGATGACAGACCTTCAAAGTGGTGAAGAGTTCCCGAAAAGAACTTCGAAGTTAGGCAGTCATTTACACATGCTGAAATGAAAACTACTGAAACGCAGTAGTCTGTCGCAATACAACAGACTTTATTTGGCACGAAACATGAACTGGGATAACACAGGATAATACATCAAGCAACGTTGTGTAACGCCGAATAAAAAGCCCCGAAAGATGGTCACCTGGCAGCAATGCTTTGAACATTACAAATTCGGGGCATCTGTGCACTGCATGTGGCCACTTGACTTGCGGCCAAAGCATCGCTGGAAACGTTTATGCCCAACTTAATTGCCCGCGGCTGGTTAGCCCTGCTGAGGGATAACTTCGACAGGACTCCGTCACACAAACAGACAAACCAACCCTACAGACAGAAAGTCTTATCGGGTGCAGCACCAACGCAACAACACGAGGACGATCACGTCAGTGTAGCCAAATGTTCGATCGATTATACACACGCGTATGTGCGTGGAAGTGACGACCGTATAAACAGTTGACCAACCAAAATGGAATCTGCCGAACTTTCAAGTTTATGCATAGAAGTTTGAACAATCTAGACAAATTAGACTGGTCAGACCAGATCAGTCTCCCTCAGTCTTAAAAGAGAATGGACAAATTAACCAATGGTGTAGAGGTTCACAACTCTGAATAATGAAGGAGGCTCTGGTTAGAAAGCACCTCTGGCGAAATGGACAGCCTACAGCTACCTGCTGGAAGCACATCAATCTACATCGTTACCATTTTGAGAAATTACCGGATAAACCAGCAGGCAGAAAACAGAGGTGGATTATTTAATCATGATAGCTGATGAGAAATTGAATTAAACTGGAGTGAGTTGCGCGCAGGAATCACAATCAAAAGCGGAACGAACAAAGGTGCTATGCATACAAAGTAATGGTATAAATCAGAAGTGAAGATTTGTCAAAACATTTGTGGGAAATGTTCAACAAAAAGAGGTTCGACAACAAACGCGCATCCGGTGTGCAGGCATTGCGTTCTTTTCCGGATTAAGCACACTCTCATAAGGTTTCTGGAAGCTCTTTGACAGTCCATCACCGGTTTCGCGCTTCAACAGGTAGGCGGAGTCTCTGAGTTTCCGTCAACCTCACGTTCAACTTGAACTAAAATTGCACTAAATTCCCGAAATACACTCATTCGCAGGCCAGTTTCGTCTTAACAGTAGACTAAACTGAATCCCAACTGAATCTCTTGTTTAACATATTCTTCAACTGAATGTGCTCCACAGAGGTCACGTCATGTTCCAATTGAGACGACACTCGAGATATTGCGGTATATTGTCTATTCGAAAAACATCCCTTTTAGGATTGTAGTTGAAAAATATCACAAAAGAGAGAGCAAGCTGGGATTCAAACGAGCCTCCCATAATAACCAACTAGATAAAATCACTGTCCAACTAGCGCGTAATTGAACACGAGAACAGAAAGGTATGAAACGTATTCTGATGGAGAGACCGACTCACCTCCTCCCGGAACACATAGCCAAGAGTGGCTCCGGTAACTTGAGAGGTGAATATTACCAACAGTATTATGAAGTATGCACCGAGCAGGCATTGTGATTCGTGATAGGCTCCACAGCATCCGAAAAGGGCAGTGATCAGAGTGATACCGCCGACTCCCATGAGGGCATAGAGAGCGATCTGAACGGCCACATAGTGTCCAGAAGCTCGAATGATATCTTGTGCCTCAGGTTCTTGAGAGACATATACGGAAAACCCTAGGACCACCAAACCGACCAGCTGAAGTGGGAGAGGGAAGAAAACGTAAGACGGTGTAAGTCTTTAAATCCATACGAGTGTTCAGTGTGGGTCAGCTGTTTTTATCCACCAACTCAGTTCAGGTGATTAGAAAAAAATGTTTGGTTTTCAGAAGTGAGTACTTACCCATTGATTGCACACTGTAGCGTGGAATGGCAAAATACTGCTCTGGTGTACAAGCGAGAGGACAGGGACCCGAGTACAGAGGATAAACTAGAAGAGATAAATACCCTTGAAGGGGATTCGAATCCACTACCACTCGCCGTTCTACCTTAAAAAGTGCGAAAATTGTATTTTTTTAAACAGGGACCTTTCGTAACAAAAGTGCAACTTCGATCAGCATCAGTTGTGCTATGCTTTTAGTGACCCACTGTGAACACTCAAGTAATCGTGCAAAATCAATGCGTAGATCGTGAAAAGTTAGGTAAACCGTATTGGTGACGAAGTCAGGTATTAGACAAACAAACCAAGCAAACCGATACCCAAAATACAACCCTGCACGCGTTCTATCTGGTTTGGCTTGCCAGAGACATTCCCGTAAACCAATTATGTAGTCGGATGATAAGTCGCATTTCACACGAGAATGACATCCACAATAGACCTCAATTCCCAGTGATCTGCGACGACATTGATCTGCATATTGAAAAGAATTTGGGTACAATGCGGGATTTAAATAGAAAATTAATGAGTGATAACACAGTGATGCAGGATGTCATAATCTAAACGTTTTGATCACTGTAGGTAACATTTGTCAAGAGTTTTTCCAATTAGGTGAAATACCAGGTGAATACAAGTAAAACAGCAACACAGGTCTGTCCTCGGACGCGCACGTCAGCCGAAACGTCACAACCATATCATATCCTATAACGCTATGATTTCATCTACGAGACGTTTCAGTCTCAATTCTGTTTCATTGTTTTTAAAACTATTTATCACATTACATGAAATTCTACTGAAGTTCGGAGCGCAAGAAGTAAGAGTAAGGAAGTGACGGCTGCCAGTTAAACCATTCAAAATGCACAAAGTCCTGACAAATTTACGAGCATCCGCGCTGCAGCTCCTAGCAAATGTATCCGAGTTAGTCAAATACCTGATTTCGTTCCAAAGTCATAATCACTCATCTCAGTTCGGTAGCGGTTAGAAATTCGGTTCCTAGATAAGACAGTTGACCTCACAATAATATGAGCCCCACAAAACACTGCATGTACTACAAGACACTTACGGCCCGGAATATTTTCTAACGTATACTTGTGAAGCATGTTCCCACAAAATTCCATTATTTAAAAGAGCTTACTGTTGGTAACTCTTGAGGAAGCAAATGGCTTTCGACGACTACCACTTCATGCCACATGAAAATTGACCTTTGATGGTTAGATCCGATCACTGCCTGATTATTCAACAAAACTCATTGACGGTACTGGATTTCAAGATGAGGCTTTCAGTATGAAAAGTTGAAAAAACTTCGGATGCGCAGAAATAGAAAACTGAAAGTATTCGAGAGGTACGTGAACTTTTGTGGGCAAGAAAAATGTTACGCGCCGCAGGTAATACTACAAATAACGGCTCGATGCTGAAAGTACACCACTCGAGCACATTACTCACTTTGTACAGTCGATGCAGTCAAGATGTCAAGATACCAGCATTCCCGAAGACCTCTGCCACATGAGTGTTGTCGTAGTTCTTGGGAATCATCAGTGGGCATGGAGGTATCGGAAACACCAAATGGAAAGCGTCCTGAGCTATGGTGGGATGAAGTGACTAGCGACAAGCTTGGATGCCGCATTGCAAACTGGTGATAATGGGACATTTCGGTCACCAGTACTCAAAAACACGAATGTTTAAAACCGGTGATTGAGTGCCGTAAGACCGTTAGTGAATTGAAGAAAGTTCTTAATGTGTGGTCGGACAGGAAACGCGAAACGAACGTCGATTCGTAGTCACCTAATTGGACCAGACACAGTAAGGATTGTGTGGAGTATGTTATGTCACAAGAATCACACCGTCAGTGGTACAGGCGTTTCAAAGTCTTATCCGTATTCTTTGAGGAACGATAAATTGTCCGAACTTAGACTGGCCTTCAAGGTGCACGATATTACCTTAAGCATCATGGTACAAAACATCGAAGAGTCATCTACCAACCCACCAGCTTACCAACAGACATTTCCTTCATGTAACGAGATGGCTCAATGGTTAGAGCGCGAATTTACTGACCAGAAGTTCCCTAATTCGAACCCAGCCTCTGCATCCCGACTTCCCCTGTCTAGGCTTGGGCAACCGTGCATTATCCTAGCCCTTGCACTTCCTTCGGGTGGCACAGCAGCTAGGCACCGAAAGGTTGTTACAGCTGAAGGATTATCTTTTATCTTCAACGAATCTGAAGGTAAAATGAGAAGTTAAAGGGCTTCAACTTCAATTTTCTTACAAAGGTGTGTTGTTTTGTTTTGGCTGATTAGTACGGTGCATCTCTTACATTACATGGCCTGTAGCACCAATCAAAAAAATCGTTCAGCTCTAACACCCTTTCGGTGCCTAGCTGCTGTGCCACCCGAAGGAAGCACGAGGGCTGAGATACTGCCAGCTTGCCGAAGCCTAGACAGGGGAAGTCGGGATGCAGAGGCTGGGGTCGAATTAGGGAACTTCTGGTCAGTAAATTCGCGCTCTAACCACTTGAGCCATCTCGCCCCGTAGGATCAACCATTCTTGAATCCAATCAGACTTTCAAGCGCCAGGCCCATGGAAAAAATGAAGTGTCGAATAGCATCAACAAAAAGATTTGTCCGGTGGCTTTTGTACCTCACATAAACTTTTGACTTGTAGTTCACAAACAAAGCGCTCTCTCAGCCTAACTTAACATGTTTCGTTTGTCTTCGTGAGTGCACTTTGGTACACAACCGTCCTACAAACACGCCGATTCGTAAACTCCCGTTCGCTTAACTCCGTCAAGCCAGACGTGTAACGCTAAAAAGCTAGTTGACTCACAAGATTTTAGAAACCGTGTCTTGTTTTCCAGTCACGTCTATCTGCAGTGCACTGAACAACACACGAATGGTTGAGTCACGCAGGAAGGACGCAAAGATTTATCGGTAAACAACCAAGGGATATCCAACGGATTACGCCCTGAAATCGGTTTAAGTGAAGTTCGCTATACTGGTAATCAAGAGATATTCGTTACAAACAGTAAACAGGAATGAGGCAAGCAAGTGCAAGGAGTCAGTCGAAGGCAGGAGTCGGATTGGGACGAAACAAGTCTAGACTGCGGCACTAGAACGACGTTTCAGCTTTAGTGTCCTAACATTGATGTCCAAGTAGAAAATTCGAAATATCAGTTGTAACCGAGCTGAAGCATGTGCAGCTGCTAGGTTTGGAGCCATCTGATAACGGAGGACGGTACTAGGAACTCATCTACCACCAAAGGAAGTAAGATATTAGACTGCGACGAACGTTCTTTTTATTCCCCTTCCAAACACCGTGTGGTCAAGACGTTCCGGATTCTCAAACAAGAATCGTAAAAGTTTATCGTTCACCGCGCAAAACCAAACGCTTCCTGATTGGTGCCCCGTCTGCCTTATAACCTGGCCAACTTGGTGACCTGTTCACTTGGCCTGCTGAAGCTTTTGTGTCAAAAGCGAAACGCTGCCCAAATAAAAACTACCGATTGTTTACCAAGCTCTTCTGAAACGCCAGTTTTGTTCGTTATCGGTTGATTGAAACCTACCTAACAAAAAGGGAGCTAAAAAGCAGCATGACCAACAGTTCACGTGTTGGACAACAACCGTGGAGAGCAGCAAGCGATCCGAACAATGCACTCATAAAAACATGGTCAGTGAACAAAACCCGCCATCATACGTTAAGCAGTACACACTTGCACACGTTTTACACCAAAATGTACAAGTTTAGAGTGCATTCAAAAAATATTCCATTAAATGTTACCGATCAAGTAAAGTGACTGTTGGATCGATTAGCCGCATTGCTTTTTTAAAACAGCCATTCCGTGATGCACTATTCTGCTAGGCTAGACCCAAGTAATTACAGACTATCCAGGTAAATTATTGAATGCGGATTGAGCGATTGGCACACTATCATTAGCAGCATTTTTGGTATTGAAAAGGAACAGAAAAATGAAGCACACATAAGCACGCTACTGTTTGTCCTGTTCGAATTAGACCAATGGGTGCGTTTAGCTCCAGTGCAAAGACAGGCTACGGTCTGAAGCCTTGGAAACCAAGCACAACACTAATGGACTTTTGTGTTTCTTCACAGCGCTCTTTTTTAAACACATCATCTGGACATTATTCACAACTCTGCATTGGATAACTAGCGAGATATTCCCTATAGGTCAAACAATTCATTTTAAACATGGTTATCCACGGTTCTCGTGACTGTCAACCGTGTTCAGAAGGAACAGAGAAGTGATGTGGACATCAAAAAATAATCGTCTAAGCTAATAATGGAACATGATTTCTCTGACAGATGACTATGTGAGGGATTAGCTGACCCATCATCAGCGATAGATACAATTCTCTGCAGAGAGTTCAACAAAACAACTAATTTAGAGTAGATCCGACCGAGGCATATAACCAGCAACCGTCGTTCAGTTGTAGCACCCTTTCGGTGCCTAACTGCCATGCCGGAAGCACAAGGGCTGGGATACTGCAAGGTTGCCCAAGCCTAGACAGGAGAATTCGAGAGGCAGAGGTTGGGTTCGAACTACGAGCCTTCCGGTCAGTTAATTCGCGCTCTTACCACAGAGCTATCTTGCCCCCTCAGTGGATGGATGCATTTGAACAGCCCAATAATCCCCAATCCAACCACCAATTAGAGGCAACAGTAAGGCTTTGAGTGGCGAACAAATAATAATTTCGTTTCATGAGTATCGTGCGCCGCTACAAACCTAGCTCCTTGGATGACCAACTCGTTTCACCCAGGTCGACTGCAGCAGCCTGTTCATTTGATGCTCCCCTGGGGGAGTGTTTACAAAGCCAACTCCTATTTACTCATCCTGATTATGGACTGTCTTGATTCGTGTGAAAATCCCTTCGATGGCCGATATCCTACCACCAGCTGTCCAACTTTCATGACCCTGGTCCACTCATTCCAGGATTCTGGTGAGATTTTCATTTGACTTTCACGCCTAGGGATTAAGCCTTCCCACCTATCGTCCCTCATTTGGTCCAATCCTGAAAAGCTGTCGTTTTCTTACACTTCTTTCCCCCTTAGCTCTTCCGGAGACAGGTGTGTAGTTGGCCACATCCCGATTTGATCGGCCAGGGTGTGTGGATGTCGACTACACATCAACATGAATGGGGACGTGCATTTGGATGACTGGATTGACACATGGTGTGCTCACACTCAACAGGTTCGCTTCCCAGTCAGCTCCTCTCGGCGACAGCCAGTCCTTAAAAGTTCAGTTGTTGCACTTCATTAGGCCATTTAGTTGCGGGTAGTAGGATGCCGTTTTAGCCGCTTGACACCAAACCACGGCAAGCAACTCCTGAATTTTCCACGCTCAAGGCACGGTCTCTGCTCCGATAAGATCGCGTCTGGTACCCTGCGGCTCGTCAAAACGTGATGACTTACTACTCCGCTGATCTTAGTCGCCCGTTGATTTATCACGGCTGCCACCTTGACCCACCACGAAGTGTCCTCTCTCTATTAAAACGCACGATTGCCACCAGTTGCCACTATCAACGGACTACGAATTTTCGGTCTCTGATACAGCCATAGGTTCCATGGATGAGCTGCTCCTGTTGTATCCCCTTGATTAGCTGACACCGTTTATAGGTCCCAAGATACTTCACAACCCTGGATAGCGGGCGTTATAATCTCTTCAGACATCTCTTTCCATCACGGAAAATCGGATCAAAAGGACCTTGCCGTTCCTCATATGAATGGGTTCAATTTCATCCCGTATTGTTCGCATGGACTTCCAAATAGTCTGTGGAGCCCAGGTAAGATCAGTTCTTGAATACTCCAGCCAAGTTGTCCTCCCAGAACAGAAAAAGGGTATAACTCTCATTGAGCGTGTCCAAGAGTTGTTACAGATATGGTTGCCGGCCTCGAATCCGCTGGTTATGAAACACGTCTGGAAATCTTTGATCCGTTTCTCCTATATTATCGCCGCCTCCGAGTGGGTCTGCTACTCACGTACATCTTGTCTGAAGAAGGTTTGGCCGATAGAATTTACTGGCAGGAACACCTTAAGATTTTCAACAATACAGTAAGAACTTCTATTGGGCGACAACTTTTCCCATTCCGGATATTTGATGTTTAAAATAACTTCTTTCCTACTGTAGTCCACACTGAACTCAGGACCCAGTTCGGATTACTTTTAGGTACCTTTTATGTGAATCCTCTCACTAGCAAGCTTACCGCCAACGACTGAGGAATTAAAAAGCGGTGCTACACGCTTGTGCCTTCGAGGTGAACGGAAGCCGCTGAATGACAAGAACCTAGCCCGGGAACCTAGAGCGAAAGCCGCGATTCAGTGCATCAGTCTGTATATCTTTGAAAACAGTAAACTGACGTCTCAGAAGTGTTGCTGGTGTAAGGTGGATCAACGATTTTGTAACGAGCTGATGAGAAAAAAGGTTCCTGGTTGCACAGCAGGTACCTTGGTCGCGCAAAACATCCAGTACCATCAACTGCGGTTGTTCAGCCATATGCTACGCAGGCTGTAATGCCGTTTACCGACACAGGTGTTGTCTTCCGTACCTTCTCCAGAATGGCGCAAACTGCGAGTTGGAAAACGTGGAACTTGGCAAAAGAGTCTGAAATGTGAATTGGACTACGAAGAGTTCAGTTGTTGCTCGTACGGTCTACCTTCTGAGATGAGAGTCCAGTGCCCTCTCTACGCTTGACTGGATGCATTGCGGCAGATGGCCGGTAGTCAATTTCAGTGTTCGTGCTGTCATTTTATTTCCAGATTGTCCTACCGAACTCTCTGACTGGTAGGCATCTCAGAGTGCTTGCTATAGGACAAGACAAAGTCCTGTGTTCATCCACATTTTTTCTCTTCGCTTCAGGACTGTAGATATAACTAAACAGAGAAGCATCAGTGTCAACACTGGTTTTTCTGTCCCTGGTGATGATGGTGACTAATGACCTTTTCGGTGGTTGCGAAAGCTCCCTGCCAAAGCACGCAGGCGCTGAAAATACGTAAAACCCACAAATTATTACGGATAGGTTAAAGTGATTTTTACCAAAATGCAAGCTGCGGTTAGAAGTCTGGGGGGAAATTTGAACGACAGATCTCCCGACGAAATCTACGGGGGAAATTATTGCTATCAAAAGCAGTGACGTCATCAGCATGCTGGCTACCGCTTGCAGCATGTTGCAAAAACAGAACAAAATAAAAATACTAAGCGTGCACACCAACTAAATCTATTGGAATAACCAAAACGTCGCTACAGTGGATAGTTGGCTAATTAATGCTATTTCATCTACTACAAATGCTGACAATGAAGTCAACAAAAGAAAATGGGTAAAAATGACGAAATGGTCCACACTAGGGAACAAAATTGCCCACACACAGTTGTGAAAATTGTCCGCCACCAGTGGCATCCCTTCAAGTGGGTCTGAGACGCATGCAACTGTAGGTAAGTTGGCTTCCAAGCATACTTGTATTCTGATGGCAACTTCAAAGGCCCTTTGGGTAACTGAAAAACACATGTGTGATCCAGAAGAAGCGGTCTGTCTTTCGACACAAACGGTGCTGTGGACTACTCGGAGAAATAACAAGCAGCTGCTCAAACCTGGTGTTCCTCAGAAACTCCAGTGATATGTTCGGACGTCCCCATTCATTAGAACCAGCAATCGTAAAAACACTCCTACATATCTGCCAAACATGGCATTTGGTCGGAGGCACAGCCCAAAGCCTCGGAGACAAGATGTGAGCCACAAAGGTTGCCCAAACAAGGAGCGAGCCGATGCGGTATGTAGAATCGTTCAACGAAACCCAAAATAAGTACAAAAAACCGTTCATCTGTAACACCCTTCAGGTGCACGGCTGCCATGCAACCCAAAGGAAGCAAGATGACCGAGGTACTACCAGGCTGCTCAAACCTAGACAGGAATAGTCCAGATACAGAGGCTGGGTTCGAAGCCCGGACCTTTTGGTCTGTAAGTTCGCACCTAAACCACTGAGCGACCCCGAGCTTAAAATGAGTATATGGAAAGTACGTGTCGACTAAAGTAGCTAATACAGCCGTGATAAACACCTAAACAAGGTCTTTGAAAGACAAAGATGACTGTTGCAAACATTCGAATGAGAGTTGTGCCAGAAACAGGGCTACGACAGGTGTCAGAGGGGACATAATGCGCATAAGTCTGTGCCAAATGAAACCATAGTGCTATTAAAACCTTCTAGGTACACCGGCAACCCGAATAAATGGATAAGCTACCGGCTATTATTAACTGCAATGGGTAATAACACGTTACCGATACTGACCGTGCTAAACGCATGACAAACGACTTTGCTTCCTGCTCCCCTACACTCCTTGATTCATAATAAGGACTAGCTGTCATTCAAGCCAGCAAAGTCAGTACTTAGCGAGATCGCCTGCTCAGTCAGCACGTGAAACATTATTTACAACCTTAGATTGTTGCAAGAACCATGGACTGGATGGATTTCAATCACTTCTACTCCGCAACTTAGCCCTCCCAATCTTCCCGGCGCTCGTTTCGATAGCATGGATATTACATGGTCCAGCTACCTTAGCTTGTAACGCTTGATGCATTCTTCGAGTGAATTACCCTCTGCGTCACAAAAAGCCGTCTCCTAAAAACCCTCTTCGGAATTCACTGACTCAAGCCGACTCCAAGTAAACTTCTGGGACATAGGTGGTCAAAGACCTGAAGGTTTCTCAAGTCCTCTACTCGTAATGGCCAGGTCTCGAACAAATATAATACAACCCGCGTTTTAGTCTGATATACGCGTCTTTTGAGACTCAGTGAAACGCCTTTTTGGCACCACAAGTGGCGCAAATTGGCAAACGCAAAGCCTTTGAGATTCGTGCGTTCACTTAGCTAATCCCAATACAGTAGGGGAAAATTCAACTTTCGAGGAACGTATAGTGCTCCAAAACCCCTAGTGCCACTGCTTGAATTCTCATAGGCATGTTCAAAGACTACACGTCCTGGAGCATGGTTTTGCACTTTATGGACCCAAAGCATATGCCAATGGACTGGATAACCTTGGCCAGCTTTTCCAGTATTGCTTGTGCTCATTATTTTTCTCCCAAAATGAGAACAATCTCATCTGCATATTCTAGGTTGACAAATTGCTTGCTCGGAGATATCTGAACACGGGGTTTGTGGATATTCCAATTTTCACCCAATCATCTCACCACTAACGAAATTAAACAAAAATAGAGATGGTAAACATCCTTGTTGGACACCACTGCTTGTAGAAAAGCTCTTGGATAACTCCATATACACCCTCATGCGCTCACAATTATGTGGATACAAACAGCACAAGATATTTACGAGATCCTAGGGCACACACTGCTGCAGAAATGTGTTAGAAAGAACCAACGATCGATAAAACTGAAAGCACTGTTGACGTCAGGAAACACAATGATTGCAGGGCACCAATGCGTATGCCAGTGCTCTAAGACTTGACGGAGTGTGAAAATGCGGTCTACACAGCCACCTCCCGACCGGAATTCTGCTTGCTGTTCTCGGATCCCGTTTTCACGCGCCTCCATAAGACGACGCGAAACAAACAGCGCAAAGAATTAGTTACAAATCGAGCCAAGCTAACATCTCTGTGATGGCCGCGCTTACATCGAGCACCGTTTTGGAAATCAGACACAATTACTGACTCAGCCAGATTGGTGGGGAGGGTTTGTCCTGATAGAGGCAAATAAGTAAGATAAGCACCGACTTTGAACGGAGCGAGTGGCACTTCGTCACTTCGCTCTTCGGTTCTTCGCTCACCGGCCTTCCCCCACACTCCCAACCCATTGTACAATGCAAAGAAATCAACCCATCTGCCAATCCCCTAGCCACTGTTACGGGTCTCAACTATCGCCCGGAAAAATAAACCGAAACAGTCACTTACTAACCTCAAAAGATGTGATCCATGTTGCGGCCTTTGCGTACTTTCTGTCAAATTGGACAATGGGCATCCCTCGCTGAAACCTTGCTTTCCCTCTTTGTCGATGTATGTTGCCTCTCCGAAACACGCATAGCAGACCCCACATCCGTCGTGCTCCTCAAGCCGTTTAGAACGAGTCAAGATATTCCACGTTTCACTCTTCGAAGCATCCGGTGATCCTGACGCAATGGCTTGTAGTATCTACGGTGTGGAAGTTACACTCAGCCTCAAGATTGAACGCATCTTACTGGACTGGATCCCAGTTAACAGTCACCTATGCACTGTGCGGTTGTCTGGCTCACTTAAGATCGATGCAGGTCGATGCGATAAACGTGTTTGTTTGTCGTACCAGCATACGCCCCCAACAGATAGCAGTTCTGAGAATAAGGACGAGTTTTATCAAGATTTGTCACGACTGCTTCGGTGGACAAGAAGGACAGATATAGTAATCCTTGTGGGTGATATGAATGCCAAAGTTGGACGACCAAGTCCGGAAGAAGCACAATTAGGTGGTGGATTTGGAGTCGATACTGAGCGTACGGATAATGGAGAGCGGCTTCTTCAGTTGTGTGCAGATCATAGTCTGTTTCTGGCCATTACGTGCTTCCAACACAAACGTTCACAGCGAGTTACTTGGAGGCCATATACCACAAGACAGTCGGGGACGCAATTGGGTCATATGGCTATCAGCTACCGATGGAGAGCCTCAGTTGAGGATTGTCGTTCCTTCTGAGATACGCAACTTGACTCTGATCACGCCATCGTGCGGGCCCGCTTAACACTTCGCTTCCCGCCAGCACTACGCGTGCCGAGAGAGAGCAGCTTCGTTCATCAACTTCGACAAGTTTCAGTAGCTGAATAGTATCGAGCTGGTCTGGCTAGAAAGCTGCTGGAAACGTACAGTCATGTGGACGACGGTTGCTTGGAGGATGGATGGAGGCGAGTTATGTAGGCTCTCAGCTTCCAGAACTGCTTGTCCAGCCCATCTGACTCGATTTAATGAACACTGGATTTCTTTGAGATCAGCAGACCTTATTGCTGCTAAAAAGTCCACACAGCAACTAGTGGCTATGATGGCGCACGCAGATCCCTCAAACATCGAATAATCAGGAGCCTGAAGAATGACACAGAACGTTGGTGGATTTCGAAGACCCAGAAAATGGAGAAGGCTTTGCTGTAGGCAACAGCCGCACCATGTTTCAACTGATTCGATCAACAGGTCAAAACGAGGCAGGTGTCAATGAGACAATATGCGAAAAAGACGGAACACTCCCTCAATCGCCGTCTTGAGCGGTGGGCTGAGCACTTCCAAGAACAGTCCACATGGTCCCCTTAAACACAACCACTTAAGAACCAAGCAGGCCCGAATGGAACATTGACACCAACCCACAATCAGCAACCGGAATCCAGCGTGAGATTTCAATCCTGAAGCGCAACAAGGCACCTGGCCCGGATGGTCTACACCCGCGCTCTTCAAAGAAGGTGGCGAGGTACTGGTGAACAGTCTGACAACCATACTGCAGAAGATTTGGAACGAAAACAGAGTACCAGCCAAATAAGGCTCCCCGACCGTCATCTCAGTTTTCAAAAGGGAGCAAGAACGTCATGTGAAAACAATCGTGGTATCAGTCTGGTATCCGTCGCATCTAAGGTACTCTCTGGCATTATTTTCCGCAGGTTGATGGATTTATTACCCCAGAGACAGATTCGTGAGAATCAAACTGGGTTTCGCCCTAGTCGAGGATGCATCGACCATATCTTCACCTTCAGACAAATTCTTGAACATCGCCACTCCTTCAGACGTCCCACGTTGGTTATTTTTCTGGATTTGAAAGCTGCTTTTGATCCTCGAGACCGTCAGCAACTTTGGCAGTGTCTGCCGATCAAAGATGCCCTTTCCACATTTCTCTCCCTTATGAGGGCACTGTACGCGAACTCTTGTGGGCGCGTACGAGTATTCGGGAAGCTCTCGCTTGAGTTCACCACGTCCTGTGGTGTAAGACAAGGCTGTCCTCTTTCCCCTTTCCTCTTCAACTTTGTTATGGATATGCTGCTTGAAATTTCTCTGCCTGCCTCTGAAACCTCTGGAGTCGAAATGTTCCCTGGACGTTCCCTCACAAACATTGATATCCGGACGATATTGCTCTCCTTGGTTCAGATCCTTCCCGAACGCAAACGATTTTAAATAACCGAAATAACCCTGCCACACGGTTTTGCATGCGCTCCCAAACTGCAAAATGCAAAGTGCTGCTATCTCATGCTTGCAGGTGAGCCAATCGACGTGGTAGATGAGTTTGTTTATCTGGGCAGCTGTATAAGTCCCGGTGGACTGGCTGGAGATGAGATTTCTCGAATCGAAAAGACCAGAACAGCTTTTGAGAACCTCCGGCACCTATGGCGACGAAGTGACGTGAGTTTGTCTGTCAAGGAAAGCGTCCAACAGGTCGGTTATGCGTGAAGTATAAAAGGAATCCCTTTATTTCCGAAGCCGTCGGGGGTTCCGATTTCACTGCCCGTGGTTGCTTGCATGGTCTGGAATCCAGTTGAGCAACTCTACGTGGCCAGTTGAACTGGAGTTTAGGAGTTGTTCTCTGTTCAAGATAAGTGTTACTGGTGATTGTTTGGCTCACCGGAAGTTTCTCTAGGTTTGTTGAGCGTCAGCTGGAACAGTTTACGCACATTACCAGTTTTTTCCCCTCCTCCAACTCGACTTTCTGGATCCACCAAGATCCTCGATCCGCGCAGGCACTCTTTTTCATCTGAAGTTTAACAGTTCGCTAGCGGTTTCGTACCTTCGACTGGAAGGAATACGCGTCCGGGCTTTGAGTGACTTAAGTATCTTGCTCAAGATCCAGTACTTGGATCTAGTTGGTTGAGCCATTCCACAAGCGAAGCAACTAGCATCTTTTAGGGTAACGGACAGTAACGTCCAGTACGAATCGTCGTTCAGCTGTAGCACCCTTTCGGTGCCCAACTGCAATGCCACCCGAAGGAAGCACGAGGGCTCAGATACTGCCAAGTTGCCCAAACCTGGACAGGGGAAGTCGAGAAGCGGAGGTCGGGTTCGAACCACGAACCTTCTGGTCAGTGAATTTGCAATCTAACCACTGAGTCATCTCGCCCCAACTTCCAGTAAGACATCAGAAAACGCATTTTTCGAAAAGAACTGTAGTAGATGGCTCAAGTGGAGTTATTTTAACGCTAAGGCCTGAAAGCTCTCAATAGCCAGTCTCGATTTCAGTCCAAGAGGACCACTCAAATAGGCCTCAGTAGCGCTACATCTACCTACGTGCGCATTCATGTCTTTGGCAATCACAATAATATCTGAGCTATTAGTCCATCACAATAAACAATAAATAAATCGTTCAATGAACCCTTCTTTCGGTGCATAGCTGGTACGCCTTACGAAGGAGGAACAACGGCTGAGATACTGCCAGGTTGCTCAAGCTAAGCAGTCGAGATGAAGAGGTTGGACGCGAACCACAGACCTGTCAGTTAGTAAGTTCGTGCCTTAACCACTGAGCTATCTGGACCCCACAGTAAGGCGCCCAGAGCTTCGTAACAACTGTTTCCAAGTGTACCGAAGGTACAGTCTTCTGCGGCCTACGTAGCTCCAATGAACAGGCAGCGACTATCAGCATGTTTATGGCATACTTTCACAGATGTTGCCAAGCGCACCGCACAGATGCAACTCTTAACAAGCAACCATTCAACCAAAGACCCGTCATCTTGATGCCAAGTACAGCAGAACCAGCCGCACACACATCAGCATCAAGCCAGTCTAGTGTGAGAGCAGAAACTTGTTGTCCCGCCTCTTTCACAGCGCGAACGTTAAAAACAGCCAGGTAGGTTGGACGTCGAAGATTCAAGATGAACTTCGAGATGCCTGAGGCAGTTAGCGCTGGCTGACGCGCAAATATTCCGGACAAACTAAAAGAGATGTCATTCCAAACGGATAGGCCTACAAGAAAAAGTATTAATTTTGCAGGGTGTGTGGGGGGAAAGCATGTAAAGGAGAAAGGAAGGCGTTAGCAGTAGCTTCCTTACGCTTACCCGCCTCGATGTAAGCAGCAAGTAAGGCGACCCGGCTGGTGGCACCACGCGACGATTGTTGCGGCGAGATTATTGTTAACTGTGAATACCACGGTTGTACATGGGCTTGGATACTGCCCCGGCTTGGACAGAAGGATTTGGGTCCTAACTCAAAGCCCTTGACTAAAAAATCTAACCACAAATCAGCAGTGGTTGGCGTAAGGCTGTTACAGCAGTCTATATTTTAAGGAGCAAGTAGACATATTTCAACCCCTAGCATGGGGGACCAGGAGAACGTTAGTCAGACCTATACACATCGAGTACACCTAAACCGGTATGGGAGGCTGAGTGTCACGCGTGCGCTTCACAGTGCAGCTCAACGGATTACATAGATGCACGAACCGGTGGCAATCACTTTACCGTCCAACTTTCTCACTGTAAAACCCTCCAGAAATAAACATATCGAACACTTTCTTCTAATTACAGACGGGTACGTCTCACGACTGTTTTCCAACACCGGATACCCAGAAACACGCAGTATGATTTTGTCAGATGATTTTTTTTTATTAATCCACAATCCCGAGAGAAACAGGCAGAAAAGACTGAGTGAATGTTCCAACGTCCACAAAATAATGGGACTCGCTACAACCTTGTACTTGGATTAGGTGCCCCGTGATTAGACAGAAATAGACCGTGCGAACGTTGAACTGCTTACACAAGGCAAAGCCACCAATAAAGTACCTCAAGGGTTTGCGTTCGGACCCCTGTTATGTAGTCCCTATGTCGACGATCATCGGTAACATTCAATCCAAGTGGATACCATTTGCTGATGATCGTAAGGCATATCGGACTATATCCATGAAAGTCAGTGAACAGGAGAGTAGCCAGTCCCACGAAGAACCATCAGTAGCATCTGCCGGTCAATATTGACAAGAATCCACACCTGACTATCGCTCCCGTCTAAAAATGACAGTCATCTGTGAAGACATCCAAGGCAAAATGAAGTGGTTCAGAAACCACAGCATAATAGTTTGTGCAGACCCGAAGATTAACATGCGGTCATGGGGACAAGGAAAATGGACTTGCGATTGATTAGCGATGTAGTCTTCGACAATAATGACTGCTAATTGCTAAGATCGGACCCATTTTTAAACGGCCAGTGCTCTTGAGTTCCCAAATACACCAAGTAAGCAAGCAGCACTAGAACATTCCCGGTATTAAGCCACATGAATATCGATGTAAATGATACATATTAAATCAAGTGACCGACAGACGTCAAACTGTCTCTTCAATCTGGCCTACCAAAGCGTTCGCGGTTATTAATCTGTGGATTCCATTTACCTATCGGCATCATATTATATGGTCAGTACTACTTCACTACTTCACAGATTCCAATCACCCTGTTCAAATTGTTTGCTCGGTGTAACCTGGTCCACAAGGCCAGTAATTCGCACACAAAATGCAATGCGGTAGACGACCGACACCATGATGTCGATCCGCAAGTGCACTCACGGATCTGAAGTCTCGATACTTCAGTCGCTCGAATAAGAGCGTGAAAGATATTTTTGTGAGAGATATGGTACGTTTACATGTTTGTGGACAGTTACGAGGTCACCGCTGACCAAGCAGTTACCAATGTTGCTGGACAAAATTGCATCGTATATTCATTTATATTTCAAGAGACGCCGTAAAATCAGTCATTCAGATGCATAATTTGTGCAGTCATGTGAAAGTTACACTTACCACAACGAGGAAGTTGAACACAACTAATAAAATCCGCAAGCACTGGACACAACCCATCATCTCAAAGCGATTTTGGTTTTCCGCGACTTAATGAAGGCGTGAGTACACGGAGCGGGGTAGAACGTTCAAACAACTCCAGAGGTCAACTGACCTTTCTGGATACATGGGATGTTAGGAAGCACATGAAAGCTCTGATGACACCTTTAGAGAGTAAAGTCGATATTATGTAGGTATGTGGATGAATTTTAGTAGACGGATGTGTTAATTTCTGCTGGTCTAGAGGCTCCTGTTTTCCTAGTCACAAATACGTGAGAGGTTGGGTCTGGTGTACTTGGTTGATAGGGCCGCTTTGTGATTGCCGACCGCTCTGACTGGGTACGCTACTCGCGAAAGCGGGGACGACTCAGCCCATGTCCTGTCGTGAGATAATCGTCTCTTGACTGAATGCACACGTGTATGCACCATTGCTGCTTAAAATGCATGTCAGACTAAACACGACTTCGCGGATTAAGGTACGATAGCCACAAAGTTTTGGAGGCTGGTGATTGTCTAGCGCAAATAGGTTGGCTTTTACTTGAAAAGTTTCCTTGAGAAGTCAGGTGGAGGTAAAAATCTATCCAGGCTGCAGCTAGCCAAGTGATGTGAATGAGCGTGCGTCTGAAGAGAAATATATCGCCATAGCGTCCGCGAGATTTTAATTAAAAGTTGTCAATGAGCTATCGTCAGAAGAAAATGAGATATGTTGTTTAATTTTTAAAATATGACCTCTCTGTCTAGGGCAATACTCCATTTTCCTGCTACTTCTCTCCATATGCTTGTACCTGGATATTTTTTAATTGTGTTGTAATTTTTATTGTATTTTTTAATTGTACACATCACCGTCATTTCTACCAAGACTAAATATGTGTTAGATCTGCTTCTGCCTTTTATTTAGCTCCTCAAACCAGCGAACAACTGGCTTTTTGGCGCAGTGCTTTGGATTGCTACGGAATGCTCTGAAGTAACCAGCAGTCCAAAGAGCGGTTATATGGCCTCTAAAAGCAACCCGCTGGAAGTCATCAGTAAAGAAAACAAAAAGCCATCCTAATCGTATCAGTAACAATGCTGCAGATTTTCTATGTTAATCGACCAAAACCACTGATCTTTTTTCTCATTTGAGCTGAGCGTTTTATGCCTATTCCTCATATCGCCGTTTCGCTTACCTGCCGCAAGCCTCCTGTTTTCCGACCGTGATTAGCATTTCCGTATCCCATAGTTGCTGGTCCCAACATTCGGCCAGCCTATCCGGCTTTGCATGCAAACTCATGTCCATAACGCCAACTTTTGACTGCCTCCTCTGGCATCGAAACGATCTATCCGGTGCAAGAAACTCGAACCATTGGATAGTCCTCAAGCCTGCCGTCCAGTACAACAACTCGGCTCTTCCAGCTGCGGTTTTAGTAACCTCTGCGTTGCACCTGACGCGGTCATCGCTACTAGTTTTTCTGTTTCAAGTGGGCCCAATTGCATTTTGCTTGAAGTCGATGCACGTGCTACTTCATCAAGCTGTCAGTTATATGATGGTAAATTTTCGTTAGAACAGTATCTCGGACAGCATCCGCTTTCTTTGTTATTTAGAGCTTCCTTCAAAAGGAATTTATTTCTCTCCACACCGCTACAAATGCTAAGTAAAGTAACGTTGAAATCAACTCAACCGCTTAAAGAGATTCAACGACATTTTGGGTTTCTCGCAGAATGGCTGCAGCTTGGACGAGTGAATGCAGCGATAGTTATTAGCCTAACCTAACCAATCGCACGTCGTGTTTCTGTATTAAACCAAGGTCCACACAATTTACTACGACATTCGTTATCAAGGTGAGAAAACTCATTTAAGTGGTAAGTAAGTTCTGTATCCGAAATATTCACGATTAATTTACATCTGGTTTTGATGTAGTTCCCAAGGCTTTTCCGCAAATTAAATAACCGGCTCCCAACTCTTGAACTTTGGGAACAGACTATCTCCTTCCACGATCCGAACTATGTGTACGACCCCAAAATATGTTTTTTTGTTTTATCCTTAAACTTTTCAAAAACATCACATTTTTTCGACCATCATGAAATAAGTTAGGCTCAATTTTGGCTTTGATTCAGTATGCCAACCCACAGCTTTTAAGCTGTCGCTTAAATCACATTTGTGTTTCGGATCAGTACGTGCGGGAAGTTGTTCTCCTTTTGCAAACAGGCCGAAGAGACACGCCACTACGCGACTGACTCAGTTACCTATTTTTTAGAAGGAAACGTTGTCGAAACGACGATGCAATCTTTCAAGCCTTGTGGTCAATTTAAAGATGTCTTTGCAGCTAACCCGTCCAATCTACAACTGATAAAGTCTCTACGCTTTTTAATGCAACCAGACTTCTCGATCATCTTTAATGGCCGTGAATGAGAGAGCACGGGAACGGACAGATCACAGGAACGCAATAGCAATCAGTTTTTTGCCAGGCGTGGTGGCCAAACTCCAAATGGTTCTTGAACGTAGTAAACCCTGTTGAGTTGTCCATGTCGATCGAGATGAAAGGAGTTACGGGGAACGTCGCTCGTCTTTGCTTCAGTAGTTATTCAACTTTCCCTTCCGAGGATGATCCCACATTCTTTACAACCATACCATTGAGCTTATAATGAACACTAGCAAATGTATCATTCCAGCAACAGCCCGGCGGCCGTCTTTGATAATCATATCTATTCCCAAGTGGTGGGTAGCATACCGTCGGGCATGATCATAATGATTCAGTCGCAATAAGGCAGAACCGACAGGATCTCCGGGCGCTGAGGATTGCGTGAAAAGGGACGCTCTCACAATTCGTGAAAATTATCCGATGTATACACGGTCACACCTAAACCGGCATGATCAGAGAAGCCGAGTTACTACTGCTTTTTTCTTTCTGGGGAACATATCAAGCTGAACAAGGTCGGATCGTTCTGATTTGAAGGTGAAACGCAGAAACAAAACGCGGGGTGCAAAACAAGACAGTCTCTCTGAAACTTGACAGTAAAACTGCAAATTGCGGAAGAATGAGGAACCTGAGCAATGGATCTGGCGAAGCAGCAAATCGGTGTGATCCGGCTGGCTGATTTAAACTAAAATCCGGAGTCACCGCTGAGGCCTCGTGGTTTAAAACTGTTGGGCTTATGGCCATAATAAAGTAAAAAAATTAGCAGTACGCACAAATAGTGGCATCAGTCCCGGAATCATCGTGTACCGTGACGCGGGAGAGACTCACTGGTGCCACTGTTAGCGTGGGCTCAGGTGTGAAAGTTACTTGTGCAGTGAGTCGTTGCTAATCCACAAGACGAAACGTGAACTGTACAGAAAATTATTAAATTTGTAAGGAGCACAGGCTGAAAATCCGACGAGAAGGTTGCATCCTAACCCAAGGTCCAGCAGTTTACATGAACCCGTCCCAGATGCAGCCGGGGCCAGGTGAAGTGTCTGTCGGTTTCCGCGTTTAAGGGCACGAGTAGGCGGGAGAGTACAGCCAAGAGTAGGAAGAAAATGGTTGCGAGTGTGTTACCAAACTGGATATGGCAGTGCCGCGTAATCATTTCACTGACACACGTTGGTTTCTGGACAGGCCCGTGACGGACGTCATATTTGAGCTGATTGGACTGGGGCGTGCAATTCTTTGAGCAGCTGGACACTTTCGGTCGGTCAAGGAAATCAGCAGAGGTTTTTGCTCACCCGGATGACGAAAAATGTCCACGCGTCGTTCAAATGAACTTAGACAGGTGCATGGTGAAAATGGTCTAGAAGGCATTACGAAGCTAGACACTATGAGTTGGGCCTCATAATCTCTTCAGATACGTCCTTTTTACTACATCGTGAAAAGTCGGATCGAAACAAACTCGCCGTTCCTCGTATGATTTGATTCACGTTCATCCCGTATTATTCACCTGGACTTCCAAATACTCTATGGAACCTATGTCAGACGACATCTTGAACTCTCTAGCCAATTTTTCCCCCAGAATACAAAAGGGGCATAAGTATCACTGAGCGTGTCCAACAAGTTGGTACAAGGATGGTTGCAAGAGTCAACTCCATTGTTTATAGAAAACGTCCGCAAATCCTTGATCCCTCTCCCCTAGATTAACTCCGCCATGTTGTCAAGGTATCACGTGTGGGCTAACTGGTAGATTGCATCAGGGTTGTGCGGGTTTATTTTTATCTTTCCAGTGCAGTAATAATGGCTGGCCAGTGACACCACAGCGAGCTTTACCTCGGTCGTTTAAGGATGTACACACAGTCAGCAATTAAACAACTGACGGGTGGACACCGGTGCACTGCCAGCTGTGGGCAATAAAAGTGGGCGCTCAGTATTTGCACAATGGAATTGATTTCTCGAAAGCTACGACATTTTCAGGGTTGCCACCTCATCCTGTAGACTGTCTATGTATGGTGTATATGTTCCTGTACTATTAATGTAAACTCTCTGCATCGGTGAGTTGTTTAAGTGAGCGAACCTTCAGGGTCAGGAAACACCACCGACTGTGAATATGCTGCCTAATGTAATAAGAAATCGCGAATCGCACAAAAAGATAACTCACTTACAATGCATGGAACTTTCAGTTAGTTTTACAGCTGAAGTAATTCTCTGAACACTCTAGAATGTACATGGTCCTTGTGGATGCAAAATATGCGGTGGTGCAGAAAAATGCCTTGTGCATCCAGGGCGTGGCATAAAGGTGTATTTGCATTTAACTTCTGGAACTCGACGACCGGGCCGATATCTCTCCCCCGGAACCATCCCTGAGCCGATGTGGATAGACGTATTCTGTCACTCTTGCATGCCTAGTTTACTGAGTGTAAACAGTGCAAGCCTTTTGACGGCAAACGTTTACCGCCCTGCAGTTCGTCCCAAGAAACCTATTGTGCTACCTTTGCATCTCTTATCTTAAGTCGACCTTACCGCCAGACGACCAGGACGTCATTATAACATGAGTGAGAGACATCCGTGCCAATGCTGCACGTTTTCTAGCTGCCAATTTTGGTTCGCTTACTGGAATATTCGTGCCTTCGACAAGGTGGTCCCCTATTTGAATCCGATTAAATCAACCGATATAGCATGAAAACTCAAACGTGTTGAACAAATGAATGCCCTTAAACCTCTGCAAACCAAGCCGCTCTGGTTGCCTCTCACAGTAAGTAGAGCGCACTGCAAGTTTCGAAACTGATTTGCCTTGAGGCTGTCCTGGCATTACGAAGGAAACGTTGTTCACTTGTGCAATACTCTGAGAGGTTGTCAGTTGTCGCAGTAATTGAACAGTTTGTTCACGCCTTTAATAGTCTACATACAAGGGTGGATCTTTCGGGTCCTCTATTATGTCAGGCCAATGCAGTAAAATGCCTTTATCTTTGATGTTATCTACTTATCCCGTCAAAATTCTATTGGTTTAGCGTATAGAGAATCTTTAATTTTATCGACAAGGCCGCTCTCAATCATTATCTTTTCCCACATATTTATTCACATAACTAACCTTTGGAGCCCTTAGATCATTTAGACTGGTATACGTTTGTGAAGAAATACGTGTACTCAATTTTTTTAGTCAGTCTGATATGTGAACGGCAAAAGTTCCTCGACTTTAATGAGTGGGCTCCTGGCCGCCGATCATGGGCTGGCTTCTCCTTTACCTCGCCCTTGCTTCACCCTTACTCATATGCGCGCCAATTGCTTTCATGCCTGCAGAGATTTTTGAATGAAGTACCGAGGTATTGATATCCTTGGGGGCATTTGTCTTTCCGTGAGCTAAATGTGCTAGTTGTTTCCTGTTCGTACATCTCAAAGAGGCGGATACCTCCGCTTAGTTGCGATTGCACTGCCGGTTTCCTCGCATGATCTTCAATCAAATGGAAGCGGGAGAGAAAGAGATTCGCAGGGGGCCTCACAAAGGCTTGTAGAAAAACATCGGTTTGTGTTCGGATAGCAGCACGGTAAGCATGGCAACACTTCGTCGTTAGCAAGTAACCGGTTCCATCCTCAACTTCTCCGTGCTAAAATACTGCAGTGCTATCTATCTGCATACATATGAGGCAGAAGGTGCCACTCTATTTTTAATGGAAAACGCACATTATGGATGGCGATTCTATCTTGACTCCTCTAGCTCCAAGTAATTTTCTGGGCCTGAACATGGCAGCGTTCTTGACGATATATTCGGAAATTCGCGGTGCTGGTGTAAAGATGGATACTACTGATGAGCCATTTGAGTGGCATACGATTAGTGATCGAGCTCCGTCTCGCATCTGGTGAAAAGGGAATATTTTTGCGGAAATTGTGGAACCGCTTTGCATTGTTGGTTTATTATTGTGTATGAGTAAATCAACATCCGGGAAATTTTAACAGTTCCTAAAGACTAAGCGTATGAGATCCTTACTTTACTTGTTTAATAGTTTTAGCCTAGTCCATGTTTGATAATAAATGACTTCGCATTTAGAAGCTCTCCTCCTTTCACTTGGTGCTATCACCCACAGCCTTTAGGGGCCTCCCGGAAGAATATAGGGGACGTTGCTGAGGCAGCTGAACTAGAGTCCGATCGGAATAGTTTGGCTGCACTGAAAGCCCTCATCAGAGGCCGGCTGAAAGGGGCCCGGCATGCGGAGAAAAGGGGACATGGACTGTGCCATCACAAAGAAGGCGCTTGTAGTGGAATTACGCACACCGACCGACTTCCGGTAGGCCATGGGGCGTTTCAAGGCTGCCGGGATGAGACCGAGATGCGTCCCGACGGTTCGCCAGTCTAAAGCGGTGGTATGATCTTGCCTTGCCGTAAGTGGGCGGAGTGTCACTCCAGCGGTTACAGTCTGACCATTTCTTCGAGGGTGTGTAGCCGGCGCCCGGTACCCGGTTGTTGTTGGCGGGCGCAACTGGCCACTTGATTGTATAGGAGTTCGTGCACCTGACACGGGACTTGACCGATGCCCCACTGACCACTCTGCAATCGCAGGAGAAGAGGGATGATTCGGAAGTGGAGGACCTGCAGGCTGAATAAGACAAACTGGCCCCACAGCTTGCAGCCGTAAAGACAGAATCGTGAAGACGCGCAGAAACGAACCGACTTTATATTTTTGGCATGCCTGGTCACTGGAAGAATCGAAATCACCGTACATGACCACCAGTAAATAATAACTCTTCCAGTTTCCCCTCTTCTCCGGGCGGGCTGCGAATAGTGCTGTGAAACAGGCTAGGATGGAAGCCGTTGCCGAGATTGATGTGGCTGGGATACAGTGGCTGGGATGTCCTTGAGTCAGAAAGGGAGCGATGCTTAATACAATCCGTGCACACGGACAGGACAGTCAGGAGAGTGAGTGGATACCGACTGAAAATTGACTAATTGTAAATGCACACAATGCGCCTAAACGACAGGTTGGTGCAACCCGTGTTCCTGATCAGCCTTTACATTAAACATGATTTTTGGAGCATATTTTCTCCATAGCGCAGAATCCGTTTTTGACGTAACTCGGAAAAATCCTCTAACAAAGTAGGGCTCAGTCAATGTTGAAGGTTACCAAAGCGCTGCTGTGAGAGAACTGCGTGTCTGAAAGCTTGTGTCTTGCAACGCGCATCACTGCAGTCTGTGGTCGAGAAGTACCTTGAAGTGCTCACGGGCGTTAAAGACCCGTTTGGCTTCCACTCGTTGACTGGACACGAACTTCCTCCGTCGTCCGAACGCTTTTGACCTTTCCGCGCCCGAAGGCTGCGGCTCCATCTAGAGAAGGAGGTTCGTAAACAGGCTCAACAGGTATTGGAAAATGGCATAATCAAGGAAGGAAGCACTGCGCACACGCCCCTGGTTGTGTTTGCAAACAAGACGAACGGGAAATGCCGATTTTGCATGGATTTCCGGAGTTTGAATGAACTGCTCGTCAATTGGGTGTTAGCTGCTTCTTCGTTTGAGGAGATGTTCGGACCTCTCCAGCAGTCCCTATATTTCATAGCGTTTGACAACTAGCGATAACTAGCTTTCAATTCAGAGGATCTGGAGGAAACGGCATTCACGGTTGGGAATTCCCAATATCAATTTAGGCGGATGACGTTTGGTTTGTCGTGAACACAATTGACTGTCCAGCGCTTGATGCTTCGTTTAGGGAAGGGATCGCAGAATTTAGCCTTGTAAGGGGACGTCCGTTATGGGGCCGTCCGGAAACCAAAGCATGTCAGCGCAATGATGGCACCGACATACCCAGTCTGATTAAATTTTTCATTCGCAATTGACCGAACTGTTTTTCCGCGACAATTTCAGTTTGCTCCGTCCAAAAGTTCAACGTTGCTATTTATAGCATTCCTTCGGTTCTATGCATCAGCGTTGTCACTCCAACCAGAATATCCTTTGCAAATGTTTCCCTACAACAGTGAGTCTACTTAATTTCGTTTTAAACCATATTTTTAGCCGAAACTCATCTTCACCTCGAAGTCATTCATTCCCATCTCCATTTTCGCTTTTTGCGACCCTGGTGGTTCACTCAACCGCCCAAGGTCACTCAAGGCCAGCAACGATTTTTCAGTTTTAGTTCAGGTCATCACTGAACTAGTTGTGCCTCATGCCCCACCGTCCTAGATGTTTGGATTACCGCAACTACGGTGAAGTTCCACGTAATGAGCGTGTCTGGTTTCTTGTACCTTCCTCCCCGTTGTGTTGTCGCCGGCTGTGCCCGGGTTGTAGCAACCCGATAATGCCTCAATTGGTATGTTTCCTACAAGTTGATAAATAAACTTAATGTTATCTCATCGTGCATAGCAATTCGGAAATAGAGCACGCAGTTAACTTGAGGGAAGTATTTAGACCCACCTGGGAGGCTGATCTGCGGATAAATGATCCAAGATACCGCTCGCTTGAAGGTCGGTGACATCGTTCGGGCATGAAGTGGATCACGAAGAGATTAACCTACTTCCAGAGAAGACAGGCAAGGACCCAGAACTGTGCAGTCCCTAGATCAAAGCGGTTCTTACGTCAGTTTTTTAAACAAGCAGCGTACTACAGCCGGTTTGTCAAGGATATCAGCACGATTGCTGCTCCACTGTACGAGCCGTCGCAAAAAAATCAGGAATTCAAATGGACGAGGAAAGCACATGGGGCCTTTGAACGTGCTAGAGCGCGGATGCTGGATCAGCAACTGCCCTCAAACCGCCTAAGTTTGGGGCGATGTTTACTGTTGCAGCGGACGCTGGCGACTGAGGTGTTGGTGCAATCCTAAAGCAGAGGAATGGTGTTATTGAAGATGCCAGTCGTATCCTGATAACGCTAAACAAAAGTACTCAACTAGTGAGAAAGAATGTTAAGAGATGGACTAGGCCCTAGATAAGTGGAGGCCAAAATTTCTGGGGCAGATATCACAAAGCCCTAGAGTGGATTAGGTTCCACAGAGACCCCGTCGGAAGGCTCCAACGCTGGGCACTCCGATTATTTCACGATCCAGCTGGTGCCGGAGAAGGTAAACCACCTGGCCGATTGGTTGTCAAAACCGGACACTGAAGGTAAGGCCCCAGAGATCACGACCGGCGCCAAGATTCTCGTCGTCGAACCGGATCCCGGAAGATTGGTGCAACTAAAACGGCATGAGCATGTAGTAGAGAAGGTTGCAATCCCCTTGTTGGATGGAAGAAGTATTGAGAACGGAGAGGGAGGCAGAGAAATAGAGACATTCCAGTATCATTTCGATAGGCTAAGCTTGAGTGAAGCTGTATAATATTCTAGAGCGCCACTGCTTCTGATGTTGTGTTGCCCGTATTACCTTACGTTTTGAGACGGAAGTCGGTTGTCAAATGCCATGATATGACACACACAGCGTGCACCAGAGCATTCGACTTGCTTCGGCAGGTTGCTTACCGAGCAGGGCTGAGAAGTAAAGTAATGGATCATTTGGTGTCCCGCTAGTGGTGCTAACTGATGAAAGGGGATACGACAGGGGCAATTCATCTCACGGAACCTATTCCTGTGTCAGAAATCGGCGATCCATGGTTTGTGGCTATCATGGGCCCCTTCCTGGTGGCAGGCAGTGAAAATCAATATGTGGCAATAATTACGGAACACCTGTGGCGATAGATCGAAGCCGTAGTCCTACCGAATCAGCGGAAACGACGGTCGGTGGAGTGGTAATGTACTACATCGCAACCGACCATGAGATACCAAAAAGGATTCTAACGGATCAGAGAGCCTGCTGTGACAGCGAATAGTTTGTGGTTGCTCGCAGACGCTGAGCATCAGACGGAGTTCGGCTGCACCCTACCAACCGCGAACAAACGGCCTAACCGAACACAGTAACCGAAGAATTAATGGCGGCTGGTGGCCAAAGGAGGTGACTGGCAATCAAACTTGCCCATGGTGTTGTTAACACACCTTGTGCAAACTTGGTCAACACAGATAAGCCCCCATTCCTGTTAATGTATGCCTTTCAGTCAGTCAGGAAATTGGGTTGCGGCTGACGACAAACCTCTCTCCGTAGAAACTGGGAGGGGAAAGAAGGACAGCTCGAGAAAACTTGAGCTCTGTTCAGGAAAGGACTAGGCAGAAAACAACGGGTAGTAAGGCAAGGCCACACCCCACATGAAACATGCAAGTGGCATGATACACTCGAACAGATGCCAAATAAACCAGCCGCTGAGAATGAACACCGATAGCATGTACGTGATCTTTTATGGGAGGAGGTTTGTAACGGCGTATATTATTGATGAAACATGCAAGTATTTTATAGCTGTATGTGCCATCCAAAAGATTACTACCTTTTTAGTCGGCGTAAAAGTATTCCTTTTTGGTTTTATTACCCGAGCTTACATCCCGAGCAAAATGAATAGTGTATTTGTGAATACATCGGCAGATTCATTTAAAGACATCACCGACCAAGGCCTGCTGGTGATTTGGACTGGAAATCCACTGTATATCATTCATACTCAGGAGTGCGTCTAACTTTGAGTACGCGCAAACGCAGAATAAAGCCTGATGACATACAGCTGAAGCATGTTCACTAAGTCATTTGGTTTGTCGGGCTCTCTGGAGCCGGAGGAGAGGTCCACTCCCCAAACTCTCCTCGGGCCTTACGTCTGCAAGTGACTCCATAAAAACATTACGGTGAACATATTGGAAACACAGACCGACAGTGTTGAATAACTAATTGATGCACTACATTTCAGATCCCGATGCTTTTAGGCGACAAATGTGCTCCGTGGTTAAATTGATGTGGTTTGAGTTATCATTAGGTTCCGGTCTTATCCCAACCGGAGAGCCGACATGGCTTAATCCGGCCCACCGAAAAATTTTAAAATGTCTCTTGGACTAAGCGGCATTTCCCAGAGGGTTTTGATCTGCATCAGTTCCCAAAGTAGAGCTGGCTTCGCCCATTCATTCTGTCGGCTTACCCATTACGAGCTCATACAGTACGCAACGTCACGCGTACCCCCAACCTTTACAACGTTCAAAAGATGCCGAAAATGCTCACTTCGGCGGTGGCACATACCCCTTTTTGCCATGTGACCAGTTTTTTCCTCAGCAAATGCGTAAGCGATAAATGTATTGGCAATCCTACGTTTCACTAAAACAGGGAAACTGCTTTGTTGCTCCATATTCCATTTATATTTCATCAAATGGATACCAAAGTATGTTTTTGGGGAAACTGAATATGGGTGTCTTAGTAGCGATTCAACGACTGTTGCGGGTGTATTCGTGGAACATTACCAGATAGGTTATAACTCATCAATAAGTCCAGAAAACGTCGTTGAGCATTACCGGTGGTGTGCTGAATGCAGCCATTCATTGATTTATCCACTGGTGCCAAAACGGTGGTACACTGTACTATTTCACGAAGCTGCAGCACGTTTGGCTGTAGAATCTATGACATACGCTGTCTGACTAGCTGACTAGAAATATGTTTTATGACCATATGTCTCCAACACACGTACCTGCTCTAATTAGCAATGTGTTCTCGACATGGACGCGTTGGCATTAGTGTTTCCACCGGTTTGATACACTTCCGGCCCAGATAACTTTGGCGTGAATGGTAGGTTTCGAAATAATTCCTTAAGTAATTCGCCAGTCATCAGCCTTGAGTAGGATGTGACACATCAACGAGGAGGATAGGAGTTTCAATTGCGCACATGGTCAGATTCTGTGTGCGTGTATCTCAGTGCTCCTTCTCATGTGAGCTTTCAAAACCTCCTCGACTTATTACTTTTTGTTGAGAAAACCCAGCGTCTTTTTGCGCCACAGGTCAGAGAAGACACGTTTTTTAAAAGAAACTCTAAGCCTCAATCATGAATGTCATGTTTTCTGATCCTGGCGCAGTATTTATTGGCTTAAACATAGTTGGAACAGTTTCCTCCCTGATGTTGTTGGCCAGCAACAATTCTCCTAACTCATCCTTAATCGGTGGATCTTCACCCAAGAATGCACTGTCACGTTCTTCCAAAGGTGCACATTTCCTGTCGAGAGCACCTAACTTTGGCCATTCTATATTCCTTTGATTTCCACCTCCGTTGCCCCGTTATTTCTTGCAGTTTCAGCCCTGAGTGTTTGTGTCCAGATGACTCAAGCCTCGATTCCGTAAACAGTGCTTCAGCCCTGCATTATCCCTAACCTCTGGTACTGCTTTGCCAAGCTGTAACTAAAAACCAAAACGGAGCCATGGATTCTTCTTCTTTAGAGCAAGAGTACATCCTCTGTTCACACGTGTCACACACAGACAGATGGTCGCTCAGATGGTGCTCATTGGAGGAAATTCCCGTTTAGCTCTACGGCTCATAAAGCATAACATCGTTGGGCGTCTTTGCTTGATATTGTGGTTCACGGTAACACCATGTTGTCGTTTAGCCACAGTGCACATGTTTTGCAAATCTCCATTCTGCTCCAACCACCACATTGATAACTGAAGTTTCATTTACGGTCTCCTTCCTGTTTTAGTGGCTGTTTGCTGGCTTGAATAGACTGAGCTCCTTTATTGGTCTCTCTTCTTCCCTCGACCGGGTAAAATATACGATCTTTGCTTGCCGCGTGGCAACAAGCATAGGGTATGAAAACTTTCAGTGGAGTTCGGGTAGGCCCAGAATAGAAGGTTATCCTGTTGCTTTGTCACACGATGAGTTTGTACGTTCACCACCTCCACAGTAGCACGGGTGCTTCGTTTATCGTCGGTGGTTCTGGTGCTGCCCTTTATTTCGGGAACTCTGTAAAAGAGCAGCATTGTTGTCTGCGTGCGTGTTGTCCGGTGCTGCTATGAAATACAGGCGAAGTAAGACTGTCCTTTTATCTTTTACGAGTGTATGAGGTAGCCTGACGATTGCAGCGCTAGTGGTCCACATTGATTATGAACTTGTCACCACCTACACCTTATCCGAGGTTGTACCAGACCGAGTTCATTTCGTAAGCCAAGCACAGTGCATATACACTGCCCTTGCTCCTTGAAATAACCATACAGAACTAAAATATAGAAGGCCTCCATATTCATTCAGTATTGTCATCCGTGGCTAGCGTCTACTGTTTATTTGCCGTGCATCCCTTGTTTGCTTCAGCTGACAACAGGGACTCAGCGACTGATAACCCATACAATTACCTTCATCTTCCATCCAAAAATGAGTCAAAGTTCAGCTCATATAGCAACTTGCGGTTGGACTTCGGTCTTCGCTAATTATCTCCAAAGTGTCATCTTTCTCATCTGTTGTCTGTCTGCTGCCCATTCTTATGCCAAACGCACAACGGAGACCTTCTTATGGGACCTGTATCAGGACTATAAATTACCACTACCTTCTGAATAACCCACACTATAATCGTCCGCATGAACTAGTCCTAAGCCTGGATTTCTTGGCCCGGTGCAGTATCGGTCGACCCTATATTTTTCTTAAAAACACCCAACCACTATCTCGCTTTGGCTTTACGCCCGGTGCTCGGTCGACGCTCAGCGAAAAACACGAATAATTTACTCAACCGCCCCTGCTAAACTCCCGCATCACTCTCTGAATGTAATCTATACTCACTTGGTAACGATCCACCTATACTGTCTCATTTCATATCCGCTTGCACAAAATTTGTATTTCAGGCCACCCCTGATTCATGGATCAGTCAATGCTACGGTGATTCTTGCTCATTTAACGATCTTCTGTAACACATTTAGGCATACTAAACTTTATGCTCTTTCTCTCCGTAAGGTTCAGGCTTTTGAATGCCTTCCCACACCCATCAGGCTGTGCTGACCTGATCCCACTCTTTCCTTTTCTTAAATTTCCATCTTGTGGAATAGCTTTTCAGAACGCCTTGTTTGGCCGCTACACACTGCCTTTTCTTCTCTTCCCATCAACAAAATTCCTCAACCTAATTAAAAAAAGTCTGAGATTTTGCATCAGCTCACTGCGGCCTGTTTTGATCTTCTTGAATAATCCAAAACCGCTAACCACTGAAATGCATATCGCCTTTCCAGTCATCGGAACAATGACACCCGCTACCAGGCAGCAGAAACCGAAGTATATCAGTGTACTGAGGGTACGATGCAGCTACAAGCAACGTAATGGCACACTCCCAACCATTCTCTTTGTTCCCTCAAACGTCCCTTCCCGTTTTCCCAGACCCCCAATTTGGAAAGCAAACAAACTGTCTCTCTGAAACAGAATATTACTCGGGGAGGGGAGTGTTCTGATCCACTGAACCCTTCCTTCGGATTTTACAAATTTCGGTGTTCTGTAGTACTTTCAGCTTGTCCTGTCCACAATTCCATTTATTTTCTTTACGGTGCCCGCACGGTCCTAGGCATTAGATAAAAACTTTTACCACGAACTCCTCTTCAAATGGGAAGCTTCAGGGTACACCGTAATCTTGGGGTGCACGCTACTATTTATTCTCACTGAGAATTTCTCCAGCTCATCATCCATATTCAGGCTTCTCATGACTGTGGAGCAGCCCGATCTCCGTGGACCGGGTCCAGACTACCGAGGTAAATTTGAGGTCCATTATGCTCCTCCGTGCTCAGGGCAAGAAACGGAAGAGTCAAGAGGACGAGGCCCCGGGAGGATGGAGGAAGCCAAAGATTGAGCCAGTTTGCGTCCCACGGAGAACAGCGTTTAAAAATTTGAGGCAAAACCCAAAACTGAGGATATTAGGAAAGTTCAACAGAAAAAAAAGAATGGTCGGCGGAAGGAAAAAAGCCGGAGCGCGCCTACCAGGTACAAACGCATTCGGAAGTGGAGGCAAAATAACCTCAGATATACAAGGGGTTCGTGTGTTGAATATCGCTTATTACTTGTGATTGGCAAACAAATAGTGAGTATTTGTGTGTAGAATCGTGTATCCTCATTGTTGGCAGGTTAAATGGGCGTTGAGCCAGTCGAACTTATAAAAGCGGAGCAACCATCGCATTGTGCGAGGTATAAATATGCCTCGAAAGCATATTTCAAGTCTGGGTTGTTTGACTCTGAGTTCTCTTGGTAACAATGCAAAATTAATCTTTGGATGAACAAAATACGAAGAACAGAAACGTCGAAACTTGAAAAGCTGCACGTCTGCCTTGAAGTACAAAAGAAAAGCCAGTGCAACACTACGAGATGCCTTAAAAATTTAAGACATGTGAAAACGAACATTGCTTCAGAAATCCAGCGTAAGAATCAAGATAAACTAGTCCTAAAAGTCGCCGTATGTCTATGAGGCATGCGAACAACTTTAAGACTGAAGTCGTCACAATCAAAGTCAAGTTGTCAAGGACGATACCAAAGTTTCAGTGGTAAAGCCTTGACTGTGATAAGGTTGAAGGCTAAGGAAGTTTTTGAAAATTTCCCCAAAGTGCGTCAGAATGTTACCCCGGATATTAACGTAAAACGTCAAGCTAGCGAATGGAGCTCCAAAAATCCAAAAGCTAAGCAAACGATCAGGTTCAAGAGTGGTATTCAAGGGAGCAGCTTTTTAAGGCATCTAAAAATACGAACTACCACATCAACAGTAGCTTTTACATGCACTCTAAAGTGGTTTGTGTGTACATGTTGGAACACTGATGACTGCGTGTTGGCCCATTCTCGGCCTATCCAAATTTTGAAACCGTAGGCCGCACTGCTTTTCGCTTCTCACTCTAAAGGCAACAGGCTACTCAAATTAAAGCTGTACAATTTTCTAGGCTGACACTTTTCGCCTTGAGCTAGAACAAAATAACCCAATGTGTTTTCATTTCTTGTGCTAAATGATAAAGTAAGATTCCATAGATGCTTTTTCAGTGGGTACTCCATTATAAAACTTTTAATCATTCGCTGAAACTATGGTAGGCAGGCTACATCTACTTACGAGTAATGTGGGTAGAACGCATCTACCCTGGCAAGTTACAATCGCCGATTGTTTTAAATCGGAAAACTCCTGTCCTTGTACACATTCAAGAGTCGCTTGCTTACCAAAATCTAATGGTAAGCTCCGTTATCTAGAGTAATCCAGGAGCCAACGTGCGGGATTTTTTAAATTAGCAATTAGTGGTCGTTGGTTTGTTCTTGAGCTGGGTGGTTTGGTTGCAAATCTTTCATCACCAGTCGAGGCAATATAATCAGTTTGTTGTAAGTAGAAGTGCTTTGAAGTTGAAGATGCGTGGTTGTTGCGCGTGAATGGATTGATATAGAGTCTACTCACCCAGGTCGACATTGAGCAATCACTGAACGATTGGATGAGCATCAGTATTCAGCTGCTGCTTGACCTGTCGTCTTATTAGTGGGTTCCAGGAGGCTCCGAGACTTGACCTCTCCGATCCCTCCGCAATAATATTTTCCAGTTCGTCTCCAAAGTGGGTCCCGTTCTTTGGACGGTTGGTTTGATGGCTGAGGCTGACTTATTATTACCGATGAGTTGGTGGTCCCTCGTAGTGGTGCATTGACAGGGTCGATTTTGATATGCCGGTTGACTAACCCTTGCGGCGTACTACGCTTCGAGAACCTTAGCGTGCTACAATCTTCACCTTTTTAGATTTAACTTGTGTCCTTTATGATATTCATGTATAAAAATAAGATATGGTGACTCGTCTCCTCTTTCCAGCCGCTTTGTCTCCATTTACCCGTGTAGAAGGTTCTTTAGTATAACATATATGATATTAATGCCAAGGATAATCACCCTCTGAAGTCCGATTGCTAATTCATCCCGTCATTTGGGCAAAATGATCCTAGAAATAGAATTCTGGTTGCGAAAGCCAAGAAGAGCAGGATCTAAACAATGATAAACGGATGAAATACAGCCTTCCTAATGAAGGAATTTTGCACGTCGTTTTAAAGACACCTCGCACACCTGTCCCATCACACAACTAAAAACACTTAACCACATGAAGCTGGTTGGTTAAATAAATACTTTCTTGGAATTTCAAACGTCGACCACAGCCATTCGTCTTTGCTCGATTCAAACTACCACAATATACCACAATGTCCTTAAACAGGCGCACAAAGGTCAACCGACATCTGCGTGAAACGACTATAAAATCCTTTTGGCGGGTGTCTGCTCTGTTGGATGACATAATGTGTGCACACTTTCAAAGAATAGGTTCTAACAGTATGCGCCATGAAGTCCTTCTAGACAACTACTGGATCACGTGAGAAACGCATCGACCGTTGGTCTCGTTTGCTAACACCAGAATGTGTTGCAACCAACTGAAGCAGACTACAAATTATATCAGTCTGTTTGCCAGCGCCGGAGTGTCTCACTCACAACAGTAACTTATCTCCTGCAGACTAGTTCAGAGTAATTCAGTGATTACATAACCCAAAGAAATAACGCAATGAACGCAGACAATCATCAATTATCAACCTGATGTGGATTTTTGTGTCCACCTAGATGGTCACATCTTAAGAGAACAAAACCACTGTGCAAGCTGAGATTCACGTGTATGCGGAAACTTAGCTAGCATATATTAATCTCTGTATGGTGCAGTGATATAGACTTCTGAGGGAATCGATGTTGGTACCCGAGGACTACGATATCCACCACGAACACCAGTATATAAGGGGCAGGACCGACTAGAGCTGTCCCGAAGAAGGACCCAAAAAACTTAGGAGTAAAACTTGCAAGAAATTATTAGAATTGGTGCGGAACAAATTAAGCTTTTTTCTCATTTATCGTGGCCACGAAAATTTGAAGGATATACTTTTATTCGGTCTAGTCGTACTAACGTCTGTTCAGTGCTCGACGATACCTGCTTTTTAGCTTTACTGGAGCTCACTAAGTTATTACCTGAAACAAAGTGCTAGCATAGTTGGCAGAATAGAAGCTTAAAATTGGCCAAGGTTTGGTAAATTCCATTCGATCAACATGGTGCCTGCCATTTGCATAGGTATGCAACTACAGTGCGGTTAGCACACGGTTGATATGGCTCTTCAACAAGAAAAAGTCTAAGGTCTGAACACAATGAGCCTAAAATATGCAAGTTAAGCAGAGTCAGTGTACGCTGAACAGTTCGCAGTATCTAAAATCTAAACTCCTCCAGTCATCATCATCATCGGCAGCATGATATCAGTGTTCAACACCGATGCTTCGCTGGCGTGCATGGTTGTACGTGAGCTGAGATACTGTCAGGGAGCCCACACATAGACAGAAGGAGGATTAGGGTCTTCACCCAAAGCCTTGAGCTCAAAAGCCTAACCGAGAGGCAACGTTGTTTGGCTGGAAATGCAAATACATTACCATTTCTACGGAACAAGTCGCCACATATTCCAACCTCAATCTCGAGGACCGGGAGACTGTGTTTGTCAGACCTCTAACCATTGACCAACCTGGAATGAGAGACTCTGTGAGTGTCGCGGGGACAACCCCCAGTGTAGCCCAATGGGTTGCTGAGGTGCGCAAACCGTCATGCCACGGTAAGGTACAGTCTTTTCCTCCATTAGGTTAGAGCTATTACGATACTGTATCAAAATCAGCAGTACAACCGTGTACACTATATGCTTTGCAGAGTAAACAGCAAGCCAAAAGTTTAAACATGCACCTAGACTATTCTGCTAGATCGCTTATATGTACTTGTTTGAATGTTTGTGAACAGAGTCTGTTCGAACAATCCTTTCGGTTGTAGATAATCAATTGGTCACTACAGCCGGGGTTCCTACGGCTAAAACAATGCGTTACTGCATTCTGCGTTGATTCTTTGTTTAAACTAGCTGATGGTTACAAAAATAGAAACGGACAAAAAGTGGACCATACCAATTTTTAGAAACGAACAGAAGTATTCGATATGGATGCTTTGTCGAGTCCCTTAGGTTTATGCCGTAGTGGCCGCTTACTGGTCAGGGAGTAGAATTCACCGCCACAACTGTTGTAGCAGTAAATTAACCCGGAAAAATTTGCATGCATTAACACTTAAGTTTTACAGGATATATTAATTTTCTCAGCAGTGATTTTTCCAGTGTAAAGCTCGAAACATACAATGAGAAACCAATTTAGCTGTGACGTAGCAGCAAAATAATTTGTTCAAGGTAAAATCCAACTCTTCAGAGTAAGTGTGAAAAGCTTTTTTGAATTTTCGTTCTTTGCGAGGGAGAGAGAAAGAAGGGCAAAACGATGCATTTCACTAATTGTTAATTTGCGCATCATCGACAGCACCCGAGGAATCAATCACGAGTCTAATCAGCCGAACGCTAATCCATGTGTTGAAGGTGTGGTCTACTCTATTGTCCAATGTCGTCAATGATTGCACTAATAAAGATGCTATAGGTCTGGATCACAGTAGCAAGTAGTTTCAAGAAACCCTAGGTAGATTTTTGGACCACGTAGCAGATACACCTGTTTTAAAAGCAAGTACTGTTTCAAAAGCTTTGAAAGTCAAGTTATTTTGTGGTTTGTGTGCTTTTCTGTGCTCAGTCGTTCGACGACGTAGACTATTGGTCGTTTATCTTGTTCAAGAACAGGCCCGAAGCCTGTGACTAAAGCAAATGTAATAAATTTAGGAAATGAATTGACGAGATTAGTCACAAAACAGCATCTGAATAAGTGACGTAGTTATTCAACCCAGGGAAATATTTGGAGGTTTTGGAAAACGCAGTAGGCTTTTTGGGGATCGGAACGTGGAGGTAATATTAAGCTGTGCCTCTAACTGATTGCAAATGGACATACAGTTGGATAATGACGTTAGCTATCCTTGATCACGTTGAAAATCGTGCTGATTAACTATATATATATATATATACCAAAAAAGCTTCATACATATAGGGTTGCGAGGATTCACGTTCACATAGTTTTTATGGAGAAGCCCAAAATGGAAAGAGAAGCGTTCATCGCGAGTTAGACTATATATTGTGGATCTAAGAATACATCAGCTTCAGTAAACCATAACAAAAGCAAGGTCTGTTAAACTTCGAAAGATTGTTGAAGGAACTTTCAGACCATACAGCAGAATGCTTTAACTGCACAAGCTAATTCGTACGTCCTGAAATCTTGGTTCGTGGATTTTTTATCCAAAGTAATTTATAACGCTTTTCACCAACCGAGGCAGTCGGAGTGGCTGTCATCTGGGTTAACCGTAAGTGACGCATTAACCTCCCTTCTTAGTTGACCGTCCTGATTTGCATCGAGCTTTCACTCCCAATTTTCAAAGATGCTCACTACCTCACTGAAACTGTCCACTCTCTGTTCGACTATGGTAAGTACACGTTAGTGCCTCATTGCGCCCAGTCAATGGTTGAATGGACCTCCAGATGTAATCTGGGTGGACAACTTCAATCGTATCCGTAAGATGGTTGAACGGCCAGTTCTCTTGGTGGCAACATGCTTCACTGTACGTTCTTTGTACCAGCATCACTTCAAACGTTAATCTTGAAGAAGTACTTTGTGTTCCTTTTGAAGTACATTGTTTCTTCCACTTAGCGATGTCGATAAATACGTTTATTTTTCATAATGAACAGTCTCCAAAATGTGTGCAATTTCGTGGTATCTTAAGGTTTAAATTCAGTGTCAACTTCAACCTTCAAATCCTAACCTTAGGAGATAGAAATCCTCAAATATGTGGACTTTACTCACATTTTTGGGACACTCCCATCCGTACCGTAGTGTAAAAAATTACCCTCGGCCTTGTTTTGTGTAACCAGGAGCTGTAGTTCAAATGTGTATTTCTTGGTACAAAGCTGAACTGTGCCGTGTTAAGCGCATGTCCTATTTAAACAGCCTTGGGACGCAGTTGTAATTAAACTTACATGAAACTGTTTTGACAACCGCAGCTTGTTGAAAGCGCAGTGACACATAGCATGAGTTTATCGAGAACAAGCCTGGTTGATTTTTGGACAGTTCGCCGAGCTTGGCAGCGCACCCGAGCTACCTATATTCCACAACATTGCCAATATCTGCCTGGATCAGGAACAGATGATGTGGAGGTTTCGGCAAGGTCTAATCTCAATGCAAGTCTGTGTATATAGATGTTCCCGTATTTCTTCTCTTCTAAGCGTTCCGTTCAAGAATCCAGCAACCGTTGTCCTCGCTGCATTTAAATTAACCGATGTGAACAAAGAGGTTACGTCTAAGGACACCATTATTTCCTCTTCTTTGATTTTTACCGTTGTTGGTCTCTCGAGACATTTCCCCTGCATTGTTGATGGAACAATGAGACCCGTTTGTGAGATGTTTCAGCCGCTTCCATAGTCCTCTTGAAGTGTTGTACGTGGGTGTTTCTGGTAGTGAGACGATTGTGCGTAATGATGTCGTCTCTTTGTGAACCTTTGGAAGTCGGTAGAATCGGGCAGCTTCTGAGCCAAGGGCCCCATTCTCCAATACTCTCCCTGTGTAGTTTTGTGAAGACCTTTGAGTTTCTTCAGGCTTTAGCTTATCTTGTTTGTGAGTTTGGCGGTTTGGTCGTTCTGAGGATGGCTTTGCGTGGTTGTCATTGACCAGATCGTTAGCTTCGTCAATGTATTCCGCTTTGTCCAGAATAACTGCCATTCTTCCCTTGTCAACTGGCAAAATAACACTGGTTTCGTCCGTTTGAGGCTGCTTATTGCCCTTTTTCCTAAATAGATAAGGCATTGTATGCTTTGTTTTATGTGACAGCTGGGACAGCGGTTTAGTGTATCGTTTGCTGAGTTTCTTCATTGAGGTCCTGAATTTGAAGGTCACTTCAAAACTTGTCAATCTTGTATGCAGAAGACGTGACCCAATGTCACTTGATTCAACCAACAAAGACAGAATGACATCAGTTTAATTGGAACAATGTTCAAATACTTGCTCAGACACGAACAAAACGGGAACAAGAGTTTGACGAGGTGTCGTATTCCACAGAAAAATCGATGGATATGCACATCGACATCGACCCAGTCAGTCAGCCGTTACGGGCACAAGAACTAACGCAGTCACGGGATTCTGAATCACATGGGAAATCGAGCAACCTGACGACAACCAACAGATCAATAGGATGAAAGAAAATAAACAACTAAAAGTAGAAGGCTATGTAACCAACCGATCAAATGGAACCAATTCAGACCATAAAGTAACAAGGAAACGCCCAATCACAACAGAAGTACGGAACTGTCGAATTGAATGTGCCCAACAAACCGACCGGATATAAGATAGTCAGATCATGAGGCAACTCAGATTTTCGCATGACCAATCAAATTACGCGATGACCGCCCCGCGACCAACAAATCGCTCTAGAGATCTCAGATGCTGTTCAGAAACTACATTAGCACAGCAGAAGAGTGGGGATTCACCAACTCAACCCCGCATTGACGGCGTCACCTCGGCTGGTGATGAAACGTTCGCAATCCAACTGCCAAGGCGAACAGACCAACAACCAAGCGGCGTACCCAAGTTACCTATATTCCGCAACACTGCCCAGAATATACCAGATTCTCACCGACCAAAGGAAGGAAAACTAATACAAACTCAAGGATACTAAGTGTTTCTTAGGTTGACCCAAGTTTTGCAGTCCCACTTGTAATGCACAGAATGCCACAATAAGCTGATACTACCAATGTGGGCTGTTCGCCTCAAAACGTATCGGGTCAGGTATTGTTATGTGATTGTTATTTCCTGTGTGGTGATTTACACTTAAAAACTCTAGAAAACAATATTCGATTCATTCTTGTGGTTATCGCTGGTGTAGGTTTCTCGTGTTAAGATATCACTCCTCGTAATCTCAAGGATCTATATCACAAACTCAAGGCCGGATAACTTACCACCATTACTCGGAAGATTTGGAAAAGACTTTAACATAAAACCGAAAAACTTAGTAATGGAAGGTAAACCTCCCGCTTGAGAATGGAAATATGAAAACATAGAACAACCCGCCTTGAGTAGATCTTTACGCTCACGTATGTTTAGCCTCCCAACCTTGCGAAATGCTTGAATTTTGTTTGAAATAATCCCATCGACAATCGAGAACGACACAATCTGAGCGAAGGTGTCCCTTCCGTCCGGGTGGAACTTATTCTTACATATAAGACAACAAAGTAAACTTTTGGGTAAAATGAACATACAGTACTTCAACATCTCAGCTGTGTTTCGTAAGCATATCGGTTTCGCGCTTTATGCTTAAAGAGGACGTGCATGATTTTGCAGCTATTTTCCGTATCTGCATTTTTGCAAGCAGTGGATCTCACCCTGTCTGTCCCAGCGCTTACGCGTATTGTATCGCTTGTCTACTTGGTTAAGCAGCGGAATCATTGAATTTATAGGCAACATCGTTGTGTCGTATGTTTTTGGATCAAATCATCCAGTCGTATCCTCCATCTATTTTGGACCTACAGCTTGAATTCATGCATGTCACCTAAAGCGGTGGAAGCGTCATATTTTGGCCGGAAATTTCTCAAGCTACTTAGCTTGTCAATTGTTATGTCTTTGCGACTAGTCCATTAGGCTTGTCTGCCTGTTCCTGCTTAGACGTTTTGGTTTGACAACTAACAGTGTGTGAAAACCATTTATTTCAGCCTGACAGGAATTGCCAGAACTGTGCTTATTCTCTGTGTTACTTTTTTATACATTGTCAATGCAAAATATTTCTTGAGATTTAGCGTTGTTGTGGTCTTGGAAGCTGTAAATCTTGGCTGTTTTACTCATACGTTCTTACCAGCCTCGTCTACGCCCCACAATGAATTTATCTGGCTTCCAGTATATCACACGCCGCTGAAAAAGTTTATTCTTGTCACTCACCGTTCAGAATGGGAATTTATAGGTTGATGTGTTAACAGTTTTGAGCATAGAGACACGAAAAGATCTGCATTTAAACCTGCATAATGAAACTCTTTTTTTTCAATTTTCCTCAAAAAAGCTGCAGGACTAGTTAGAGTGGTGAAGACGAATTTTTTCACTCTGAGTTTCTAAGCAACTCTATGAGGTAGTCAGTTTCACCAGCACAGCAAAGTAAACTACAAGACGGATTTGAAGACCTGGTCATTCATTTTGCCCTCAAGCTTGTGGTGAGATTTCCAAGGTTTCAGTGCGGATTTTGCTCTAGATAAGGGCGCCGACCTGGGAGGAAATATGCACCATCATAGACAGTTTTGAAAGTATAGGGAAGTTCTCTTTTAGCTCTTAACCATCCGGCCGCTTGTCTTCTTTTTTGGGTTATTTGTTGCAACTACAAAAGAATGTTTCTTGAACGTCATTACGCAGGCTGAGTCAACCACTGGGTTATATACCACCGACCCAGCCATGATGCAAGGAGGTTGACTTATTGGGATTTTTACCTGCAGCCGGCGTAGGCAGTCGTCCAAGGCAGTATCAGAGTCCCGACAATCCGCTTGTACTAGGAGCATATAGCAAAGCCTTTCTCCAAGTTGAAGTTTTAGGGGCCCGTTTACGTAGAACAGGTCCGCACACTGACGGCTTTAGTTGAGACAAAATCACCTTTTCTGTGATAGATGGAGGCCGCTACTGTCAAATTGAATGCTGTGGAATCTTTGGGCCTTCCTGAACAAGGTTTACGTAAACCCGCTTGCTCGGGGCTAGGAATAATCTAGTTTATGACATGTATCCGGTAACTACGCTGCTGTATCTTCTTAGCCAGCCGGTTTATTGAAAGCCTGTCTGTCGTTTTGTACTGACTTCGATAAGGGAGTTGGGATAATCAGGCTGACATCGGCTTGCCACAGCACGATGCCCAGACGTGTTTTCCTCATTGGTTTGCGAAGGTATAACGCCACGCTGTTGGACGTTTTACCTAGAGAAACAGGGTACTTTACAACATCTGCCACTAGTCACCTTCCTTTCGAACATTAATTCGTTTCATATCGCAGAAAATAATTTTAATTCCTATTTCGTTGAGTTGCAAGGAAAAATGTTTGCAATGGAAGGCGGGCATTTGGCGGTGAACGTTTTTGCCATTTTATGTGTGTATATCAACGCTTTGTTATCGTACCCCGAGTACCTCTGGTTTGTCCGCATTGGTCTTGAGGAATTGCGCACATGCAGGCATTGAGCACTGTGGAAACTCTGCGCCCGTGCAGTTCAACATTCCTGGGTTCCTCGAACAATAGAAAACGTCAAGTACTTGTCATCTATACGTAACACTCTACTAATAATGCTGCTGAAAACACTTGGAAACCAGATTCGTGGGCGAACGAGAGTGTTTGTCGGGAACTTCAAATACTCTTTGTATTTTTGTATGGTCATAGCGCAAGCTTCTCATCAGTTGTGCCTCCTTAAACTACAGATGCATTTTCATTCCGCCCTTTAAGATAAAACCTTATAGAATTTGCAGAGAGTGAGAACAATCACCCAGAAACATGTATTTCGAATTAGCCTAGCCATGAATAATGGTAGCTATACCCGGGATTCTGCTACAATGTATATTTACTTCAAATCACCGTTGATGGGAAAGTCTCTTTTGTGATTGGTTCGCACACTTCCTTCATTCAGGAATAGATGAACTTTCGAAGTTGCTGGTTGAACTGGATAAGGACGGTAACTTTGTGTTTGGGCTTTGCAGTGTGTCATGTACATATCGAAAGAATTAATCACGCAAGGGGGTGAATGGTGCAAATTAATGAACGCTTCTTAAAATAGATTGTATCGTTTGAATCTTTGGTGCATACCACACAGTCCTCCCTTGACTTAGGGCTACAAAGTGAATGCTGCTTTCCAATCAGCTTGGCATGCAAGTGAGAGTGTCAGTGTAACTGAACCACCAAGTAGAGAAATTCAATTCCACTTCATTGTTATCAAATTGAAGTCACGTGCGCTCCAGTGGCGTTACGGCTGATGGACTCGGTGACCCATAGCCACTTGAGTGATCGTCAGAAGAGGTATTCAGTTTCAATTCGTTATCCACCGATCTGGTTTTCATTACTTCTTGGTCATGACTACCACAGTGGGTTTTCAAACTGGCAACTTTCTTCCTTTGCCTCGGCTGAAGAATAGATTTCATGTCGTTCTGCCGTGAAAGTGTTTTGATGGTCGGCTGAGTTTTGGATAGCTTGTTTCCGAATTCTATACCATAAGATGGAATAGTTTGTGCTGTTGATGTATGACACATGGTAGGGACGGCGGTCTTGTATGCTAGAACTTCACTGGTTTCCTGACACAAGTTAGGTCGTATGGATAACATCTTGGAATCAATGTAATCCTGTTCACATAGAATGGTTTTGTTTTGAAGGTAGAATTTGTCGCCAATACAAAACCTGTGAAAAAATAAGTGCTGTGTGGTTATGACAAAACACAATGGTGGAGGTTTGTCAAGGGAAAAAGAGGCATATGAGGAAGGTTTGTGAGGATTTCGGTCATCCAGGTTGAAAAAATTCAGGTGAATTGCCAACAAGGAACAGAAGACGCTTTGGTGCATGATGAAATTTGAGGGTTTCGAATTTTTTTAGTTTACATTCTTAGAATGACTCATAGAATTAGTTAGGGACATGTGTCTTCAGTTGCGTCTCCTGTCCTGGTGCAATCATTATGGTTAGTCCAGACCAACTAAAAGAAGCACTGGGCTCGAGTTTCGCTCTTATTAGAGCTCATCAACAGTGTATATCATTGGCCCTGCAGGGGACTGAACACCTGACATGTGAGATAAGCGTGTTACCACTACTCCACCACCATTCTCGACTCAGCAGAATGATTGCGTCAGGACAGGAGAACGACTGTTTCAAGCGTGAGTGATGTCAGAATGAATCCTATAACTACAGAATCCACCTAGAACTTGAGGTTTCAGTTAATTAAATACAGTCCATATTCTACAGCGCGATACATACTGTTGACAATAAGTTTCGTGTGTGAGATAGCGAATGTCGGAATCTATGTTGGATCGCGGACCAGCTATCAGCTAGACTGTGACTCAGCGCACGGGCGTCTTAACTGAGGCTGATTGTGGCAAAAAAGATGGCTGCAATAATCCGTCTCTCATGCAAGAGCAGCATACCGTAACTTTTGTAGCGTGGTGGGATCAGAACCAGTCAAATTTGTCAAAATTGCTGCATTGTTGCTGACCATTCGCCACCGCAACGTCAAGGCCCTAGCACGTGAGGTTACAGTGGTTGCTGTCGGTACGCAATTAAACGTGTATCTGAACAGCCATAGAAGCTAGAAGCCATAAAACTAGTGCACCTATCGGAGGAAGTAAACAACGTTATCTATGCAATTTAGCCTGGAGCTGTCGGCCTGAAAAGCAGTCGATTTTGTGGTCAACAGAACGGTATCGGTAGCCGTTTTCCTACTAGATCAAAAGTTCCAGTGGGGTTTCATGGGATCTTTTGTCCTGGAGTTCAATAATTGCGTGTATTTTCAAACTATCATGATGTTCTAAAAGTTTTAATCCTTTTTATCCCTCCGATTATGTTGTTTGGTATTGGGACAGAAGGCATGCTTTGGGATGAAGGCAATCCTTAATTATAGGCGCCTTCGCGAAAAATGCTTTGAAGTAATCAACTACTTGAAGTCATTTGGGGTGGGGGAGGACATGACACTTGATTTGTCTTATTACGTAGCATTCTTTCCAAAAAATCCTATTGATAACAAGCCTATCTCCAGTGCATTGAGAAGGTCATATAAGCTACATAAAGAGCGTCAGCTGATCTCATTTTAAGGTGTAGCGAGATTGATACGCGTAGTGGTGACGACGGCTGGCCGTCTCTGCTACCTAGGCATAGTGTCCGTCTACGGACACATGGCCAGAATTTCCATCCTCCGAACTGCAACTGTTTCAGCTGTCACATTCCACTGAGCTCATTGCCCCATACAGATCCAAGTTTCGCTGATATACGAATCCACAGAATAGCTGAGGCAGTAGCAGACGGGCCAGTTGGCACCCACACACCCCACACAACTCAGACTAATAAGCTCTGTCCCACTAAGACTACTGAGTCAGGACCCATGCATCCACGATGGAACACGTGGAGTTTTTTGTAACGCACTCCTAACAGAGCGTGTGACAAAGGTGATGTAGGTAGGTATTCAGTGTGCACAGTGTACACACGTTTTACCGGTATTAGGTGATATATTACTCGTGTCTACCGACACTTTCAGGCTCCCGAAAAATACATTTTCACCTGCAAAATATCTCATTGCTCCGTCATCTCACTACCTGGAATCCAACACCCAAACCACCGTTCTCAGTCTCCATACTCCGCACACGTCCATGGCTTTTCGGCCAGTGAAAAAGACTGCAGGAGCTTTGCCATTGTCGCTTCGACTCGAAATCCAGTAAGATGACAACACTGATTAGTGTGTAGCGGCCGCATCAACGAGTGCGCACGAATGCAGCTAGCGACCATCCCTGTGAAGGTGGGCATAAGACACGTCCGGAGCATGCAGACAACTTATCGGGCAATAAACTGGCTTCGTTAAGCAGTTGTAAAATATTTTTATGGAAGGAGACTACTCACAAGGTTGCACATGAGTGTATTTGTCGAAATCAATCCATTTTGGGTTCAAGTAGAACATAAAGTTGACGGAAATTCGGGGACTGCGCTCACCTGTTAAGCCTCAGGATGAGCAAAGCCCGTTTTGGACTGTTGGAGAGTTTTCAGCAACCTTGCGATTAGTTTACTTTGATGAAACTATACTGCGATATCTCGAATATCTTGCCAACTGAAACCTGAGGCAGCTTTTGTGCAGCACATTCAACTGAAGAATAGGATAAACAAGGGATTCATTTGCGTCTCTACTAATAAACAAATTGTTATGCAGTTATGGAATACTTCTTATGTCTATGAAGGACGATTATATGTTCACTCGCACTTACAAACAACCGATGGATTATATAACGAGCCCCCATCTGAAATGATCGATTCTACTTGTGATCGCTATGGAGGATCCAGATTACATAGTACTTATAGGGTCACCGTTTAAATGGACTACCAAATAGTGATCTGTTTTCAAGGGTATTTTCCATCGAGAGTAATCTTTCTAGAAGCAGGAATTCGTATGTGTAAGAAACCCTCAATTCTTTTCCATCTAGACGGTTTAACGTTTGTTATTTCTGTGTGGCGGAGTCCTTCATTAAAACATTGCTCAAATGAACACAGGCGTTCAACTTCTCTGTTCCAAGAGCCAGTTTATGCAAAGAAAACAGGAATGACGTATTCATACTGTCCGACTGTGTATAACAGACTACCAGACTGTCGCGCCAAAAAATGCTTCTACTTACGAAATACTACTTGGTTAGACGGATATTTTGACACAGTCATCAGTGATCCTGACAATGTGCAAGATGTAATTACAACGAGCAAATAACGAGCAAATGATGATTTTGCAAGACTTACCTTAATTGACAACGTTGGCAACAGAAACAGTTCAGGTGGTATACATTTTCTTGAATCCGCATAACAAACTCAAATCCAAGAATACGCTTTAGGCAGACCACGCATATTCCCGTTTTTCCATAAAGCCTGGGTAAATGAAGTCCATTAGGTGGAACTGACTGTAGTTGCGCAAAAGATGAACAAACTGAATGTTGAACAATACTCCACATTCAAGTGCTACTTGTTTCGAACAATGAGTCCAACCATTGGTGTCTCAGGTGCGTTTACTGGTGACTGTTCGTGTGTTTGCTTGCAAACGTCTCCTATCTTCAAAGGACTACCCACTCAACCGCGCGCTTATGACGTTTCTGCAATTAACAACCAGGTTTTTACAAGATAATTGTCATGATCGACGAAGAGCTCCACAGCCACCTGATTAAAAACCTAAAACACCTAAAAAAAACCTTAAACTTAAAAATGCATTATTTACCTTCTAGTTGCTCATTCATGCTCCTTATCTGAGTAGACTTTCCTATCCAATGCAAAGCAACGTGATTGGACAAATATACTGTGGGATTATTTACAATAAGCGTCGTACTGTCGTTCAATTCGATTACCACTCTAGGTAGCAGACCTGACAGAATTTTAACCGCTGATTGACCCGTCGTTAATTGAGTGACGACTTGAAGCCACGAATTAAATCTGCTAGGTGTCAGAGTCAGGGTCTCAATGATCTCATGTTAAATTTAAGTAGAAATGTTAGAAGCTTAACCGTAAATAAGTTTCTGGATCGATCAAGAGTAGTGTTCAGACGGATTGACTGCTACAAGCAGCAAGCCGTGCATCGTACTTGTTGGTAGCTTGAACTAGAGTATGGTACAATATTTTGAGGAATTATTTACTGATGTACGGAAGCCGTTGGTGAACTTTACTTCCCTCTCTAAAGTTCAGATCATAATTCTGCATTAGGAAAAACTTTATTTTCCCCTCCCAAAAATTACACGTTTTAAATGTTTTTTTAAAAACAATATTACATCTAACATGTCATTTGCTGAGTTCTCTATGCATTTGTGAACACTCGTCACCTCAGCTGGATTGTGCGGTCCGCATCGTTCACTAAGTGCGCATTAACGATGTATTTTTGAGTGATGATGGAATGTTGGCAACAGATCTACTAAGCTCAGCAAAGAACTCAATTATCAACCACACTACCACAATTCCGGTGCATGCCAATGATGAGAAGTTTTCCAACTTCGAATGGTAATCCGTGCTTTGAGCAGTAAAGTGTTAAGTGACTATGTTTTTTTTCTGATAAGCTTAAAACACAATCGAGCGCAATATGTTTCAAAAAAGCATCTCAAGATCTGATTTTGAACTAACTGAAAGGGCAAGGTTAACAAGTATACTGAAACCAGAGAGTGATGACGAAAACGCGTTAACTGACAATGCTCGGGGTCGTATTCTACCAAGCATTGTAAGGCAGAATTCGATGGTAACAGTGTGACGGCATGTGTTTAATGTACATAGCATGGGTCGCCCGAGATGATTTATCCATTCCAGCTTTTCTGAATGAGGTGGGGTGATAATACCGCCTCACGCACTCACAGAGTGTACTGTCTTCCGGTACCTGCCTGCTCTCGCAAAGCACTGCGGCTCGTGCTCACTGTCGCTCCTTCGCTACCAGGTCTAGGTTGCAAAAACCAATTGCATCGGTATCCCGCGTCAAAATCGTAAATGTTTCTATTGACGTCTTGAGCATTACCTCACCAAGGTTTGTCAACGGATAATCGCCATCGGTTAGAGGATGGGTGCCCCACGTGTAAGCGCAATCTCGCAATAAAATGGACACACGTACGTCGAATAACAAGGTCACAATTTTCCTCTCATCTTGGAGCACTTTGTCAAACACTGTACGACCCCGATTTTGTGAGGAAAGGGAGACAACAACTTTGTCATACTAACTGTACGAAGAAGTGACACAATTGCGTATCATGTGCAAAGACAAAAAGACTGAACCATTAGGAAGCACAGTTGATTCGTTTCAGGCTAGCGAATTTTTAGATCCGTTAATCGAGATAGGTATTGTTACCGGAGCTCAGTACCATTAACGAACAAATGAATCTTGCTCTGACACTCAAGTCGGTTGGGAATTATCCCGAAAATTTTGCTCCTATAGCAAAACAGTAACGAAACACACCAAAGACTATGCAACGGACCGTCTGAAGGACGTTTTCAATGAGACATTGCCGTAAGTCACAAGGTCTTAAGAGCGCTTTCATCATCGATTACATGCACCTAAGCTGCTCTTCCTAATCCTATTCTTACCTGCGGCACTTTCAACCCCTTCAGAGTCGTCAAACGACGTTCACATCCAAGATTTTATTTGATATGATACTGCTTGGAGCAATATGAGCCCAGAATGTTTGGGCTGTGTTCGTGGTAAGTATTTCCGCACTCCTTACGTTACTATCCTTGCTCAAAAAATCGAAAAAAACTGTACCTGAATGAGATTCCCCTAATCACTTCTATAGTGCGGCGAAGCAACCAATTTGACCAAACTAGTTGAGTATTTAATAGATTACATTGATTTAAAGACTGCAGCAAAACAGACGAGGTAAACCAATAATAATGATATGGAAGGATGCTGTCTGCATTAACTGAGTAAAGGTATCATTTAAAAGCACTAAAACCACTTTTTCAGGCGCACTTGTCAAGTATGGTACTTATTATGTTCGAAAGCATTCATCTGGATATTAGCAATAAATTATCTAGCTCATCAACCAAGCTTATTTTCTAAAAACCGACTTCTTGAGTTTCAAACGTACGAAGACCTAAACAACTGATTTGTAAGGAACCCAAAGATTTGTTCCGTCTTTTTCCGTTTTATCCTGTTTTTCGTTACTTTTCGAAGACAGAGGCAGACTCAACAAGATTTTCTGTTATCTGCTAACTCTTCTTGTAATAACACAACATTATTTGCTAATAGGTATTCCTTTTTCAAGGCCAGAAGGCGTTGATGGGAAGGATAGCCTTGATTACAACTATTTTCAAGTTGATTCTGTTTCACGATTATCACTGCTACTAATTATTTTAAGATCGAAATCTCAGACTGAAACTAGGCCTGATCCAGATATTGATGTGGCAAGGTTCAACGTAATACCCCTGATCACATATTCCCCTCAGAATGCACAGCTCCAGAAAGATGTAGATGAATGGTACTGTAGATCTCAATAAAAGATCTAGCAATTTTACCGCATCCTAACAGCGCAAACAAAGGAGACAGGTTGTATTACGCCAGGAAAAATCGTTTTCTGGATATCGAAGGCTTCTAATTTCCATATTTTTGTATAATAATTAAGATTGTAATCTACTAAAGATGGGATTCTTCCAAGTAAATAAGTTATCCTATGGATACTCTTGCTTCGAAACCAATCTGAGATTCTGTGATTATAACCAAACCGTTCTATGAATGCTTAAACAACTGTAAATGCAAGGATGTCCTTTATTGAAAATCGTTCGTTAATCAGTTCTTTCCATCACGACTTCTTTGAAAAGTAGCGAAAAACAAACCAAACTGATGACAAGATGTTTCCCTACACCGGAGAATAAGCATAGTATCACAGTGAATTTTGAATCCCAAGTACCGGTTGCATAACCAAAAAGGTAGCGCACATGAACAACGAAACTCACCGAAATATACTCATCTGCAAACAAATTTGGTTTTGCAAGAGACTCACCCGGAACCCCGCTGAATCTCTTGGTTGTGATATTTCCAGGCAACTGAATGTGCTGCATCAGGTTGCTTCATGTTCCAGTTGCTACAATCTTCGAGATATCGTGATTCATGTATATACGTAATGCAACCTTATGAGTAGTACGTGTACACATACGTACGTATATACATGTGTCACGATATCTGGAATATCGTACCAACTGAAACATGAGGCAGCCTGGTGCAGCAAATTCAGTTGCCGGGAAACATCACAAACGAGATATTCAGCTGGGTTCCAGGTGAGTCTCTCGCAAAATCAATATCTGCAAACAAATTTGGTTTTGCAAGAGACTCACCCGGAACCCCGCTGAATCTCTTGGTTGTGATATTTCCAGGCAACTGAATGTGCTGCATCAGGTTGCTTCATGTTCCAGTTGCTACAATCTTCGAGATATCGTGATTCATGTATATACGTAATGCAACCTTATGAGTAGTACATTACGCATAAACAACAAAACTCAGTTCATCAAACAAGCACTATATCTCGTTCAGATTACGTGCATAGTTTTTGCTTCACACGGAAACCCATGTAATATTGCTCATGAATATATGCAATATCCCGAAAGACGGATGAAGTTCGACGTACCTCAGGTAGTCACGCCGACAGAGTGGCATCCTTGCCTTCATGTAACACACTTTGTCAAGTTCCGCGAGGCGTACATCACAACAAGCACATCGCAGGCAGTCTTCGTGCCAATATTTATTGTCTGCCACTAAAAGGTGAGCTTCACGAATGGGTTGTTCACACTTCGAACATTGCATTGTGGCTGTGGCTGTGTGGCGCATCAAACCTGATGTATTCTCAGGAACTCAGTAGATTTCTTTGGGAACACAAAAAGAACAGGGTAAAAGCGTAATTCCAGAGAAGAAAAAGTCTGATAGCATTTACACGTTCAATGGGAGCAGTATTACACCTTAGATCGATCCGCCACTTCATGTAATGAATAAAAGTGGTACTATTATTTCAGAAGTCAAAAAACGATTGTGAAAATCATGTTTGAATATGTTTTGTTACTCTGATGCTGTCCGCAACTTTGTAGTTTGACTTCTATTAGGCCTAATGTCTAGAAAACCTCATAAACCGATTGAAAACAAGGTCCCTATTGAACGACAAATCAACGGATAAATGTTCAGACTTAGGTGAAACCTACTGAGTTTGCATATTCTTCTGTTGGAACCACATGATAACTTCTAATCGACGGATAAGTTTCAGCATTCAAGCCAACCAAATCCGGGCCAGTCACTATTTTCCCGACACTAAATGGGTGAGCGTGGAAATCACAACACATTATGGCATCTCTAACCGCAATACCATGGTATCTTAATGGATTAGGTTCCTCAGATTGCACAAATGGCCCGCTAACCCATGATCGCAGTCTGCTTTTCGTCGGCCTTCTACCCTTGTCTTCGCTGCCATAATCGGATCTTAGGGTACTAAGTTCCGGCCAGTGTAGCAACCAGAGTCCGTGCACCCCAGCTTAAACCGGGACAAGGAATAAAGTTGACAGATGTTGACTTCTGTCAACAAAATCAGTAGAAATTCAGAGACAGTATCCACTTCTTGAGCTGTTTATAATTAGGCGAATTTGTGGATTCTACGCTGTCAAACTACAGAAGAGTGAAAACGCCTAAGCCGGGATGAAAACCAACAATCGTCGATTAATTTCATACGTGGTGATTATGAATGGAATCAGGTAGGCAAGGTGTTTTAGCAAGGTCAAAGGTCACGGTGGTGGCAGCGGCAGCTGCACCAGTGTGATTGATTGCGTGGGGTCAAGAAAATCGGTAAAAGCTGTTAAGCTTTGTGGACATCGAAAATGGTCCGAGAGACAGGGGACAATAATGTGTAGGGTCGCACACTGGGGAAGTAATCAAGGTTCGAGCCATCAAGGACATCACGAGAAAGTTGGAGTGGAGTTTAGATGTCATCGAACTTGAAGATAATATACCACAGATGGTATTCAATCAGTCGAATGATTGTTGATCCTCTGCGGGTATTTCTTCAGATTTTGAAGTTTCATACGGACAATTTTGCATAAGTAAGAACAAGTATTGCATTGATATTGCCTAATTCGTCTCAATTCTTCCTCGGAAGTGCAGAAAAATAATGAATGGTGATTAAAGCGCCTAGAAGCTGCAAAATAAAACATCAAGGAGAGAGACCTCGATATCCTTAAAACTTTACAACTGAAAGTGTTGAGGAACGAGTGATCCAGTTGAGTCACTTGTTCACACCATCGGAGTGTTCAAATCCACATATACAGGATAACGACTTTGAGCAAGCAGTAAGGGAAAAAGACCGCAAAATCGTCAAAAGAATATGCGCCTGAATATATAGTTTGGGTAGAGGGGAAAAGTATCGTCAATTTTCAGTGCGGTAAAAAGAAAAATCTGACTTTGAGCCTAAAAAGAAGTTATATTAGTTATACGGAGGGATTCGGAGGACATTAAAAAAACGAACAAGGCTCCGCCCTACGTATGGATTGTCACAGTTGTTTGCTTACATCTTCACCCATTTGGTTTTCATCATATAATGAATGCCATTGAAACAACAGCCTCGTCTTTCCAAACTAAGGTGTGAAAACCAGACCGGTAGTTTACTAGGTCTATGCTGTCCTAGATGGTTAGCCTGTTTCTGTCTAAATTTAGGTACCCGCGCACAATTCCATTTGCACACCTGCTGCGCACAAAAAGGCTGTTTGAAATGAATTCTCGACCGAACCTACCACTCATATGGTTGCTGAAACCTCATCGGGAGCCCACGACCAGTCTCGTTCTTCTTGGGGATAATAATGTGGGTGATGTCCCCTAATTTCACTCACTCTAATGCTGAAACCGAACGCCGAATTAATTTGCTTCTATTGTCACGTGAACATGAAAGTGGGGTTACTGAACAATGTTAATATGATTGCAGTTGAATTAGTGGTTTTCTCTACATCGACATTGATTCCAGATGTCATTCTCTTCGACCACCGCAGCTCCAAGTATTCAGACCTGTGCTGCCCAAATTTGCCAGGGCAACAATTGGCATTTTACTTTGCTTTTAAAGTGAGCCGACCAAATTACAGCCACACGTGGCTACAAACCTTGAAGAGAGACGAAGAATTAGTTTGTCGAAAACAATGCCGAATTCATCTCACGAAACAGGCTAGAGTTGGTTGTTAAAATATAAAAAATTCAGCGAGTTCCCGGCTAGACCACGTTGGTTTCGGCAAAAGTATTTCATTTCCTAGAGATGAACGCAGGTGTTTGACCGTTTAGCCATTTTTGAGCGGAAGTGTTAGACTTATTCAGTAATAATATGAAGAGAGTTGAACATGCAAGAGAGAAGGCTGTGGATGAACTAGAAAGTTTCGTTTAAAAGTGTTTCACTAATGCCAGTTTCGATTGGGGCTGTAATTTACGAACGTAATATATACGGAAACAATTCATATATTTAAAGATTGAACTGGTAAGTAATGAAGGTAAACAAAAGTTACTGAGGGATGAAAAAGTGATCTTCCCGAGAACCTATGATACAAGTAACAAGTCTTATTAAACCGGACTCACTCTACTGTGCACTTCACTGTACTCACTTATACGCGCCCGAAAAATAATTCCGATTTCACGGATGTTTGCAGTTCCTCTGTTGCATTGGAAGTTCATTTACAGGAGATTTTTGGCAAGACGCAGTTTTATAAACCGTCACCACATGAACACTACTCCCTAATATATGCTGACGTCCAGGAGGAGCGAGCACAAAGTACAATCAACAAAATATCCAAGGTCACATGACTGACAATATTTCAAGTGTCGTCCGATTGGTTAACTTTTTCCATTGTTCAGCTTGTCACTTCTGTAATTGCATCCTTCTCATTCCAGAGCAAGGGGAAGAACAAACTACATTTGTTAACACTGAGAGGATTACGCCTTTCTCATTCCTCTTGCAGCATTGTCTTCTGGTTGATGGTGGAGTGCAGACTAGCAGTTAAGTTGGCTAACCAAGTGGGAGCAATTCCGAGACATTGTGGCTGTTCCAAACAAGATGGGGTGAAAGACAGAAAGTCCCGGAATGGGGAGGTGGTACATAGCCGGGAGGGTGACAGGAGCGATGAAGTGTATTCACTTGGTTCGCTTGATGACGGAAGCGGGTTAATTACTTTCGCCCGTTTGAGTTTCAATGTTTGTGTGCCGAGGACGATTGGACGATGAGACATCCCATTTCATGATAATCTCCATAATTAATCAGCATAATCAATTCGTGGCCGTAATTAAATTTACTCAGGCGAAACAAATTTATCCGAGTAACTTGAACACAAGAGGGGAGCTTGGAAAATTCTCCAGATAGTGTTTCGGTTTCCTATGCAGAGACTTCCAGTATGTAAATTCCCAAAGACTCACTAAAGCAGACGTAATATACGGCAAAATCTCTTCGGAAATGGAGCATTTTATATTTTACGCTTGAATGAATCCGCAAGGTGCTTGGGGTGCTGTACAGGGCTTTTTGTCTCCCAAAATGGGATGGAAAACAGCGCTGGTATTCTGACAACTATTTGTCCGCAACACGCAAGCACCTACTATATAGTTTTGTGGTTTAAGAACAACAGCCTCAAAAGATGAATGCGTCAGTCAGGAGGAATCGCAATTTGACCAATAAATTTCAAGAACCAAGCTTTTTTTGCAGCTTTCCGTTCTCGAGCTGTGTAAAACAGCTTGCAAAAATCGAAAACACACGGATAAGTTACTCCCGTTTATACCACTATCCAGCCAAATGTGCTGTACAGAGGTAGTTTCATGGGACGTTCAGCTGAGTCTCTAGTTAACGCCAAAGTAATTTTCAAATGAGTGTATTTGGCCAGTTACCTAAGATATGATTTTACAGTGGACTACTCGTTGCTGATGAGGCCGAAGATGTGCGACACCGGTAGTCGACTGCTGCGGAGATTGCATTGACATTCAAGTAGTAAGTCATGTGAGGACAGAGATGAAGTTATCGATCAGTTAGTATATAGGACATCTTCAACAGATATGATTCAGCAGTGACAACCAAATACTGGCCAGTTACATACAGCGTGTGCCTGTCGATGTCTGACTAATTTTGAGCTAAGTGACATTCACCATCAACCAGTGATTTGTCTAAACTGTCTGCTGAAGATGGCTAAAATTGTTGGTCGTTAACTATCCACTATATGATCGACGGTATTACCTCCGTTCTTTATCTCTACATAAAGCAGTTGTTTTGTCTTTGTTCCTATAAATCATTGTCAATAATGGAGTCGATTTTGGAGGGTAAGAGTCTGCTATCTTTTGACGTGACCAGCATAAGCCAACCAGTATTAAAGCTAAACCTGTGCCTGGGAAAGGGAACAGGAAAATGTGTATTAATTTTACCGTTTAATTTTTGGAGTACGTGATTTATTATTAAATAAAGTACGTTGAGGAGGATCAAGTGGGGGTCTGAGTAGAACACCACTCATAAGTTTGCTGAAAAGTCTTTGACAACTCCTGACCGTTTTCGACCTAATCGGGGCTTATCAGGTAGGCACAGTCCCTGAGTTTTCATCGAACCTCGGTTCTGCTCAAACCCAAAATGTGTGAACTTCGTAACCTACAACCCTCTGCACGCCAGTTTTGTTGTAACGGCGGGCTGAACAATTCGTTGGCGATTGACCGAAACTCAGGCCAAGCCCCAAGAAGGGCAAAACCGATCAAAAGCTATCGAGGATTTTCAACAACCTTATGAAAGTCTACTGCGATATTTCGAATATCATGCTCACTGCGACATAAGGTTGCCCTTTTGCGGCACACTCAGTTTTAGAATAACATATTGGAGAGAGAATCGGCTAGGATTCGGCTGAGGATTCCGTTTTAACCAAAATGGGGTGCAGATGAATGCATTTCATGGGTGTCTAGGTGATTTTCTGACGGGATTCTAATTTGTCTTAACTTTAGGACTCTTTTCCAGTGTAAAAAGACAAACGTTTACGAAACAGGCAGACTTGCATAAGCAGTCCCCCATAATCTTGTACCTCAGGGCTGGTGTAAGTGGTAGCATGAAGATACATCTCAGCCAGTCTTCTCGGTATACAGTTGGTGGGTGTTGGATGCAGACTGCATGGTGATCTAATCGCTCTGAAAACACAAGCCTATTCAATGCACTACACGGATGCACATGGAACACCTGTCTCTAGCGAGAACTGGAAGTATTGTAGACTTCATGTTCCTTATTACCAAATAAGGCCCGTCCATTGGAAGATATGTTGGGCTTTGTATAAGTCAACAGACACCCAATCTTATTTAGGGGAACTAGGATAATTAGAAGCGTAAATAAATTAGAGCTGATAGGACCGATGGTGTTTTGAATATTGGGTGTTGTTCGCTAATTTTTACCCGGTAGCAAGACAGGAAGTTTTCCAGTTCCTTCTAAAGAAAATCTGTGGCTTACTAGCTGTTTCTTTTGCGCAGTTTCTCATACAACGCCCCAACTATTAAACTTTCTATTTATCTGTAAACGAGAAACCACATTTACCTGGAAAGTCTGCTCCACCCACGTTCCTATGGACCTACTCTCCTTTTCCAAACCATTCTTCACGTGATGGTTGTTTGCCTTTTCAAATCAAATAAGGAGAATCATCTTCTAAACATTAAAAACTTCCTGCAGGATCCTTTGTATCTAGTCTTCCTCCGTAAAATCACTCCGTGGTTATACACACCGACTTTAGAGGTGCATCATCTGTTGAGAGGGGGCGTTTCTGGCCTCCACGAATTCCTAGCACAAAGAAAGTTTGCATCCCAAGTGTGCCCAGTGGTCTAACACCACAAGCCTGATAAAAACTTTCGATCGCTGCTGTTATTGATGTCTTTTTCTATCCATGACCTGACGATAGACGACTTTTAAAATTACTACCGATTTTGATCTAGTGGCTTTGAATACTGCTCAGTTAATTCCACAACCAGACGTAAACTTTCGTTTGCCCTTTCCTCTAGCTTAGACTGTTAGCAGAGGTTACTTTGCCCTGCGTATGAACAAAGTGCAACAACAAAGTGCACCACCAACTCACCTGGTGATGCTATTAAGTGTTATATCGAGACAGGTGGGAAATTTTCACTTTGCCAAGGCACTTGAAGCTCACATGAAAGTTCGGAAGCACACAAAGTCGATTCATTCCGGCGGGCACCACTGCTCTGGGAAGGAGTGTCTATTTTTTCGTGATTCACGTAGACTGAAACTATTTGACTGAGCTGTCCTTCAGACAAACCCCTTTTGTTGGGGTGACTTTATACCGCATAAGGTATTGTGTAGTGTTAGGCATTTCTACCGTGTATACAGCTGAACAATCCGGTAGCCAAAATAAACTCTTTAGGAGTTGTCGAATAGAAGTTGAGCATAGTTCTTCGCACCATTTCGGAATAATTTCAAGTTGAATCATGAAAACATCTCATACGGGAATGCGTTTGAAGCAGTATAATTTTTGCTACGTTAACGACAAGCAATTAAGTTGATATTCTCCAGGGGGTCATTATTTTGTGTCCCTGGCCCGTTAAAACCACAAAATAATTTTATTGTTGATCACAAAATCCAAACTGAAATGTTGTAGCGGGCAATTAAAACCGACTATCCAACCTGCTAGATAATAATGGAACATTGTTCTGATTTCTCGGATCGTATACAAGTGGATAATACAATAGTCGGTTTTATAGAAATGCATTTTCGAATCCTGATCACGGAAATTTCACAAAGCCGATGCAAAAACTGAAAAACTAGCCATAGCTTGATAAAAGAATTTCTAGTTTGCCGGCCCCTTCTAAGATGCATTTACCAGGTTAATTTTAGATGTCAGCTTGTTTCAGATTCTCATTTTGTATGAAGGGAACGGTCGTTCGCAGAAATCAATGTCATTTGTAGATCACAGAACCGTTTGGTCCAGCTTAGATTCTGACAGTGAATAGGTTAGCCACCTACTGAAGTCGTTCTTGTATACTCATGACTTTTTCTACTAAAAGATCATATACAGTCGTCCATTCGTATGGCAATTCACTCTTGGAAAAGGCCATCGTGGTTCTTACCAACAAGGGTGGAATATTTATGCAGCGGAGGAGAGTCCCCTATGAACTTGGCAATTTTGTTTGGTTGTTCCATGTATTTTTATATCAGTAGTTGTAAATGCTTATTCGGCCAGAGATAAATTAACAAGATGTCTTTTGAACGCAATACCTGGAGGGAAACATGCTTCCTCTCTTTACACTGAGTGTTATCACTTTAAGTACCATCCTCAACGGTCAGCTAAGAACGCTAGCAATAACTCAGTACTATCGGGGGTATATAAATTAGTAAGGCCAAATACTGTAGATGAGGAATGTGCAAGCTTATACGCTTTAGTTCATTGGCTGGGATTCCAGCACAGCTTAAAACCAGGTGGGCTACTGCGCAATAGCTAGCCATATTTTCAGGGGTACCAAATGTCAAAACTGGCACCAACATATTGTAAGTACAGTCATCTTTTAAAGGACATGAATATCTGTAGCGATTGGTTTTTGGCCGTCTACGGACACACAGGGGGAGGCTATGGGTTATCTGGTTGGATCTCTACTGATCTGCGTTTTTGAAAGTTGGTACTTTACCAAACCCAGTCACTCATAACTATCGATGGAAAGCTGGAGCAATCGTAACACTTCTACTGTATGCTCCACTGTACGGAGCCTATATAAATCTGTATCACACACTATCAAAATTCCTGTCTATGTTAACTTAGGGAATCGAATCCTATTGCAGCTGTGATTATGTGTACACACTTGGCAATGACACTGTGTAATCCAAAAAGATAATGATCGTGAGTTAAACGGACGTCTGTTGTATGCAATCACTGTTGGAAGCAGGCCACTCTACATCAGACAGGGTTGCGTGGACGATGTACCAACACTGCATACGTTAACTACACAGATGAGTTTCGGATATCCATAGCGAACGGAATATGCTACCCTTGAGAAGTCCACGACCGTTTTTCGCTCCTCTTGGGGCTTATTTTGTAGGTGCAGTATCCGAGTTCCGTCAGATGAAAAACTTCATACAAGAGGGTTCCAGCTACAATTTTAGCTGCGCCTTGCGCTGTTACGAAGCTAATGTGCCACTTGTGTTAAGCAGTACATTAGGTTAAAGGCGACTGGGTGACTGCGCCTACCTTCTATGGATTATGAGCATCTAATTTGAGAATTCATCTCTCTGGATGAACACATCTATTTCTGTCTTTGACTGACTTGTCATACCACGTATGCAATACTTTCACTTTTGTGGCTGGAAAAATTTCAGAGCGATACTGAAAAACCAGCTGACACACTGTAATTTGGAAAGTGGCTGTTCGCATAAACTATGGTAACGCCCGTACTTGCAAGTGAAGCCCGTTAGAGCTTGCTTCCAGGAGAAAATCTACACTATTTATCTACGGAAAGCGGAGAAGTCTACCAATAAGCTGTGAATAACCAAACCATTGACTATTTCAAGCTGTTTTTCTCGTGCATCTCTGCATGGGAGCTCCGACAAATTCGTTTGCGGTGGAAAGCGCTCGCATGTTCCAAAATTCCTTACGGGATGCTTCTGAACTGGTCAAGAGCCCTGATAAATTTTTTCAAAAGTATAGTAGTATTCTTGGTTAGAAAATCTGGGAATGATAATGATTAGGCGATAGAAAATCACAATTTCCGAGGATGTTTGCAGTCAGTTGAGGTGATTAGTTGTTAGAACAGGTATAGAGATGGAAGGGTCCGCAATATCGAAGCACGATTTTTAACCCGAAAAATTTCACTTGATGGTGGACCAACCGTCAAATATTTTGCCGGGACTAACAATCTGATTTTTTGACGCTTGAACTGTCGCCACCTTTAAAAAACAAGCATCAAGGATGTTGAGTTCTTCCTAGAATTTTGCTAAATTATATTTTATTGCTCCGGAAACTAATGCTGCCCGGGTCATTAAAATCCGACTGAAACTACATTTTACTAGGCAATTTAAGGTAACCCACACGTTTTTGGGTATGATCAAATGGCGAAGCCATTCAACTTTTCTTTATAGACAAATATGTGAACTGTTCAATTAGTTAAAACAAGCGCTCCACCCAGTGAAAGGTCATGTCCATATAGGCTCACACAGTACCCTTGGCCAACCAGCCTTGTTTGCACAGAAATCTTTCGAGTACTAGCTATCAATATCGCCAACAGCAACAAGCGATTGAGAAAGGGTTTCTAGGTTTTTAGCTATCCTATTTGATCTGCATGTGCCAAATCAGGGCCTGGAATCAATCATATCATTCCGCCTTCTATTTTTCTCAAGCTAATGACAGACAGGAACCTGTGTTTTGAATGACATTTGGCCAAAGTATGAGGGCTTGTTCGTTTCCTAAGCTGATAAATTAAGCTGTTTGCTAACCAAATGAATGTTTTAAAATACAACACGTGGTTTCAAATTTATTTTTAATATAGTCATGGTTTTACAACGATAAAATTATCTAAACAAAGTCTGCATGCGCAAATTTAAACGCCAATGGAAGACCAAATGTCCAGCCATGTCAGGAATCCACGGTAAATCAAAGCAAACGTACCGGTAATGTCCTCACCATATTTAGGATGACTGTGTAGTGTGGTGCAGATTTCCCCGATGACCCACGAAGTAAATTTGGCATTGACCTCGATATATAGGATCTATTTAAATATGACAGATGCGCCAACGGTTATTAAGCATTCCACCAGGCAAATTTCTAACTTTTTCTGTAAGGATTTCGAACGTGTCCGGCGTTCAGGTATATCATATATGCATATAGGAGACTTAAATCGGAATATTATAACACAGAGATTCAGGTGGAATTCAGTTTGAACAAGTTTACGATGAAAGGGGTAGTGTGGATCAAGCCAATTGGTCCAAATAAAGGCCTTTCGTATAACATCTTTTATTAAGAAAACGTTTCTAGCTGGGACTTTTGTGCTATCAGTGGGATCAGTTGTGTTCAGAGTGCGGTCGATCAACTGAATTGTAGTCTATACCTTCGGTGGTGACTGACAGTCGGTATCCAACAGGTCGGCCTCCGAAGATATTGCGTGAGCTGCAATTTTTGCCGTCGATTTAGGCTTAAATGGTAGCATAAACGTTATTTTATAAAGATTTTCCTATTTACTCTTTTCACCAGGATTTGAAAATGCTTGAGTTCATCGTGGATCGTTTTGACGAAAGAAGATCCAGCTATTTTTGCCTTGATAAATGCAAGAGTATGTCAGCAACTCTGAAAGATTTGTCTTACAACTTCATCTGCCAGTTGCATTTCATTTGACCTAGGATATCAAGCTGGACCGAGGAGAAATTCTTTGGTGTCTCTCAATCCAAATTCTGTTATCCCACTTGGTGATTCTGTTTCCGTCGGTTTTGGTGAATTTTCTCTGGAGAAATCCTGGTTGGTTGAGAGTTCTTACGCAAACACCTAAGAAACAAGCATCAAGCTGAGACCAGTCAACATTATGGCTGAAAGAAGAAGGAAGAAATTTCAAGTCTGATATTTCTGATAAAAGTGCAGTACACTTTAAGTTACGTTAATTTACACCATTTTAATGCATACTGTCAAGTCAGTCTGATTTTGAGGAGTTGTGTGATAACAGTTGAGCCATTCCGCTTGATCCTACTGAATTCCGACACTTGTACAACATAAAGATAGTCAGAAAACTATCTAGTGTGTTGTTCGCATGTTCCTAAGTACACGTGTTCAGTGTTACACTTTAGAGCCTGACTTGAAGAACTCTCTCTTCCCGCCAAAATATTCATCTGATTTCTTTACCTTTAAGCCAACAAAGAGATTATTTTGACTTTTTGAATACTGAGAAAGCCAGTCGTTGCCTCTGTATTCGGTCATCGTTTGTAATAGAGGAAAGTCATAGTGGCTAAGAAGGGCAACAGCCTTGCCATGCAGATACCAAGCTACCGGCGGTTGTCCTTCCGTTATCTGCACCTTGTTATATACCGACGTTACGGATCAGGTTCTACGTATGGTTTGCTAGTTTTGTTGTCAGCATCAGGTTGGATTCCACGGAACGTTGAATGTCTTTATTGTAAAATTACCGAATTGCTAGCATATTTAAGTAGCACGTAAAGTTTTGAATTGAATGCAATCAAAAAACCCTGAATACTACACCGCATACATGAAACAATATGTTTTGGCACACGGCACCTACACCCGTATGAGCATGCACGGATGCAAAACAGAGATGACCACCAAATGCGAGTTAAGTGGTTTTACCATCCTTTTGTTAGACATTAGACCAGGTTCCCTACGTATCTTCCTGAAAACGTAAGAATTGCTTCCCTAAAGATCTTAGCTCGAATTTTTATTGTAGGCACTTTTAAGACAAGGGATAAATCGGTAAATTGGATAAACTGGTGGATGAAAAATGTGACCGTTTGACAAGCAAAGCATTCTTTTGTATATGATGACTCCTAAGATCTTCTTGTTGTTAGCCACACTGTAGATTGCTGGATGTCTTCAGTTCAACACGTCCCGCCTGGACTTTTTAACGTGGGACCGACAAGCGTCCTCCAGAATGGATGTTGGGCAAAAATCTGAATGTTGCTTTTGGTGATTCTAAAATTTTTGGAAGAAAATTTTGCTGATGAAAATGAATTAATCCAACGCGGTGCACTTGCAAGATAAACAAGATGTGGATCCTCCAAAGATATTTTCTCTCCATAGAGCCAACCTTTCATTACGTGACCTCATGGACGCACATTTATCAGGCAGTGTCAGCCATTCGATTTGTGTTTTCGTCTTCATTTACACACTTGTATATGCCCGTCGGAGCAATATACGCTTGGTTTCTCCAAATCTTAGATACACTGATAGATTTATGAGACGTGTTCCAAAGATGTTCGTTAGGACAGGGTTTGCGCTCTGAAAAATTGGTAGCTCAAAGTTTCCAGTTTCCAATCCAGATGATGGATTCCTTGTTACCTTTTACTCATCCATCTTCATTAAGGTGCACCGAAAATCTACACCAATGTGGAGTATACTGTTGTAGTGGTCTGGCTACCCAATAAGTTACTTCACCAGGAGTGTGTGGCAAAGAAATAAAAATAATAACGCTAGGTCGGGTATACAATAATAAAGAGGTCAGATGGAACAGACTCACTAATAATTGTTCTCTTTAAAATAGTTCGTCGTTGGCCCAGGTCAGAGGATAAACAATAATCCAATTATGGTGTTCCAGGGGTCTTCTTCTGAACAGTTCCCACATATAATAGATTCCGAAGATGGTCTGAAATGTTTTGATACCAGAGTTAGCACATGAGACTCGCAAATGACCGCTGCAAGCGCGAGCGAAATCAGAAGAGAAGAGTCGAAGCACGTGACCACGTTTGTATTGCGTAAAATTGTACAAGTGCGCGTTTTTGTAGTTTTTCGTATTCAAACAAAAAAAACGATTATGCAATTGATGAAATACGTAGTGTTATAATGAAAGCAAAATAAAGGTACAAAACGCCACACTGTAGACTCAACTGAATCCTCCCTGACCAAATTGGTAGGCCGAGTTAGTTTATTAGCTGTTGATATGGCAGCTGCTTCGTTCGCTGTTGTTAGCAAATGGCTTGCATGCAAGTCACGCACCCAGTCAGCAGGCATGAACCTCACCTGAGTTTCCCGTTTTTGGTATTCTCCAAACAACCACGTTGCAAGAGGCTGTCTCTGTTACCTTTGGTGCCGTATTCACACCACTGAAGCAATTTTCTTTTGCAACTGAGCATGTGACTCTATTTACGTACAATTTGATGTTCAAACCAGAGATACGATTGCCGAAAGCTCAAGGAGGACGTCTGAACAACGAATTTTAAGGACATTTATTTGCGTTTGAGTGATAGTCAATGAATATCCAGGAAAGTTCGGGAAGAAGTGTTTAAGAGGAAGACGGATGTTTAGTTTTTATAAACAAGATGCAGATGAGAGTCTTGCTTTCCTGTCCAATAGTCTGTAACTGTTCAGTTGGCTGTGTCTAATAGGTGGCTTCGCAGGAAAAGCGTTCTTCCTTTCAACAGTGGCTTTTAAAATCACTATGTTTTTTACTACCATGTTTGGAAGATAAGTGATGATAACTCATCGGAAAATGTGACCCATTTCAGTAGTGCATTGGAAAATGTTCGGTTGCTTTTTAGCTGGCACATTTATTGATGTTAGCATGTTGAATGCAATAATGAGGCTCACCGGGGCACCCAAACCGGACACAATGCAAGGAGTGACATCACCCAATTAATGTCTTCACCCTTATACGTTTTTTGTCTATGGCTGCCACTACAAGATTATAGTGGTGGGCAATCAATAAAAACTTTGTAAACTTCGACAACGGCCTTACAATTGAGAATTGCGTAAAGAAAACGTGCGCCGGTATTTTGCATATGATGCCCAATAAAACATGAGGCAGCCTTTGTGCTGAATACTCTGTTCGAAAATCTCATGGTAGGAAGTTTCAGATGGACCTTTTAGTGTAATGGCGGATACTACTAATGATACATGCGAGTAGTCTTTGGTCTTTGCGAAGCTGTGCCCAGCGTCTGACGGAAGGTAAAGTTTGTTAAGGAACTTGTGGAGCTGCTTTGTAGTGTTCGTTTACAATTACTTGACACACAATGAATATCCATGAAAATTCGAGAAGGCGCGTGAGAATGTTCAGTTTATAAAAACTATGTGCATTTGAGACGTTTAATTTCTTGTCCATTGGTTTGTAACTGCCTAGTTGGTGTTTGCTAATAAACGTCGAAGCGGTGAAGGGCTTTCGTCCTAAGTAATCGTCCTGTGTTATCTTCAAACAAGAGCGTTCCACCTAAAGACCAAGTTTTTGCTTCACAAATTCTTGTACCCTGCTAATAATGTGGCAAGCAAAGAAACATTTGTTTCCGGTGACCCCTAATGACTGGTCTCGTAAATTCAACGCACATCACGAGCTTTCAAGTTTTGATTCGTTTTGTCCGTTCTTTCTAACTACAACGCATTCGACTGTTAACTGATCGACTCGACTATGCTCGAGTGAAACACGTTAATAATTCTCAACATTCCGTTTGGTACGTAAATAATAAAAATAAGTTCCGGGCCTGGCAACTTTCCTATGTGAATGTCCCTAAGGTATAATTCATCTACAAATTTCACTCCCGACTAGTTTTCAATCGCGCAATTGGTGGTGTTCTATTCATTGCTCTATTCACTATTTTTTTGTTTTGATATTCCAAGTGCAATGCATATGTCACTTTCACTACATACGTGCTATTTGTTACGCCGTGCTGAATTTTGAATTTCTAGTACTTTTGGTTATACTGATATTCGTGCTGAACTCAATTATTACAGCAATGCTCGAAAGAAAACAGAGAAGACATTTTTCTACTGCTCTGATTTTATTTGGCACAAGCAGAAGAATATGGCGATCAGTACACACTACTCATGAGGCTAGAGAAGAATCTCCTACAGTAAAAGAATGAGTGGTGCCTGCCACCAACAGAACACACAAAGATTCCCCACCGACATAAAGCAGCCTAGGTGTAGAAAATTTAGCTGAAGAATATCATGAACCAGAGATTTACTGAAGCGTTTCGTTGCCGCCACTGCTGCTTGTAAATGGATATACAATGAACAATGCATTTGAACAATTCCAAGCAAATAAGGAATATTCTGCTACAAAGAGTGGTATTTTTAAAGGGGTTTACATAGTACATTAAACCAATGCAATCACAGAAAGGTTAGTTGACAAGCAAGACAAGTTAAACTAATACATGAGCAATTACTATTTCCACATGAATGGAGAAAAAACCATTACGCGCAAATTGCTAAGCTCCGGTAATAGATAAGAAAAACATGATCAACTAACAATAATCTAGTGAAATAAAGTACGCAAGGCCGAGATATAACCGACCCAGACAGACACACAGACCCAAAGGGCGACAGACTGCTCGACTGACTGATTCAACGGGAGGAAAGCAGACACAAAAACAGAAAAACACAGAGACAAACAGGCTGCGGGATACAATGACAGACAGGCAGACAGACAGACAGACAGACAGACAGATAGATAGATAGATAGATAGATAGATAGATAGATAGATAGATAGATAGATAGATAGATAGATAGATAGATAGATAGATAGATAGATAGATAGATAGATAGATAGATAGATAGATAGATAGATAGATAGATAGATAGATAGATAGATAGATAGATAGATAGATAGATAGATAGATAGATAGATAGATAGATAGATAGATAGATAGATAGATAGATAGATAGATAGATAGATAGATAGATAGATAGATAGACTGGCGGATATTTGGGCAGGTATTTAAGATCGATATTAATGTACCTGAAACTGCTAAGTTTCAAACAATATCTGCACAAGTGTGCTACGATGATCTGTTTGCGAAATCACAAATTCCCTGTTTGTTGAGCTGTAACCTGTATAATTTTCAGTGGTACAACGTTACATGGAATAAAGTCAACCAACTGAAGATACCAGGCAGAAAACTGCTCCGTGTACCGCTTGATAATGTTTTGAACAGAAATAGAAAATGTGTGTCTCCACGCAAATTGGAGTTGGAAAGACTAAGGTTAGTCGCTATAAATCATCACATTTGATAATTAAATGATGACGGATGGAGAAGTCGGAGACAACGCCGCAGGCTGGCGGTTCTCCGCAGTCTCTTGACTAATTATTAGGACATATTAAATGCACGACCCACCGATGAATGAGGGGCTTAAAAAGTATGTATCAATTAGCTGTATATTTTCAGGCGGATACTCGCAAAGGCACGACCTGTCTTACTGGTATAGATATGAACTTAAACAGCTTTTTTCTCATGACTGCGCAGAGTAGTGTCCCGAATAGGATAAGATAGGAATTCTTCATTACTACAAACCCGTATAATAAATTTGGCGTAAAATATGCTCGTTGGTTAAACTGTCGCTGAACTGGCCGGGTCAACCACACCAGAAGGCTTTAGACGAATAAAAAGTGTGATTACTTTTGCGGAGGAAAACTGTTCACATCCTCTGATATCCCACGGAAAAGTTCAGCATTTTGTTCACTTAAACAGAGCGAGCGATTCCCGGGGGTAGCTACCGATTCGCGAATTAATTCACAGGACCAAAGCTTTTGCCTTAGCCTCCAGGTTTGAGTTTGTTCTTTTCGTTCAGAAGCTTCTGTTCACCTGAAATGTACGAGCAGAAAAGGGTGTGGCACCCATCCTTAGGTTCTGGCGCAAAGACTCAGGTAAAAAACTATCCAAAGCGGCTTTCAACAGGGTTTCAGATGCAGCGTAAGCAGCCGTCAGAGGAAGATTACTCTACACACCAACTACTGAAAACGAGGAAATTGGTGCCCAACAAAACTATGCGCTTCAAGTCTGGAAATCTTCCTACCATATCCCTACCGTGTGTTGTTTCGGTCAACAGTGGAAAATCTTTCGGTCAAACTTTTTCAAACAAGGCATAAGTAAGTACTAGGTCTGCTCGGAGGTAACGATACCCCGAAGGAAATATTTCAAGCATCTCAAGACCCGTTCCATAAGCAGTGAATTTGATGCCAGCAGCGATCTCCCTAACAGGCGTTTGAACACGTTTAATGATGGCTAGGTTTTTCTTGCGTCATGATTAGACAACAGGGTTGACGTATTTAGGAAGCAGTGTGATGTTGGCTCCATAGGGAATTTGGGAGTCCATGCGAGTAATACGATGGAAGGCACGCCTTCTGAGCCGATTTTGCATGACTGAATAAGAAGGACATGTTTGACATGACATGGCACTCTTTTTTATCTATTTTTGCAAACTCTTCTGGTCCGTTTTCATCGCCCATGGCAAGGATGTTTTTAAATCTCCTAATGAATTGTGGCCGTACTTTTCGTCATTCAGACTGAGTCAACAGTCCAGTGACCACCGTTTTCCTGCGTCAACATCCGTTTAGTGGATGCTGGTGTTTGAACTCTAAGTTTTTGGACCTTCCAAAAAAAAGCAGGCAAGGACTTGAAAGTGCATCTGAAAAGTCTTCGACGCAGACCAGAAGGAATAATTGTCCCGAAAACGGAGCCTGAGGAAATTCGATGGAGACTGGCGCAGAAGAAAAGGAGGTTGAGCTGATATTCACTTGGCATGTTCTACCTACTAGGAAATCCAAAATACAATGCAGAGTTTCCTATTGAATCTGGCAAGACTCGAGTTTATGGAACATCAGGATGTGTGGGACTCGATCGCATGCTTTTTGAAGCCGGATTATACGGCATCCTGTGTGAGTCCCATATCTTAGGCTGAAGTTAAGGTGTCCAAATATGCGAGCAGTTTCCTCCCTCGAGAATGGTTTGGGTGAGTAAAATTGTTCAGCTGCGGAATGCGCTTTATCGGGGGAAGACGTGCAATTCCACTGTAACTGTTTCGGTAAGTAGCTGCTATGTCACCCGAAGTAAGCACGAGCTCTCAGATACTGGATGGTTGCCAAGGCACAAACAGGAGCTGCCGAAGTGCGGAAGTCTAATTCAAACCAAAAGAGCATTCCAATGAGTAAGTTGGTGCCTTCAGCATTGAGTTGTCTCAAGCTGCGGCAGAGACGACCCTATTCAAAAAGACATGGTCACCTAGGTAAGTGTGCAAAGCAATTTGTTGATTCACAACAAGAGAAAATGGTACATAGTTTGAAATGAAACCGGGATTCAGGAGGAATGACAAAGAGAATAAAGGTGCTTTCAACTTGTTGAATGCCATATTGTACAAAGGAAAATGTTGCACGGACCCAGTCCCAAGGACAGAAGTGCGTAACGCAAAAATATCATTGACATGCTCTTGCAACCCACATTTTGAGATAGATCGTTTTTTTTAAATCTTCTAAATCCTTCTATTTAGCAACACTCACTTTAGCCTTCACCTTTGAATCATACTGATTTGATCCAAGCGTCTCCATTAAATATACGCACTAATCCTAGCAGCTTCCCATCTAACGTTTTTTGCAACTGCTAATCCACACTGCAGTGATTACCTGGCTCAATACCTACATAAACTTACCGGTCCGTCCGCTTAGCAGTATGCTGCGCTATCGGAAGTATCCCATTGAGTTTCGTTCGTAGTTTTTGTTGCTAGGGTCTATTTCCCGGTGCAGGGTGGTCCCGCCCACCAATTTTTGCATTTTCCAAAACCCCAGCCATATTGATGAATACGTCGTATAAACATTGACTACCTATGGATGAATTTCCTTCGAAAAAAATCTACAACCTTTTGTTTAGGTTCATACCTCACTCTCTTGTGTTCAGGAAAGAGGTAAAGCTTCTCACATACAAACGATCCATCACGTTTAAGGTACTCTCCGGCAGCATTTTCTTACTAAAAATTCGAATGTTACGCAGTGAGATCAAGCTTGACATGACAGAGCCAATAAGTGTTAAGCCTACCGACATTGCCTTGTGAAACGTGCTCAAAGGCGAAGCAGCACCCAAACTTGCACATAATCTTCCCAAGTCCTTCATTCACTGGCGCTTCTAGCTTTGGTAACCACATTACTCCAGTTTTTGCACTCAACCTTGAACATAATAAGAGGCACGTGTTTTTCCAGCAGATTCAATCCCTGTGACTAATGCAGAACCCTCCTCAAACCTAAGTGAAGCTCCGCATTTATCTGTCAGTCAGTACCCTTGCTGCGAAGTCGCTCTGTTCACACATTTTTTTGAATTTTGAACAGGGTTCCGCCAAAAACACAGGCCGACTTCAGATGGACAAAGGCGACTCAAATATTTCCACCCACGGATGAGTTTCTCTGAGAAGATGGACGCTCCTCACTGCCATCACTCAACTTCCTGCGGTCCGGAACAATTAAACTATCCGAAACCTCACTTACCTTCCGTAAACTGGCAACTGCCCAACCAGAGGAGCATGTGAACAAGTCAGATTTATATGGCGGAAAGGATATCCTCCCTAAAAGCATCATTTGCCACTCACCAAAACTGTAGCTATTTAAAGAAGCCTGAATTTTTTTCCGAAGATACGACGCGCACTATTTCTCGCTGGCTGCATTCTACTACGCAACCACTGCTACCGCTTGCAGTGTGAAGGTACAAGTATCTTTGAACCACTTGCCGAAACACCATGTTTTCTGAGAAAACAAGACAAACTTGATAACCTTATGATAAGTGTTATCAAGCGTTCACCTGCATTTCCCACAATAGGTGATATCACCCTCACCAGTATCCTAGTGTCTCACTATGCCCAAGCATTCTAATCTTCTCAAGTCAGAACCCAAAACATGAGCCATAACCCCTGCGTTTGTCTGGCGCCAGCTTGAGTTAAAAAATTCCATTCATCGTCAACTTCTTCGGATGGTCGCAACATAGTCACCCCAAAACCGTTCGGACTAAAGCTCGCCTGTCATTGGTGGAATGCACTTCACTAGCGATGATGAAATCCTGCTCCCACAAGAAAGTGCAAGCGCTGTCCTGCATTCTGGCCACACATACTAACGATTCCCGCAAAGTTTCTCCATTCTCCTTCAGCCTACAAGTGGCCATGAAGCATGATCACTTAGACAAAACTGCGGTTAAAGCACCTATCCGTCTTCAACTTGATAAATTTACCCTCGATATCCAAGAAAGTAAAGTTGGTCGGTACGTCTTAGAAGCATGCTTCCATTTTGTGTCCAGTTGCTAGTTTTGTTGCCTCATTCCATACTATCACCTCGCTTAGACCCCCGCAGCCTCAGTCTTTGACGCGCCGTCAGGCTCGCCAAGCCGAGGCAATGTGAACTTTCTCCCTGGAACGATCATAACAATAGTAAGGTTATTTCCCATACTGATTGATCGGGTGGTTACAGTTTTACCGGCACGATGCAAAGGAGGGCCAAACCAAGAGGACATGCTTCTCAGGTGTCGAATAATTATGAATTGTGGATAACAAAAGGCTAGACAGATGAGGCAGGAAGTATAAATACTTCAGTCACGGAGCCGGTTGATTTGGGCTTGAACTGAATACCGTTGCTGAGTATGGCCGCTCACTAGAAGCACACCCAAATTGTTTTCGCTAAAACTATAGTGTTTTCGAAGTTGTGAAATTTACGGGGTGTTAGGCTAATCCATTTACACCTTTCGGTGATATTTTGCTCACAGCATTTTGTTTAATTGAACAAAATTTCAAGGTCACGGACCCTCCCAGATTCGCATTATGTTACCGGCTTACGAGAGATAAAACAGACTCGCACTTTAACATATTTTGGCGTGCTTCGTTGTTCTTTAAGAATGAAATAACGTCTACAGGATTATTAATGCAAATTCCTTCCAGGAAAATTGGCTATTGGGGTTTGTTTGCTTTACACTCCGCAGATCTAACATGCGGGATAAGTTCGTTCAGCGAACTCCGACACAACACTTTTCTTTTCGAGCTCAGCTTCCATTAAATACAACATTATGAGACAACAGCATGAATTGTGCAGTGGGGATGCGAGGGTAATCTCTGTGTGTGATTCCCTTTCCCGGATGTGCATAATTAACCTGTGGACAACATAGCATCGGGAGGTAACTGTAAGTAAATTACAAACACAGTGGTATAATTTCTATTAGGAATATGACGCACCATATGTGAGGAAACATCATAAAGCGGTCATCATGATAACGGTAACCGTCGTCCTTCACCTCGATTACTTATCGTAACTGCTATGTGTGACGCTGATTATAAGACCTCACTTATACATGACAATCAAGTCCAATGGCCAACGACGGCCCTTCATACTCATAACTGTACGCAATGTTCCTAATCTTTACTACCTATAGTAAATACCAGGCCAGTATCTAGCCGGGCCGGTAAAAATAAGGCCTCAACTATGCGCGATAGCCTAATCCGACGGCCTTTCATATTCATAACTGTAATCGGTGTCGCCTAACTTGACCACTTATCGTACCTGCTAGGCCCCTGTCCATGTGCGGCGTAGATTATGAATCACTGGTTATGAGCGGTAACCCAATCCGTCACACTCTTAACTGTACGCGTTGTCGCTTACCTCTGCTACTTAAGATAAACATTAGACCAGCATTTATGCAAACTGATGAATACAAGGCATCAACTATGCACACAAACCTAATGTAACGGGGAACGACGGACGTTAAACTCATAACTGTACGCGACACCGCCTACCTTGGCTTCTTTTTGTAACAGCTGGGCCAGTGCCCATATGGGACGCTGATTATTTGACCTCAATTATGCTATCCTCATCTAACGGCCAACGTCGGCCAATCATACCCGTAACTGTGAGCGCTATCGCTTACACTTGGTACTTATAGTCAACACCAGGCCAGTGTCTATGCGGGCCGATAAAAATGAGGCCTCAGCTACGCGTGATATCCTAATCTAACGGCCACCGTAGGTCCGTCATACTCATACATTTAATCGATATCGCCCACCTTGGCTACTTATAGTAATTGCTAGGCCTGTGTTTATGTGCAACGCCGAATATGAGAACACAACTAAGCTCAGTAGCCTAACTCAATGGCCAAAGATGGCCAGTCACACTCATAAGCTTACTCAATTTTGCCTACCGTGGCTACTCATAGCAAATGTCGGGCCCCTACATATGTTGGTAGCTGATAAGAATGCTTCAAATATATATAACAGACTAATCCAATGACCACCGGCGGTCCCCCATATCCATACGTGTCATCCGTCTGCCAACCCCATGCCTAAAAAATACACGACCGCATTTAAGAAATCACATTGCTACATATTGGTTGAGCGGTACAAAAGCAAATTTGTGGTCAATCCAGTTCTCAGTTTCAAGAAGCCGCTTTTACTTGACGGAGTTTCTGAAAGGAAAATGTATAATCAATTACAACTCGTTCACATCTTCCACGATATCGTTTGAAGCACATAATTAGACAAAGTTCCAGTGGCTCACCCACCAAGTGCTCAATAAATCCCTTTGTCCACAATTCCAAATCGGTGTCTACGCTGAAGCTGGAATCTTACTGTCGTAAAGTTAAACTCACTATTCGCTCAATCAGTTCTGTTGGCGATAATGAGGGAGCCGTGTGTGCATCGATTATTCAATAGCGTGATTCGGCAATCATGTGCGTTATTTAGCGCAGCGAAGTTACAGCTAAAGAGGAGTGTATACTTCCAAAATCATGCCTACATATCACCGAACTACGGTTGAGACAGCGGTTGTCACGCACCTAAAGACGTCTTAGGTTCGCTGCTCGGAGGGGCCAAATCTCGCAGTCATAAAACAAAACAACCCGTACTGCAGCGTGATACACACGTTTCTTGAAATTCAGGGATATATCACTTTGACGCCATGGGTGTTTTAAGTTACCAAACGCGACCCGAGCCTTGAAGACTCGTGCATGGGCCTTATCTGTCACACTACAATCAGAATCAATACAACTTCGAATGCACATATAACGCTTCACAAATTCGTATGCAGGTGTTATGTGCACCAACAAGACCGCCTCAGTCCGTTTACTTTGTGTCAGGACTTGAAAGCACTGGCCACTTTATTGTGCTGTCTGCTTGTTCCTTCCATAATGAAACTAATTCTCCCAACGTCACTGTCGATGTTTCGGTATAGCCTTGCACCCGATATAGCGTGTACTGACCATCATAAAAAACATGGCAATGTTTTATCTCCACCGATGTACTGAGCCCATGAAGGTGCTATGAAAAAATCTATTGAGTTGGCTGTTAGAAGTAGCAGACAGTAAAATAGGACGGTCAGCGCTTGAGAGTGTTGGCACAAACTCAGCGTGTTGAAATGGTCTTTTGGCCAATGTAACAATCTCGTTATGAAAGTAGGGACAATGTGAACTACGCACAAAACATCAGTCTACGTATGGCAGTTGCGGTACTGTCACCGAGACGTCGTTTTTGGGTCCGTGAACAGCCTCGTTAGTTAACATCTCCAGAAAGCCAGCTGAGGGTACCGGGGTAGTTGGGAATAACACGGGAGTCATGACAAATTAAGACCAGCCTAGGTCAAGGATATTCGTGGGTCCGTCAAGGGGACATAGTAGTTTATTGCCACAATTCAAACGAGGTACCAAGATGGCCGTATCTAGATTGGGGACTCAAAATGAGAAAGTACCAAAAATGTCTGCTGGGGGAACTGGGACATAAGCCAGAGTGCAACCCGAAATAGCAGGCAGCGTATTTGCCATTTTTAACTGTAGTAGTGAGACGGCGCTGCCCAATTTCAAAAGCGATAATGAACGTTCAGTTGGGGATAGTATGGCGTAGCGGCATGTGGTCGATGCGAACTGTTGTAGCAATATGTGTATATGAGGGAAATTCATTGGATAAACGTTGCCCAAATAAAGTCATGGCTAATTATTAGTCGCCCATGAGGTTAGATAGAAAGGGAAGAGGTATAAGGAGACGGTTTCCTAAACCATGGTTGAAGAGTAAGTGACTTTGTACGCATATTGGGGAGAATGCATTGGTAAGCCAGCGTGCGCTTGGGGGAGGGGTCAGATTATTAGGGGTTGAAGCGTGCTAGAGCAAAAAAGGGAGATAAAACCTTCACGGGAAATTTTTTGACCGGTTGAGCGACCCTTATTCGTAAAGTGGGTGGAAAAGCTGCGGAGAAAGTTGTCAGTAAGAGGCTACACTGAGCAGTAGCATACGGACTTGGAATTTGGATGGTTTTTTGATACCACCTGCCTCGCTGAAGGAGTTGGCAACTGACACTGAAAGTTGAGTGAGTCCAGAGAAATTAGTGGATCGAAGCATGTGGGGGAAGGAGATTGAATAAAACGTGAGATACTTGATTGTAGTGCAAGTTTGGAGGGTGAGGTGAACTCAGCCCGGAGCATTACAGCCTAAGGAAATGCTCAGATGTTTGGCAAAACGAACTGCCTCAGGTGCGTCACACCAAGCGCATGTATTGAACCCCCGTTAGCTTACACACGGTACAGAATCTTTTGCTCCGCCATGCATCAAAAGGTTTTCACAACTGAACATATATTTAGGTAATGCTAGATAAGAACAAGCCTAAGACAGCAGTACAAGCGTCCAATACAAGCTGCCTTTTTGTACTTTTGCTTACTTTACCGCAGAAGGTGGAATACTGGGCTTAGTATGGTTCAAGAAATGTCTTTGGGAGGATTGCGTACAGTTGACAGGATAATTATCAACCATGCAGTCGTCCGCATAGTTAGAGACAGGAGTTTCCGAAGAAGCTGAAGAGTTGGCGGATGTTAAGGACTGAGTAGCTTCCGTAACGCCCGATCAGGTAAGACAAATGTGGATACAGGCAAAGCGCACTGAGGGAAAGGATTATCATAGTTATGGTTTGTGGACCGCTCAGAGTATAAGGATGGGATTGACGGCATCGTGATAACGTATACCGCTTGTACATAAGTTGAAGAATATTTGTTCTATAGATACTTAGATTGGGTAAACTCTGCAGCCACAGCCAGATTGTCACCATATTGGGAGACAGATCATGTAAAGAATAGCCTTCCTTGTTGCTTATATTGCCTATATATTTGGACAGTTGGGACATGTTTGTATAAAGAAAAACAGCGTGAACGACGACATAAATGGAGAAGGGCCTCTGTGTAGCCTGATAAATATAAGAACCTGCAACGTATCATGTGCCTCAAAGCTTTAATAACTATAACCGGATGCCAATGATCACAAGAGTCGTTTATAAACGCAAGGCAAGGAGTTAATAAGGAATATCCAAGGGTGGATCCACCATTTGATGGTTATGCCACCCTGGACAAACGTGGGATGGTTCGAGGTCATGATGAGGATAACGGAACTGCTGTTTGTATTCAGCTACAGGGCTAAAGTGTCGGAAAGCAGAAGTGCAGTGAAGTTAGGTTTCAATGTTCTCTAGAATCAGATTTGAAACCCAGTACCACTTCACTCACTAGATTTTTGCTCCGACCACATTGTATGGGTGCACGATCGAAGAATGGTGAGATCCTTGAATTCAGGGATCAAGTCTTTACCATTGGAGCTTACGACAGCCTGTTTACACACCTCTTTGGCATAAACTTTGGTAGGTCCAACACTGGTGTGCACATGGATTCCTCATCATCGACACTGTGACTAAGTGAGCAAAAATTAAGTTGGCCTTCATAACAGTAAGATCTCAACAACTTTACCGAAGTTATAAACGAGATTTTATCGGACGTACTTTTTTCGTTTCAGATTCATCATTGAGTGAAACCGTTTTAGGGCAATGACTGACCATTATAGCTGTACATTCCGAAAACAAAAAACTTCATCAATTGACGTTTTGTAATTTTCAACCGCTGACATGGCGAAGCAAAAACGCAAACGGTTTGCCGTTGGTTAATCTATCATGCATAGCTCATGAATCATAACCAGCCCCAAACGTAGACACGGACCTAGAAGCCATGATAAGTAGCTGAGCGACGGCGCATGCGTTTATGCTGATGAAGAGTCGTCGTTGGCCATTGAATTAGGTTACCAGGTATGGTTATCGGCCTAAAGGTCATCAGCGCGTATAGGCATGGTCCAAAAATTTAATATAAGTATCCGAGGTAAGCGACAACACTTAAAGTTATGAGTGCGCTAGGGCCGTTGATAGCCGCTGGATGGGGATATCATGCAGCTTTAAAGCTTCGGTCTGCCTCAAACATTGAGAGGGGCCTAGCAGATACGATAAGTAGCGGAAGCACGAGAAAACTTGTACGGTCGCCGTGAAAATGTGCAAAGCTCGATCTTATTTTACGGCAGTGTCGTTGAATGTTATTATTTATTATAATAAAAGCAAGGTGCGTTTCAGAAGTTTGTGTTGTGCCAAGGGTTGGTGAACAAACGCATCTAATCCAAGGAGTCTTACGAGCATGACGCATAAAAACGCTATTCAATTAGCCACCGGGGGGATTTAAATCCGATACCTTGTGGATGCTACCCTCAATTGAAGAACACCGCGGAGTGTTAAAATGTGCCAGGGTTCAATTTTCTACCATACCGGATCATCGCACTTAAATTGCTGGTAGCCGGTAACCCTGAAATTTTGCTCATTTAAACAAAATGCTATGAGCAATGTATCACTGAAACGTGCAACCGAATAAGACGAACTCCCTATAAAATTCGCAGTCAAAAACCCCACGGTTTCGACGAAGACAATTTTGGTTTACTTGTGATGAGTGGCGTTGAAGAAAGATCAGGCCACAGTAACGCAATTTAAAACTTGACTGTTCCTGCTTACACGCTTAACATATGACCTTACGTGTGCACCTCTCCCTCGCTCTCCCAATTACAGGTATCCGGACGAGTCGCCACGAGGGCCGGACAGGAAGAAGTAGCCCGTCAGTACACCCCCCTGAGTGACCTTGACCTGTTTTTCTGTACTTCACGTGACTCGTACCTGTTGTTCCGGTTACGGTTCCCGGGTCGAATACACGTGCGTTTGCGACGCGGTCGTTCTGCTTTCCTATCCGTGCGTCGCGCTCGATGTACCTACACGTGCTGCTGGGCCTGAGTTAACCCTGTGTATCCTTTGCCTTACAACGTATTGCGTCGACTCGCCCAGGCTACACCACTATAATTTGAAGATGGCGGGTAACAACACAACGGGAGCAAAATTAAGGAGTCCTTCCTGGCACATGGTAAGAAACCATAAATCGCAGAAAGTAAGGAGTCAGAACAGCTACTCTGGAGAACCCGGAATACTACACTGATCCGGCCGGCCAATTTGAGCTGGGACTGAAAGCCATCGCTGAGGCATCGTGGCCTTTGACATCTGGGGTATTAGCCAATATCACGAAAAGAGCGCGTAGGGACGAAAAGGTGAAGAACTTCACAATAACGAAAATGGCAACCAGTATTTCAGAATCACTGATATCGCTTTTTGAGAACCATCAAGTTTAAAAATGGTTAATCGGAAACGGTGGTGCTAGTGCATGGGGCCGATAGGCAACGTAAGTAAAATAGCTAAATTCGTGGGCGGGGTAAACTGAAATTACAAAGAAAGGTCGAGGCTTAAAATCTGAGGTGATGGCTTAACGGATTAGAACGAACTCGTCACAGAAGCGGTCTAGACCATGTAAACAATTTTTTCGTGCTTGCAAGTAAAGGTACAGGCGGGTGAGAGTGAAATAGATGCGCGTCTACCATGGGACTGTATATGACAATGCTGTGCCATCATTGCACCAACATATTTCGGTTTCTCAGAAGTCTCGTAACGGACGTTAATTTTGCGGCGATCTAACAGGGGATGCTCAATTATTTGGGCAGTGACATTTGGGTCAGCCGGAGTGATCAACAAAGAAAAAAGTCAAGCCGATGTAGAATCCCGGGTAGCTTTGTTTCACTTGGGAACAATAAAAAAATTGAGAACGACCATGTGAAGCGTTCCGATTAGACACTGCTGTGATTCAAACTTGGAAAAAAGGAAATATGAAGGGTTTAGCAGCGCCTTGTCTGCAATATGAAATGCAGTTTACCAATTAAAAAGTGGAAGAGGGGATGAGGGCAGGGCTCAGGTGAGCCAAAATTAGGAGGCGGCTTGCGTCGATTTACCTAAAAAAGGGACCCGCCGAACCCGCCGATAGAACGAAGCACATAAAAAACTAACATAAGTGTGCTTCTGACTCACAGTTTTGCGATAAACTCAGAAAGCGATGCAAGGGACCAGCACTCGGGGCAAAATTGTTACCTTGTCATCTGCACTGACTGTCAGTCCATCGGTGGGCGTAACGCCGGGGCGATTGCGGTTGCGTAGCTCTGCGAAGCTGAGGAGTTGGCCAATGTGGTAAAGGTGTGGGAGGCTAGCCTCCGGGTAGTTGGTACGGGCACTGATACGTGAGTTAAATGGGGGCCAATGGTAACTTTTAGCTCTGTTGCAGAGTCTTCTAAAAGGGAATCAGTTGCGCACGCGGGCAGTCGATATAAAGATGGACGGCAGAGAAATAGGGGAATATTAGGCGAGAACTTCCGAGACAGTGGACAAGTAGTGTAGTCTAACGGAAATTTTGCTCCAAAAACCAATGAGCAGACATAAAATCCTCTAAAATATCAACCAGTCTAAACTACCCTGATTCCGGTGGCCAATATTCAGGTGCACTTGTAATGTCTCTTAAACCACCGCCTAAATAAAGGTAGCCTTTAAGCAAAGCTGTAACATTTGGTATTACTTACTCGGTACTGGAAATCGCCATAGAAATTCATCGTATTTAAGTTTGTTTTAACTTACCCAAGGTCTACTTCGGGCAAGTAATTGATTTCGCAATGTTTGCCTCGATTCAGCGTCATCGGCCTGTGAATGCAGTGAATGATTTTTGTTGAGAGGTTTGCTTATCCTCGTTTTTCTCCATCACTGCACTTGAAATTCCTTGAATGAATACACAAAAACGACAAAGTCGTGTTTGTTCACGTCAGCTCGAACAGAAACAGTCATTATCGGCCTATGTATGTCATGCAGCCATACAAAACCAAGGCTTAGGGATTTGCCTAAGCTAGCAAGTTTGATGGACCTTTACGGCATACAGAAAACGCTGTACCGCTTGCCCTGCAATGTGTTATTTTAACCGGTATAATGCCGCCTCAATCGTTTCGTCCTATCATCTGAAGCACAATCACCAAATCAGTGAGTTCCTTTTTGACAGAGTCTTCGTCAGCCGGCCCCTGACGTGTGGTGGGTTAAACTACTAAAGTACAATATTTCACCATCACACGTGTGACAAAGCGTTAGGGGTAACTTTGGGAATTCGCTAGCAACCTCAGTCAGCTAAACCTTCCAAGCGAGTTGTAAGCCTTCCTTATTAATCGAACTGATGCCCCCTAGGGTTAGGATGAAAACCCGCAGTTGTAGGCCACTTCATTATGCTGTGATCCACGGTTAAGACCTCATAATCAGCGGCCTAGTGGTTAAAATAATCAGTCAAGTTAAACGAGAACGCATACGATTACGTAGATGAGAGACAGTCGCTAGTGTTATTGTCAGGTGGGTTTGTTGCTCTTTCTGACATCCAAGTAAGCCCAATTTTCCAAAGGGGATACTTTGCGCAAAAATTCAGATTTTAGTAAAGTCCTCGTCTTTTCCTGTGTGTTTCTTTTAGACCTTTGCTCAACTGAGTTGCTCCTTTGACGGAGACATAGTGCTGTTTAGATTTACCCCGTTTTGATCGATATTCTTGCATTCAGAAAGGGCCGTACACGGTCAGTTCTCTATACATTTACTCATAATTTGGAAATTGTTCGGCCTAAGCTTTTTGAGGGGGTGTTGGAAACACTCTGTTTGAGGGGCGTGTTTGATAGTCTGACGGTGAGCTCCTCTTCTGGTATACCGACCCACTTTCAAAAACAAAATAGTATGTGCTGAATTGATGACATTAGTTCATGTTTGCTCTGGAAAAGTGTGACCTGGCTTCGTTCTGGACAATCGAATTTGATGAACACGATAAACGTTAGTCATGGAACATCTTTTGGGAAGATTTCACTTTATAACCTCTGGTTTTACGTTTTGTATACAGATGAACCCATTTTATGTATAGGGAAACTTGCATGGATTTGAGTTTTATGGCAAAATGTAAGAAAATTATTTATTCACGCCTGAGACGTCCTCAAAGATCTGGTTCGAACCAGACCGACTAACTCTTAGGCCCATACGCCCAGTTCAATGTGAAAAGTACAATAAAACGTGGTTTACCATCTCAACTTTTTCGCAAAATGGAAGAGAAACCTGACATTTGTCAGTTGAACGGATAATGTAACCAATTATTCACTTGACTGAATTCACCGAGTTTTGTGAGGCAGAGTTCTTCATTCTCCATTCAATTTTGCGAACAGTCAATAAAAACGGCGCTATTTTCTTGGGCACTTAGTGTGTGTGCAATCGGCGGAAGCCGAGTAAAAAATGTCAACGGTCTGTAACATCATATAGCCTGCCTTCGGAAAAAAGACGTGTGCGAATACCTGGACATCCTGTACAATTTATCCTCCTTTTCGTGTTTAGATAATACTGCGAGCTGAATCGCCGCTTTTCTGCCTACTAACAGCAAATATCACCTAACATGGTCCTCTGAACTTCACTATCTTTGCTGGTTATCCGACCGCTATCCTTAAGGGTGGGCAGGCCTAGAAGAATTGGTACATGGACACCTAAATGTCCTCTTGTCTCATAAATGTTCCCCTGAGAAAATAGCGTCTCAGTTATCCAGATGCACCACTTTAGCACGCAGTTGCTGGAAGGTTTCGTCCTTACCTAGTTTTCCATTCCCACGCTCATTCCCATCCTTGTTCCACTGATTGTCAGCGCCAGTGGTGCGCCTCCCCAGATCGGGGTTTCTAGACAGTGTTTGCACAAGTGAATAAAGCTTAACAAGACCGCTGCGATAACTTTGTTCTGTTGTCAAGAGCATCCCAGATGTTAGCGACTAAGAAAGTAACCAGGGTTCCAGTTCGACATACCGCGGAAAATTATAAGGGTCTTGCACCTCTAAACTAGAATATGAGTGGCCGAATTCTTAGGTTCAATTTATTCCCTGTTCACAAGGTACCTCCTGCATATACACGTGCTTCTTTCATTGAAGTTTCCCTTGAGAGAAATAGGGAAGGATTCCTTAACGATCTATGAGAAACGAAATAAGCTTGTAGACCTAGGGAAGGTTTTTCGATCCAGTCCATTAGATGTAAAGTGCAGCCTCATTCGACGTATTCTAGGTCGAGGACCAATTAGCTTTCAAGTAAAATGAGGGCATAATTTTTTTCCAAAAATCTTCCCACAGCATCGTCTTGCGGGTCATTTGACCTACTGGCCTAACAAAAGACACCGAGGGAAAACGATACACTGGTTGCAAGTTGGTCTGATTTTGGAGTGTCAATGAGTGGGCCAGAAAAATTAAAGAGTACAAATTACGCGGACCAAATGTTTCGTGCACACACTGTTCTGTGTATAGAATTAGTTGCACCAAGCACAGTCTTCCGATTTGACCAAGGTAGAATTCTAAAGCCATGTTAAGTGCGGACGTTATTCGGTCAGCGGCAACGGAAATAGTGTTGAAGGTGAAATTCCGATGCAGAGACTGTCGCATAGCACGAGCGAATAAATAGCAAAGCAGGAATGGAAGCAAGTGTCAACATAAGGACGTTCAGTGGACGGGAAATTCCGAGGGAAGCCACAAACTCGCCGGATGGTTATGCCCTGCCTTACTCAACATACATCAACCCCAAACTCGAAGCTCGCCTTCTGTCATTAGGTATTGGGAAAACAGAGTGGAATACTGCAAAAAACAGTTTAATGAAACCAACAAACCTAGAGAAAACTTAAGGGAAAGGTTGCAGTACGAGAGAACGAGGAGGGAGAAAGGAATAGTTCGGAATTGGAAATACATTCCGCCATCTCCATCCACATCATGCTCTCTCAGCCTTCACATTTGAACAAGCAAATGTTCGGGTCGTACGTTTCTGTCATCCACCTTCCGTCGAGAGTTCAGTAGCTCGGGGGAGCCACAACGTCGAAAGAATGGGGTTTAAACAAATAGGCACCTGGAATGTGTCATTTGGAGGCTTTAAAAACAGTGAGATCTGAGTGATGTAACCTCAATATCTGAAAAAATATTGTCCGGATTGCTGTACAAATTCGGGGCACCATTCAACCTACCAAATAACTACTGCTTGCCATCAGTAACCTGAAATCCGTAATTGGTTATACTGTTTATGATGGACTTTTAAAGCGGCAATTTTGATTCTGGTACCCATTCTCGATCGACTGAAGATGCTAATCGAGTTCGGATGAGAAGCTATGTGCCAGATGATTTTTTGCAATACTTTCTCGGTTCCCTTGGCCATGTTATGGATGGCAGTCACTTTTGCTGCGGATCCTGACCACTGTCCAGGTTTGTATTTCATACTGCATTTTTCCGATGTTATGTCGCGGGAAGATAATAGAACCTAGAGAACGAGTCTATTGCCACTAGCTATGTCATCATTCCAGTGAAGAAAACGGGAATATTTGTGGTTTCGCCCATTTTTTACGAAGCATAAGGACAAATATTTCTGAATACCGAATATCTGTCTCTACCCAGACAGTTTTCCACACCTATCCCTTGGTAGAACGCTAAGAGAACTATCGTACTTCGTTGGAGTCTGACTGGTACCTCGAGGAGCTGAGGTTTGTGGCCTAGGCATCGTCACTGGCAGCGAATTTGAGAAGAACGCACACAGACGTAGGCGGTGTAACAAAGCTAGGGGCTATTGTCAGCCTCATGACTCTGGGTGATTTCTCGTGCCAGCGAGACTTCTGGTCACGTTCATACGGATCGCTATGTAACTGAAACATTTAAGGTACATCCGTTGCTGTCCAGAGGTAGGCTTCCTCATCACTGAATCCATTCGCGATTGCACGGACCTGCCCCTCCTGTCTCGAGACCTAGGAGGGCGGAAGCTTCCAGTGGTGCCGTCCCTCCCTAGCCAAACAAAGACAACGACCACATGGTGGCAATAGTATAAGATTGAAATGCCCTTAGCAAGGCCTTAGCAAGTACACTCAGTGTTCTGTCTCACTTCCAGAGTAGTAAATTTCCTCCCAAATTTTTCGTAGTGGTACATTTTATGGGCCTCTTAGGAGCTTGTCTGACCGTCTCTTGTTGGCTACCCCTGAGAGCTTGAAGTGGCAGCCAGAACCAGGAAGTTTGTACCATAGACACCCTTACAGCTTCCTCAGTTAGCAACTATCTGGTCAGTCATAGGGTAGAACTTGTACGTATGTCTGAGTCTTCTGCTGTCATTCATCCGAACTTGAGCAATTATGGGTGTCTTTATCCGCTAACCACCTCCTGCATAATCCTGAACTGTGGGACACCACCCGACAACTTTGTTTGGTCTAGGAGAATACGGTAGTGGAGGTCATTTTCATAACGCAGTGACGCAACACCATTTGAAGTAACTTTTTGAACGCGGCCGAGTGCTAAACAGGTAGATTTACTTCTGATATGGCTCAAGATCATCAAACGAAATGCTTTTTCATAGGTATGTGATTGGGACTTTATTACAGTAAAATATCGCAGTGCCAACGAGGACCTATCCAGGTCGACAACCTTTGATGATGACCACTTTTTTCACAAGTCCCTCACAGTCTATTTCTGCCGTTAAAATTTGGGGTCTTTTTAGACAATTTACTGTAACAGATGACGACCATAATAGGCTGGGGACGCGTCGCGGGACAAACAGCACGTAACGGGCATTATGGAAGACGGACTGGCAGTTGATGAGTGAATGCACCGTTCGCTTAGATATCAGGACTGAGCAGGCCACTAGTATAGATGGTATATGGCGCAAAATTTCTGATAATACCGTAACACTAATACTAAGTTCCACGTTAGAACAAAAGACCGACCATCAGCTGACCCAAAGAATGTCAAAAAGAGGCTTCGTAAATAAGACAAAGAGTGAAGGCGTGAAGATATTTTTGCCAACGACTTTTCAAGTCACAGGGTTGCATAGGATAACACGGCAGTATTCTGGATAGCTCGAGATAATGCGCCAACCTACTGAGCAGAAGGTCCATAGTTTGAACTCGAACTGGGAATCTCGATTGCTCCTGTTTGGACTTGAGCAACCTGGCAGTATCTTGGCCCTCGTGCCTCCTTGAAGTAGCATGAGATCTAGGTACTGAAAGGTTGAAAAAGCCAAACGATTGTTTTTATTTCTTCGTCACAATATAACCAGTATACTAGGTGCCAAATAAAGGCCGAGTGAGAGACGACATTGGCTACTTGTTAGAAAAAAAATGGTTCAAGTCACCAATAGAATGATCGCAAGTTGTCAGTTGTCAATTTTTCGAAATATAGGTAGCTCAGGTGTGTTTACTGGTGGTTGATCAGATGGCAGTTGATCTGTTCGCCGAGCTTGGCAATTGGCTTGCAAACGTTCCGTCCCAAGTCGAAAAGGCATCGTCAGCGCGCATTTGAGTTGACCAACTACTCAACTGCACACTGACGATATCTCCTCGACTGGGGACAAAACGTTTGCAAGCCAATTGCCAAGCTCGGCGAACAGATCAACTGCCATCTAATCAACCACCAGCAAGTTGTCAGTGCAGCCTGTGCAATGGTTATTTGTTTAGCATCGGACATGCGTGCACGGGGAAGTGGTCCAATATGAGAACGAATCGTTTTTATCGACATAAGGTTCGGCCTCGTCGACGCTGGCTCCAGCTACTGCAAGTGTGTGACGCTGGTCGGTTACCAGCCACCATGTAAAAATACGGGAACTTTGGTCGTGCATTATGCTGTGCAAAGTGTCTGAACGCTGCTGTAAGACTGAACTAGTTGTCACTCTCATAATTCGAGAAACTATCCACGGTGGAATGTGCTCCTTCTTCAGCCGATTAGCTTTGCTGTGCACGCAAAATATTCTGCTTCTGGAGGAAGCTACTGCAGCATGAAATTGGCTGGACACTTCGAAAAGAGTAGCATGTTGAAGTGCCAAATTAATGCAGGACTATCACTCTGACCTCGAAGGTCAATGAAACACTAAAATCTGTCGCCAAAAAGACCTATGACACTCGCCCGTATTTCCTCAGTATGCTTGGCCTGGTTCAACAGGGATCTGTCTGCAGGTGATATTGCATTACGATTGTGCTGACAGGGTGGCAGCCTGATATGGTATTAGGAATCCCCGAAAGATAATTCATGCAGTATTTGTGTAAGCTGGCGAAGCGTCAGAACGCAAGTGCACGACATGCTTGTTCAAATGCTAAGCGAGAGTCCATTTAGAGACGGATGGGGGCCCTTGTCAGCCATAGCAATTGAGTATGGCACGTCAATTCTCAAATATTGCGAGCTAACTCAGAATCTTGCCGTATAAAACTGTCTACAATGGGTGCTACATGCTAGTGACTTCAAACTGTGAACGATATTGGAAAATTTACTGGACAAGCAGCATCTACAAGCTAACTTACATAGGCTGGGGGAAGATGTGGAAGGTACAAACTGCCGATTAGCATCAACACGTCCGAGACTATGGTGATTTACCTGATTAGCTGAATGGAGACAACATACTTCTGATGCAGACACAGGGACACCGGGGCACATAGAACGACCTCAAAACTCACGTTGGCATAAGATAGAGACCTGAGTTTTCTTTGGATGCTCGAAAAAACCTTTCATACATAAACCCGAGTGCTACTTGGAATGCTGAGCACTACGTTTATCCAAACGGTAAATGAGTACCAAAAGCCGCCGTAATATACAAGAACCAAAGACGAGTACCAGGCTGTTGGACTGGTACAGCGGCTATGAACACGAGTGGTCAGTGAGAGACAGAAGCAGCCGTATAAGCAAAGATTCCGAAATTCAGACGTCATCACTAATGATCACAGTCGCTGCAGACACTTGATATTTGCTTTTTAAGTGGTAAAATAAAAATGTTACGCAGACATTCTGAACTTGTTCTTCTAGCACGCAGTGCACGTGATTTGTCGCGAGTAGAAATTTGGGGTAAATTGAATGAACAAATTGTCTCACATCCGCCGATTTCTGAGACTTACAGCAACAAATTCCTGTGAAAGAAAGCCAAAGCAATGAGCTTCAAAGGGTCCAGACACTTACCTAATCAAATTTCCTAACGACCTCTGAAACAGGGATGCCACGAAGGGGACCTCAGGAAATTTAACTCAATCACATACTTTGACATCCCCAAATCGCACGCACAAAATCGAACGTGTATCCCGACTACGTAACGACTGAGCTACCCCGAGTTACCGGTGGTTTACTTCATGCAAGCAGTGCAAAAAATACCGGGAATTTTTAAGACTGTATTACTTCAGATTTATTGGCATCGACTGACATGACGTATTTGTGCAGGCTGGGAGGATGTATCACCTACTGATAGCCTCCGATAGTCTACAGTCTCGTACATATAAACCAGGCTCATATGTGCTCTACGGTACTCTGGCGCATGGACGTTTGGAGTGAGGCATCCCTTGATGAACGAGCCATGTCACAGTCCACTGTTTGCTGAATTTTTCCTAGTTCATAGCACCCATACTTAGTTTTTAAAAGTAGATCATCGCTCTGTATTCTTACGTAGGTTATATAAACCTACTCGCTAACCGCAAAATTGAGTCTTCCACCTGCAACTAGGCCAGACGTCCAGACTCTATAAATTCTCCTGTTTTTTTGCTGACAGTCAGCGCCATGGAATTCGTTGTCCATAATTCGGCCCTAATCTGCACCCAGGGACCTTGGGTCATATATTCTGTAGAAGTGGGTATGTGGTACGCTGAAATTTTACCGTAGCCAGGCTTTACGTGTTGCCATTTGGAGTTCAAGTTGACGGAAACTTGGGAAATGCGCCTACCTGATGAGTCCCAAGGAGGACAAAACCGGTCATGGGCTGTTGAAGCGTTTACGGCAACCTTGTGAGTAGTTGCCTTGATGAAAATACACTGCGATATCTCGAAGATCGTACCAACTGAAACATGAGGCGGCCTGTGTGCAGCACATTTAGTCGAAGAATATCATAAACGAGTGATTCATTTGAGTAATCCGTGAAAAACCAGTTGATAGGCAGATGAGTTTATTTTCTTCTTGTGTTGTTTCTTCTACTTGCTTTTAATTTCAAATTTGCTGTTTACAAAGCGTTCACCTAATGATAGTTCTATTTAGGCAACCATTGCAACCTGTTCGTATCAGCCTCTATTCGTCTTAGTGAACCCACTCCCGTCATAGTGCCTTTTAGTACCTAACCCTTCTCGGGCCACATTACTTTTTACTTGCACTAAAAAGCGGGCGACCAATCGGTATTTCCAAAATTATTCTGTTCAACTTCACTGGCCGTGTTCAGTTCACAAGCTGATCCCACCTTGTAGGCTGTCTCACTGGCTGTTTCCTGGGTTGTCTGCATAGCCGTAACGCACCACTAACGCAGTTGATGAATGAAAACATTCCTCATGTTTCTATAACCCAGAGGACCTTTGAAAAAAATTATCGTGAATGGCCTGCATCGTTACTTTAATTGTAGGCTTTGTGCCGCTATTGAGTATGCTTGGGTAAACCAGCCCTAAATCTGTCCCTTTGAACATATTTTCATGGCATCTAACATTTACGTCTTTTGGAACCAGGACTGTCTGCACGTTACTACAGTCTCAGTTTGATAATAACCACCAATCTTTTAATAGACAGACATTAAGGTTCACCAGTGACAAATTAAAGGCCTACAGCGGGTTACTTCTCCCTCTATATTATGTGTGCCTTTGTCCCCTTGCACCTGCTTTAGGCCAGTACGTTATTCACCTCAAGCTAATTGGCTGTTGGTAAACACTATCAGTCTTTCGTAAATATTGACTTGCTTTAGACTCATCGCTGTGTAATACGGTTTTCTCAGTGTTGATTGCTGATAGCATAAGCCGGATCCACACCACCTCAAGGACCCAAAAGGTGCTCATCTGGGGGAAAACTGGATATCATATTACTCACCTTTGTTGCGACCGTGTGCAGGGCACCCTTTGGACCTCCCACATAAAACAGCAGCTGTGAGGTGCCGGAACGAACTGTGTTGTAGTATCAGCAATACCATAATCTTCAAGTATAACAATGGGTGAACCAAAACTACTACAAAAATCAGTTACGAGTTTGATAACTCCAGTGAAAAAATGAACAAGGACATTAGTTTCCTTAAAATGGTGTGCATACTATGTTCCAGTATAGTTAAAACGCAAAGAAAACAGTTCACTCATTTGTATTTGATGAGGAAATTAGAATATCTAATGGAAATATTGACAAGTATAAATAATATTTAGCACAAATGGTAGTCGATTGTTGCTTTGATCGTTTTTTGAAAACTACAATATATGAAGTTGGTATGGGAAAAGCTGAGTTTATCCTGGGTACTGACAGTAGGACATAAAGAGCTCTTTTTGGGAAATCCAGAGGCTGACGGCTGAAGTTAGGAGTGGTTTTCGTTCGTTTGTCCACTCAGCGTAAGCCTGCCATAAGCTACTTAAGCTGACTTACTGCCAATGAACCTAGTCTTGTCTCTCTGTAATCGGGCGTGACCAGAACCTTTGAAAGTAAATGCTGTCAAGTTTAATCGCCGTCGTTTCTCAAGGAAGCCAACTTGAAGGCCAACACTTCAAACTAAATGCACGTTCGCCAAAGAATCTGTCAAAACACTGATTGCAGACACTGCAACCTAAGTAAGAGAAAAACATTCTCAAAAATAAAGTAGTCAGGAAGATAAGCACTTAACAGTTACTTCTTGACCCTAAATGCTTTATCCCGAAATGGTGCTTTATAAGGTTTGTCGTTCTTGGTTGATTATAGAGTTACCACCACTGAATGCTACGGACCTCGTCACAGGCAATCATCAAACCAAGAGAGTCTTACCTCCATTAGCGACTGTCCTTTATCTTCAGAAACCACCTTACATATACCTCCAAGTCAAGCTTTTTTCGCCTCGGTGATTGGACTCTTTCCAGCGTAGTCAACACCTCGGCTGACGACCTCCCGTGGAGTTGCTGCATCCCCGTGTGGAAATTAAGTAGTATGAATCTGGATTTCGCCTGAGCGGCTTGTAATCCAGAAATGTTACAGACATTGCCTCTTCTTTTACTGGTGTATTAACCAGGGTAAAGCGCAAATATTTCTACCCGAGGTCTTAAACTTGTCAAATGTCGCCGACTGTGTGTAGAGGAGTTCGAAAAACGTTGAGTACAAACCAGTCCATGACATTGTCGACAGTGTCGGATCAAATGCGTTCCAAATTTAACTCACCACCAATGCAGTATCAAGCCACGCCAACTGGTGCTCATCGGTAGACTTGGACCGCGGGTGCACCGGAAACCACGATGGATATCCTTCATTTGAAGGACACAGGAACTGTGAAAAACCACTAGCTTTTGGATGGTTGCAGTTCTTTATACTTTGCCTTTCCCTCTTGTGCTAAATCTACCAATCGGGTAAAAAACGAAAAACCACACAAGGTAAATTCCTATTTTAGTTCTTTTATGCGGAAAGTGTCTCGAATTCACAACAAACATTAATTGAAACTATTGCTCATTACAGGCTGGCTTTATTTTTGCGCGACTACTCGACCGAGGCCTCATATTTACAAACAATTATGCTACGTAGTCACTTTAATTCCATTTCCTCCCTATTTGGTCTTTTATCACGTCGAATCCTACAGACGGATGGCAAATCTTATCACCTCAATAAGTCGTCACAGCATATTTTAAAGAGTTCAAGGCCTACCAAAAGCGTAGTGTTAGTTGTTACTTCCTTCGAAATAACGGCGTTTAGTTTGGCAATTTTACTACAAACTAACAAGCCTTTGCGCTGCTAGAAACGTCAGAACCCTTTCTATCTGTGTTAATAATAGTTTTTTTGAAGTGTTGCAATGTTACTCGAAAGTCGACCCAAAACTTACCTGTAAGCTTACGACAATTTAAAGATTACCGACCGGGTAGTTATTGAACCTACGCCAATTATACTGGTCAAATCCACTCTCTTCGGTTGGTTGGCGGTTTAAAATGAACTGTGCAGAGCTTCGCTATACGACGAACCCCAAGTTTCAAAAGTGAGAAAAATAAACCTTTTTGTAATGGCTAGAAAGGCCCAATTCAACTTTAGTTAATAATTATGGGCTTCTCTAAAGAAGGCTTACAGTACTGATATGGTAGTACTGATTGGAGTAAAAACAACAACTTTGGCAGACCTGAACGTGATCGAATCATCCTAAGTAGTCAGGATAATACGGACACTCGTTATTTGTCTTCTGGTGGAGGACGACTTAACACTCCCGTACAAGCAGTTGTCGATAACTATAGCAATGTTTTCTGCCAACATACCCGTGAGTGAGTGGTCTGCCGTATACCATCTCCCACAGTGATCACGTTGCAATTAGATATCACTGGCAGGCCTACTTTTAATAGTTCCGAACATACTCGAGGGTGTAAACTGCCCCCAGTAGTAGCGTTGTACGCTAGAAGATTGCAATGCGTTCAGCTGGATAACATTGCACCATACCTGACAGACCGGCATCATACAGCTACGAAATTCGCAAGCATACAGGGATGTATTTTGTCATCTAACGGTACACATATTCAAAACATTCGGTGGAGCCACTGCGTTCCAATATTGCCACACTGCCAGCACAGTTTGCTTAGTCACTGCTATGGTTTCTAATATAGTTGATGAAACGAAAAGCAACTAATGAAATGGACCTGCGATCTTACTTGAAACTCGCCGATGTTACTTAGCCGACAGTAATTCTATTGAAGTCCTTATCCTGTCCGACCAATTACCTTCACTCATTCAGAAGGCTTGGTTCACGGAAACGATCCCAACTTCTTCAGTTTTGTTTGTTTCCTACTTATTGTTAGAAGGGAGGAAAGATATGGCTAAAACATTTATCGACGGATGATCCTTATACGCATTACGCTTGAAGTAATATGCATTCATTATTCGTTGCTGAATGATTTTGTATTGTGAAATAAAGATTCCAAAATAGCTGTCGAAGAGCCGTCGTAAAGGACGGTATGTTGGCCAGCTTTTCACACTACTACACAGTTGCCACAAGCTTATTTAAGCGCTTAGCTCTTTGTGTTTTTATGATCGGGAATATTGTATCGAAAAACCGGTGAAGGTAACCGAGTTGCTGTTTGTGCGCGTCTCAGGTGAATGTAAAGTCTTCGACCAATCACCATGTATCCCCAACATCTGTATTAAATTTCACGGAGGGTTCTATTAACACCATCGGTGAAGTCCTAAATGAGTACCTAGGTACTTTGTTTGGTTAGGGGCAAGGCTTACCTCAGGTGAAGGTTTTTGGGACTTTTGGCCGGCGAATCATTTTGTCCTGGTCTCAATACTCTCTAAGCCAAATGACTGGCGTCTTTTGTCTGACAATTTAGGATGCATTTGCCGTTCTCCAACCGCAAAATGATCTCTTTTGATCGAGGAGACGCTATTCTGAAATTGAAATCTTAGGAGCACAACTTGAAGATTTTACAAGAGCGGGCGGAACCAGTGAAAACGTGAAAAATGGCCACGGCTTGTGGCGAATTCACCAACTTGTGCGTTTATGCCCTCTGTTCGTCTGTAGGGTGGTGGATCCTGCCTTTCTGAGCGGACTAAAAAGGTTAGGAAATGTCAGATAAGTGTAACCACAGGCGATGCAAATGTGATGTTTCCTTCTACTAAATAATCGGTTACAAGATAAAAAAATATATTCCGTACTGGTAAGAGGAACGGCAGTAATTCAGCGCACAGAACTTTAGATGTACCAACGTGTGGGCTATTTGGCATGGAAAGATTAAACAGGGCCTCTACGCCCACACTAAGTGAATTTATACAGGTCTAAAGACAGAATTTTCGTGGCAACGCCATTGTGTGTTTGCATTGGAAAACGGAGGGATATACTTAAGTACAGCATTTTATCAAGTCAGGTAAAGGAGATAAAACAGGGCCATTGTCAGCGCTACTGTTAGTTGTTATCCCACATCTAGTCCACCGATGTGAACACAATCTAACCAAAAACCCGGGTTGAAATATGTCACGTGATTGCACTACCTCTCTACACTACTGAGACCTTTTTGGAAAAATTTAAGACACGGAGTACCTACGCACCGAAATTTTGGGGTTATTAGCTACTTGCCGGGTCAACTAACACCCTTAAGTTCTTCCCTTTTTACTGAAATAAAATGAGTATATCAGTCGTAGATTACACTTAGATCACACTTCTACATTTGGCCTGGTAATAGTGAAAAAAATTCGAATTCTCGATGGCGAACGAGCTACCACTGCCTACTTTGGTACCTCAAATACTCGAAAACATCAGGGGATGCGTGACTCCAAAAGTGGCTTGAAATTCAAATTCAATCTAGAATCATCGTGCAGTATATCGTATTTTTCAATGTGCTGGGTTAACGAAAACGTGTAGTGAATCCATTGACTACTTCCTAGCAGATATTTTAGCCAGAAGTTTCAGACAGCTGATGAGTTTAACAGATTTGAGTGGGTTCTGTGTACAAGATGCGATAGGTCCAACAATACAGTCTACCACATTTCGTTCTGATTGGACCAGATTGTTTGGACGACAGGATAATTACTACGTTTTATGTCTTAACTAAGTTCTTGAATATCAGCACGCCACCCTTAATTCTTACCGAGTTCTACGCGGGGTTTGCGAGAAAAATATTTTTAAAACCTTCAACCGTATTTGATTGGCCTAATTTTCTCACGAATTTCATTGCAACGACAAAGTCAAGAAATCGTTTCTTTAGGATGGCATGAATTAAGGACTTTGAAACAAAGTGGATGCGCTTTCAAAGACTTGAGATTCAGTAACTAAATACTGATCGAGGAATAAACCAATGTTCAGAATAACAATGAGCGTTTGCATAAGAAATGCGAAAACGACCGCATTTTAACTCAAGTTTACTATCAACCATGTCAACAGGAAACACAACTCAATTTACCTTTTACGGTGTGCTTCAAGCGAACCAGCTGTTTCGTCAGTTTGTATGACTTTCCAAATGGCAAATTGTTGTTTTGACATAACATATCATGTATATGGTGGGAAAATGTCACAAACGAGAGGTAAAGTCAGTTGCGTTCTGCCAGTTGTCTACAATCTTATATACAATAAAAACACGAGGATTACGAAGCCTCGGATACTATGCGTAACTGATGAGCTTCTAAATTGGGGTAGCCTGTAGGGTGGTTATCAAATCGTTTTCATTAACATTGTAGGCAGTGTGTTATGTCATCAAGAAAATCAATAGGATTTTTCTGAAAAAGTTCATAGTCATTTTTGCCGCATGAGAAAATTAAGTTATTTACTTGTCGCGCTGCTCTAACGAACTCCGAATATTCTAACAGAGACGAAACCACCTGCAAATTTTGCGGAGCGCAGAACGAAATGACATGGTTGTTTAAATCTTTCTATTTAATTCATGAAATTAAAAAAGTAAAGTCCTTTGTACAGGCGTGGTTGCACTGCATTTATCCATCGCAAATCAAAACTGTTTAGCTAGTAATAAGATGTTACGTTTGCCTTGTAATCTAAAGTTTTCCTCTGTCGTGCAGGTCAGCGAATTCACTGCTACAATTGTGACTCGTTCACCAACGCTCATTGTAACGACCCGTTCATTCGAAGTGAGCAGACCACCTCAGTTCCTGTTGTCGATTGCAATGCACCTTGCTTCAAATGGGCACTTGAAACCGAAGGTAAGTAATGGTTCTGAATTTCACGGAATTTGCACACCTGCCAGTTTAAAAGTTCTCACATAGGTGAAACATTCATGAGTTTCCCAAAAATAGTTTTGCTAACGGTTTTTGTAAAGAAATACTCTTTCCCGGACAAAAAGAGTTACATTACCTGGGCACGTTAATTTGCTTTCATCCTCATCCTAACGCTAGCACAAAACACCTATTCTTTGGTTGAATCTGTCCATTCGTCAAAGGAAAATGGAAGGTCAAAATGTCGGCATGAAAGAACTGTAAAAACGTGGGACAGTTTTGAACCAATTGGAACGTTGGGTTTTTCTGCTATAGGGACAGAGCTGTCAGGCCAAATAAATCACCTATGTAGGTTAGATGTGAAAGCAGACGAGTGGGTAAAGATCTCAACATTGACAGCTCCATTAGTGTTATACACTTTACGTGCTACATATGAGTTTAAATCATCAAAAATACTTTGCTTCATTTGACGCAACGTATACAAGGAAATTTGGTCGTCGAAAGCATCCTGGACTAAACAAATTAATGGAATTTAACCAGTCAATCCTTACGTTTGTTCTGCGAATTTCTTGAAGACGTAAGAGTCACAGCGGACGTCCTAGTGACCAGCCTCGAGGAAAATCACATAAGGTGACAATAAACTGTTCGTGTCAAATTCATTTCCAGTCAATAATTCAGTGATGAAAAAGACATGCAAGGACTTGGAAGAATTCTTCTAATACAGTAAACAACACAAGGTTGCTGAAAATTCTTCGACAGCCCACAACCGGTTTCGCCCTTCTTGGGGCTCATGAGGTAGGCGCAGTCCCCAAGTTTCCGTCAACCTTATGTTCTACTTGAACCCAAATTGGACTGAAATACACTCATTTGTAAATCAATTTGGTTTTTGCGAGAGACTCACCTGGGACCCAGCTGAATCTCCCGTTTGTGATGGCAAAACCGGTCGTGGGCTGTCGAAGAGTTTTCAGCAACCTTATGAGTAGTCCATTACGAATATACATGTATCGCGATATCTCGAATATCGTAGCAACTGGAACATGAGGCGGCCTGGTGCAGCACATTCAGTTGCCTGAAAACATCGCAAACGGGAGATTCAGCTGGGTTTCAGGTGAGTCGCTCGTAAAACCAGATTGATTTGCAAATGAGTGTGTTTATCGAAATCAGTCGAATTTGGGTTCAAGTAGAACATAAGGTTGACGGAAACTCGGGGACTGCGCCTACCTGATGAGCCCCAAGAAGGGCGAAACCGGTCGTGGGCTGTCGAAGAGTTTTCAGCAACCTTATGAGTAGTCCATTACGAATATACATGTATCGCGATATCTCGAATATCGTAGCAACTGGAACATGAGGCGGCCTGGTGCAGCACATTCAGTTGCCTGAAAACATCGCAAACGGGAGATTCAGCTGGGTTCCATGTGAGTCTCTCGCAAAAACCAAATTGGTATGCAAATGAGTGTATTTCTCGAAAACAGTGCAATTTGGGTTCAAGTAGAACATAAGGTTGACGGAAACTCGGGGACTGCGCCTACCTCATGAGCCCCAAGAAGGGCGAAACCGGTCATGTTCTGTCGAAGAGTTTTCAGCAACCTTATGAGTAGTCCATTACGAATATAAATGAGTACGGATGTTTTGGAGCAAGGAATTTTTCTTTCCTTTGTTAACACAGTTCATCTTCTTTCCCTCGCCTATAGTTGCATGAATCAAGAATACGTTTTGGAGCGAGGCAGCCATATTACCCAGAGGCGAAAACACTTGTACCCAGGATGTAACTGCCTTCATAGGTGTGAAGAGCATACCTTGTTTGTACCGTCAAGTGAACTAGGCATATGGCTTCACTTTTACCCAACTAGTGCAAGTTAATGATAAAGATCGTTTTACATCCGAGTCAACTTTGTTAGCCTGTTTCTCAACGTAGCCCCAGCTGCACCCATTTTCAGAAGTCCACTTAGTTTTTAGGCTTTTTACTGATCGAGTCGACTGCATATTTTACCACGTTATTGTAGAATGGGATAGCAATTATGTTCTCTCGAAATTCTAGTCTGACCTGATTTTGTTTCTTCTGGTTTCGTACCTAGGACGGAAACGCATGGTCCGCAACTGCTCACATTCGCTAAACATGAAAATGGAAAAATATTTAGTTTGTATAACCGAATCCCGTGCGAACTACGGTTTTCTGTGTTTCTGTAACAAGGATAGGTGCAATCGGTCTCAGCGCCAAACCGGATCATCCCAGTTCCAATTTTTCTTGCTCGTAATTTTCTTTTTTCATCAGCGATGGCTTGTATGACCCCCAAACTTTGCCAATTTCCTCACTTATTGTGTAACCCTAATGATTGTTCATTTTCCTGACAAACTCCGGATGAGCTTAAATGCTTTGCAGGACAAGGGTCAATACCACCATCTCATTTTTTTTTCTTGTGACAAAATGAATATTTCCTGCTCTGTACGATTTTCAAGCCATCTTTACGGGCAAATGACCGTTGAAAAGTAGGACATCACTTTCCTTCAGCCTATGGTTTAGCGTGAACACTTTACCTCTACGCAATGTCAGTACTCAAGTCTTTCTATGCCCCACTTCTCAGAGTAGAAACCCATCATGTATGTAACAGTACGATCAAAAAATTGTAGGCCATACGCGCCATTTCTTTCAAAGTCGTTGCTTCTGATTTAAAAAACATGCGATTAAATTGTGCGTTTCAGTATCGAGCTAAACAAAAAATAAAAGTTTTTGAACTGCTGTCCCGAGTCCCGACATTACTGTAATGCCTTGGTTGTAGCCGTTAGACAAACCTTACTACAGTCCTTAGACGTTCACCTACTGGCGAGTAATGGCAAACACTTTGGTGACCTGTTGCTTTGTTGGAGCCTTTCTTCACGCTGAAATGCTGAACAACCGAACCTTATGGCGCTAACCATACCGAAAACTGGGTGCCACGAAGAAAGAGGCTTGGTTCAGTTGCCATTTATGTTTTCCTCTCATTTTTACAATACGTTCATATAAAAATTGTGTATTACTGTAACACTTGGGTAATGATTTTTCTTATACGTAGCAAAATTTTACTTGTGGCTTAGTGAATCCAAAGGTTTTGGCTTTCAGCTCAACAACTGCAAAGTTGGAGGGAAATCAGCCTTCTATTTATGGAAAACTGTGTGCTCCTGGCGTATCATGTTTTCAAAAATCTAGCGAGAGTAGTTGTGTACATTGTACTGGGGTATAATTTTTAAAGCATGCGCGCTTGGTGGGCGGGTAGTCTTTAGGTCAACAGCTTACGGTTGATCAACGAAGGTTCACTTGACTCATTCTATCTACGCTCTCCTAGGGAGTGTCAATGAGAAAACCGGTTATTTTACCTATTACATTAGAGGTATTCACTGTAAATTAAAAAAAGGCTTTGGTTATCCTGATGCTCAACAGAAAGATGCTGTCAAAGTTCAGAAAATGTTAACCAAGAGATAGGCATTTTCTTGAGAACTGCTGTATTCTCAATTCGGATGAAAACAAGAGATAGGCATTTTCTTGAGAACTGCTATATTCTCAATTCGGTTGAAAGGTGCAACAATCATGTGTTAACATCCATACCTTTAAGCTGCATGAGTGGCCTGTTGTCAGACCACTTTTTGGAAGAAGGCCGGATGCGGTTATTCGGAATCCATGTCCAACGTGTTTCCGAGCTTGTGTGATGCAATGCAACGGGGGACGAAACACATATTTGGTAGCAAGGATGGAGAAAACGTTGTAGACCAGTTGACCACATAAATACCATTAAGTATGTCTATGTGACTCTCATTTGCTATTCTGATGTTTTCTCCTTGGTGTCAATCACTCCTTTTACATTTGCCATCATTACAGGGAAATTAGTTTGATAGGTAACGGTAACTAGATGAAACAGGCGGAGAAGACTACTATGTCATGCCTACGTATTTTCACTATGCTACTGATACTTGAAGTTTACTTGGGCCAACGGATAGTGTTGAACTGGTTCCAGACTGGATTTGCGTCAGTCAATGTCACTAGACTGAACCCTGTCTTTCGTCAACCGGTTTGATCTAGAACAATATCAGGGTCTTAATTCCTTAAACATGAGACGAGGTTTGTTCATTTCGTTTCTCAAGTTGATTGTTTAGCCCAAAAGACTGGAATAATCAACCGACACCAATCGATTGCTTTGGTTGGGTCATTTGTCTTTTTTGGCGAAGAGTGGTAAGGACTTGGGGAGACTGAGGTTTTGACCGAAGCATACAATATCATGTCTCCTGCCTAATTCAACCCTTATTTGCAAAGAGACCTGGGAAGTCTTATGATTTTTCATCATTTGATTTACATTCCAAAACCTTAGCGGCGCAAATTTTTCTCAGAAGCATATCAGATTGAAAAGACAAATGCAAACGTATCTAAACAGTCCGCTTCCGAGTCAACGGCTCTACATATTTAAATGTTCTGTTGTTTTGCGGCACATATAGTTGAAAAGTAACATGAGAGGGAATCATTTGAGTCTCACGTAAAACCCAGTTTATATGCAAATGCGTGTATTTGTGGAGATCTGTCCAATGTTTGTTAAAGGTTGACGAAACCTCGGGGACTGCGCCTACCTGATGAGCCCCGAGAAGGGCAAAACCGGTCGTGGATTGTCTAAGAGTTTTCAGCAATCTATTGGGTAGGTTCCTTTATATTTTGTGCCTGGCTTAGCACATGTGATAGGTATCTGACTACTAGTAATTGCTACTAGGTAATTGCCCATAAATTTCTGTGATCCTCATGGAGGACGTGATAATTGCCAAAGCATGGGCTTAAGGTTTTTGCGAGCGTTAACTACCAAGCAGAATTGATTATTACTCTAAAAGCTATCCATCATCATTTCTAAACTGAACCAAGCATAGCTTGATTGCCTGGTTTACGAGTTTAAAGTATATAGTCAAGTTTGTAAGTCGGTATTCTTCCATTACACTTGAGCGCGCGGCGTTTTACGTTCAGCTGGCTCGTTTCTTGACATGGCGAGTGCTTTTAAATTCCTCTGAAATTCTGAATGACAGTTTTTTTGCGCATCCAGATCCCCAGTGAGTTTCGACGAACACGCCCACGTTTGGATTTACACGTTCCGTGTAAAAACTGAAGTCAGTGTCTGCTTGGTGTTCACCGAGAAATGTTATGGATTCCCCAGAGGACATAAACGTTAGAGAAGTGTTTCGTAACTCACGGAGTGCTCGCCAACTTCCTATTGTTTGTAGCTATTTTATACACATGAACACAAACTGCCGCCACATACACCTGTGGCTGATCAGGTCAGCGTTATCAAGATAGGTTATTATAAGCAGACTGAAATGTAAGTAAAAAACCTTAAATCGACTAATATCGTTTGTCCATACCCCTCGCCGTGTGCTGTGCAAGCGGAGGTTTTTCTTATTGGCAAATGCTCGGCCATTAGAACAGTGTAAACCAAACCTCATGGCATCATGCTGAGACACTTTAAGCCACTGCGTAGTTACGGAGGTGGGTTAGTTGTGTCGAAATGTGTTCTAGAGGGCAGATTTGAAGACCAACGGTGACAGACTTCCCGCTTTATGGCTGAAGCGACTAAGCTTGGACGGATCAAGTGACCGTCGATGTGATCTTAGCATGTCGGTGGTCAGCGGTCACCAACAAGGATTTTATGGTAGAATGTGGTTTAGAAAGTAACACTTTCGGTTTTTGCTGTGTTCTGAGTGCACACAAGCCGCTTCTCATCAGTAAGTGAATGAAAGATTGGTTACTTCTACTTATGAAGGTATGAAAAATGTGCTTGTCAGTTTACTTCAGTTTTCAACTTCCATAGGCATCTCCAAAGACCTTTGCACACCAGACAGTTTGCACTTCCTAGATGTGAGGCATAATCAGACGCATCTGTCACGCACTTTGGTCTGCATCGAGTGCCCTGACGCGAAATGACGTCACCCGGTGGAGTGCAGTTATGCAGTACAGATAGGAACCGGGAAATTCGATTGATGGAAGTATATGATCAACAAGCTCTCTAGTACGACAACGTTCCAAAAGGTACCAGTAGAGTAGTAAGATGGAGTTGACTGGCTGATACGTACCTCGATCACCCTAGCGACCTGCATTCATATGCGCATTGATGATGAAACATTTTTGAATTTTTTGGCGGAGAGTATGGCAAGTTTTGCATACGATGCAACAAAGAGAGATCAAAGAGAAAACCGGTTTATTGCGTTAGCAAAACATCGAGGCCAGAAAATGTTTCAGTTGTTAAAAACATACAGCCATAACTGTTTACTTCAGTGGGCATTATCATGCTTCACTCGTCAACCTGCTTCTTTGGCGAGAAAGCAAAATCGATTATACTGAATGTTCCAACAGGAATAATTACGTAAAAGGAAACTAATAACATAGTCGCTCATCTCAGCATCTCCGTGAAAGTCCACGGATGACTCATCTCTGATGGTGCTTGGTAGTTTCCTCACAACCCGATGGATGCATAGGCTTTGAGCCAGTGGGTTTGCAGTCACATGAGCTGTAGGTCAGATGTCACATGTGGTCAAGCTGTATATAAGAGACTGCACCCAAACCTCGAAATACGGTTCTACCTCCACCGACAGTGATTGGTTTCTTGTCAGATGAAAAGAGACTCTGAGATGGCACCTTCCAAATTAAAAACGGCAGTGTAGAATTTGATCAAGTTTTGACAATTTCGGTGAACATACCAACGGCCACCTGATAAACTATCACTCCTTGCCAATGTTGAGTTTTGATAGCCCAATTTAATACTACTGGGGCACAATTAGTAACTAAACTGAAAGCATGTTAGGTTAAAACATGCACTTAGCTCGCCGGGTTCAGTATGAACCATTTCGAAATTCAAAATCAATCTTTCGAAAGAAGGGACGTTGACGAAGGTGGGAAACAGAAGAAAATAAAAATCAATCTTTCGAAAGAAGGGACGTTGAGGAAGGTGGGAAGCAGAAGAAAATACATCCAAACGGTCACTTTCCATGGGGTGAAAATATGTTCAAAATGTTTTTCATCTATAGTGGCAATGCTGTTACAGCATTTCCAAGAGCGACGATCAAAATATCATCAACATATGTGGTTTCAGTTTATTGCGCCAATTGGAAACGTACCTGCAATTTTTGGAAGACAAAATACCAGCGGTGAGAAAATCTCCCGATCCGAAGGAGGAAAACGTCTTAATCTCTTTTCATTAATCATAAATGAGCTGCTGCTCTAAACAGGCCTGTTTAGCTGCTATGATAAGCAATCAACTTTCTTACCGTTTATTCACTTCGAATTTCGGACACAGCGTATTATAACTCTAAGGACCTGGGCTCGACCGCGAAGAACAGCCTCAAGACTAATAGCTGAATGGGAGTCAAAAGATGCAATTTTCCTGTGCCCAGTCGTTACTGTAATCATATTGGCCTATGGTAGGCCCATTAGGGTTTGCTTGAGTGTCTTACGATCATAAATGATAAAAACATCCTGGTTATTTCACAGTTGGGTTCAAAATAATGTCGTGTAAACTGGTGTGGGTTCCATGTACTGCGGCCATATAAAAACAAGAACTAGCTAGTCCAATCATTAGGTGTGTGACTGTAACTGGTATGTCACTCCTGCGAGGGCTCAGAGAGTTATACAGCAGTAAATATATATATATATATATATTATTAAGCAGGTCGTTATTGGTGTATAAAATTATGAAAATTATCAACGTGCTGTGTGAGAAGGAACTAAATCCTCGGGTTTTACTGAGAACCAACCAGTCCGCCGTGCCATCTTGCAAAGGGCATTCATCTTGATCCTAACAGAAGTATCGCTGTGTATCGACGGAATAAGGGGGGAAATGTGGCATAACTGGGAGGTGGTATATATCGAATGCACACGCCGGTATTCAACCACTTCTGACCGGAACTGTCTCAGTCGTCATCCATAATTCAGTCTGTATGATCAGCACTCGCAGACGAGATTTCTACACCTCAAATTAAATTTTAAACATGACACAAACGGTTCAACTTAAAGGTGTGAAAGCTGAGTGGAATGCTGCAACGGACAAGCTTCCTGCATGAACCAACACTGTGTCAATTTTGGCAGCAAACCACACTGGGTACGATCTTCATAGTTGCATTAGTATGGTCACCATGAACAATTCAAGATAGTTTTGTGTAGCTCTGTTCCGTCTGGTGCAAATTTGGACGGTCGAATCTGATAACCAGCCAGTCGGCTGATAGAACGATACGCGATCAAGTTTGCCTGATGTTCCGAAAATGATGCAAATCAATTAGCTATTCAAGTTTGCATTATGGAGAAGGTCGAAGGAAACCCAGAAACAAGTGTTTTCTTGTCACGCAACTCGGAGTACACCACGTAAGAATTGTCGTTTTGTGATGAATGTGAATATTTTATTACGAAAACCACAAACCCACGGGCAACTTTAAGCTGACATTCTAGTGCAATTTAACCTAGACTCGAGAAATAATCGGAAAGATTTGGCATAGACACAAATTATGCTAAAGAAAGTAATGAATCAAGTCATAGTAACGTTGAAAAAGGGACATTTTTCACTGTCTGAATGGACCTCAATTTTAAAGATTGAAATTGATATTTGTGGCCAAATTGAATGTTTACTACAGAACTTTCAGAACATTTCATTTATCCCCAAGGGTGGTAGTATCTGAGGTATAAGTAAAATAAAATCAGGTGGAATCTAGTCTCCGCTCTAGATATACGGATGAAAATCTTCGCAAAAAGTCTCGTGAGTTTAGAACAAAAAGCCGTATTTTAAAAAGTTTAATTGTCTAATGTATTCAACAACAGGTAGTTCCTGGTGATACGTACAGATCAAATTCCACCGCAACTTTCAAAACTTTAAGGAGCTGCTCAAAATTTCAACAGAAGGTTTTTGCCCATATAAATGTTAATGGAAGCATTTGACAAGAACATCCGTATAGAAGCGTAGCAGGACATCAAAAACCTGGCTGCAAGCATACAGTTATTGCTTTTCATGATTCCTCTGCAAATTTAGCCATCTCATTCCATGAGTTTTATGCTAACTGATGGCGAAATGGTTTTAATTCAATGGCTTAAACACATCATATAGGTGTGCTTAGGTTATCATCACGGCTTATGTGTTCTCCGAAAGAATGCAGGGTTTTTTCATCAGAATTTTATTGTTCAGTGAGTCGGTCACCTCGAGCTGTCACCATTAGGAGAAAGATAATCAAAACCACATTGACCAGTAGGAGACACCAAAGATGGTGCCAAGAGTAAGACGATCCGCGTTCTATGTGCTAATTTCATGAACCAAGATCAGTGGTAGACGAGTAAGTTGCGCTGAGGATGAGGAGGTTATTTTCGGTGCAGTAGCGCAAGTAATTGGTCTTCTATGTCTTACTCGTTGCGTTGTTGGCTGAAGTCTTAGGCACCAGATCTTGATATCCATAGTAAAAATGGATTTCTAGAAATATCTTTCTATTTCAAGTTTCGGGGATAAAAAAGCTTGACATCCAAGCTCATGACACGGACAATCGAGGAATAGCGTGTTCCTGGATCCGAAACCCGTAACATGAGCAATATATTAAACTAGGATGGAGGAAACCGGCCAAGTGTGCGAAATTCCGCTGACGCACAAAGTGTCAAACGCAACAGAGTGGCCTTGATACACTCAACCCAAACAGATTAGCTGATATGATAAGCAAAAAAGACTGGTTGTTATACTTTCTACTGGAATGGAGTAACAACAAAACCGACATAAACACTGTCGGACCCGGGGATTCAGGTTACATGAATGAGATGCTAATGAATAGACTAGACTAAAGCAACTCGGGGATGATGGCCATTTGGTTCCTGCCACACTTGTCGGAGACTGTGCCACTTCAATGTCACACTCAGATGGGAGAAAGAAAAGACATCCGACAAATACTTTTGGACCTAATCAGAGGCACGTCTGCAAAGGACGACTAGTTACTGTTGGGTGATCAAATTCCCCTCTTGATAGAGGAGGGGATCTGGGAAAAGTCAACGGATCAATGAGGACAAGGAAGGAAGATGACTGATGGATTATGGAGCAGCATCATGTGGTTCAATATAGAGCGGATACCGTTGGTATCATGGACCAACTAAGAGAAGGTATATTTACACACCAAAATGATTATATTACTGTGTGGCAAAGACATCTACGTAATGCACCGAGTGTTAATTTTTTGCGTGTAACAAAAAGCAATACAAACCACTTTCTGGTGCATGCTGAAGTACATGTCGCGTCCTGGACCTGGGAGAAACTTCTTCAAGTTATACGTAAGAAAACTGGAGAACCAAGAAACCGCGTTAAGGTTTTGTCAAGTTTGACGCAAAAGACAAGTTTCCAGGACACATGAGGATTAATGGGCTGGAATACAAGCAAATATCAGCCCACAGATGCGGACGAATTTAGGAAGAACAGGATATGGGACCGCTTTGATGATGGCGACCAACTGGTACCCACCTTGTTTCAGAAGAAGAATTTAGCTTTCGTCAAAACAGTCCATTAGCCGCCAACAACAGCAAACCTGAGTTGACTTGTTGTTTGACAGCTGAAAGAAAATCGTAAATATTAATTCTAGGATTTCCAGCTGATGGAAAGCAAACAGACCGTCTGAAGTTTTAGGAGTTCCGGACCAAACTCGGTTTGAATCTCGTTAAATAGATCAAGCACCATGTGATGTATATTGCGGGATGGTTTGGCTAAAACAGAGCTTATTCCACTGCGCCGTTTTTTTATTTTGAAGTTCCCGCACTTCTAAAAATGCTTTAAAAGACCGACGAAACTTTTGAACATTATAAATATTACTTTCAAAACTGTTCAAAAGCTCACCTGTCCCATTATACTATATGGACCTACTTATCCGGTATATCAACAGCGGCAAAACAATAGAAGTCAACAAGCAAGCTAAAAAAACGGTGAGGAAACATGACTGAGCGGCTAGCCTGCGGATGTGCGGACTGGTAGTGCAGTATGGACTTCACATACTGTGCTGAGAATTGAATTTCGGAGGCCTTTGATAAGGAACTTCAAGAATCCTTCAAGGACCCAGCAATAATTACTCAGCTTAAACAAATGCAGACTAGCGAAGACGGTAAACTAACACCACGATAGACGACCCTGAAAAATCGACAAGCTTATAACTCGTTTTTTCCCAATCGACTGACTGGTGTTATTCCCAGGGAAAGTCGTTTCGAAAGAGCGTTTTGGAATCCAAGGTAGTCGACGTACGCTGTTGTGCAAACTGCATCACATTGTCCTGCAAGTGGATCATACCACAAATCATTGAATCTGCAGACAAATATGCCAAATTCCTTTACGTCTTCCAGGCTGAGATAAAAGACTTCGTTCGGACTTGCGAAGTCATGTGAAGAGAGGGGTAGACTTACTAAGGTAATTTCTGTTTAATTCCGTTCAAAAGCATTTGTAGCCCGAATACCGGTGAGCGAGCTGAATTCTTAGTAGCTGTCATTTGGGGACAACTGCGCTTTGATAGTGGAACGAGCATATTCAAGACAAGCGTGTGGCTATATCCATTTGTGTACAGATACTAAGACTGAAATTTATCAGGCTGCGGTGCTGACCTCAGTAATGAGTGACATTGTAACCAGCGCGATATGTAAACTGCATGCTCGGTTTCTTGACCGGTGCTGTTTGTTGTGTTCGGTTTAAATCCTTCGGGACAAATAAGAATTCCAAATATATATAAAAAGCTTCGAAAACCAAACACCGTTGGACTCGAATGTAGCCTGAGGCGAAACTACTGCGCAAACTCACATTCTAAAGCAAATCACCGATCGACGAAATCGTCTACCTTCAGCAAAAAAACAAAGTTCGAAGTTACAATCGAATTCACCTTTCGGGCCAGCTTTAAGTCTTGAGAACTTTGCGAAGCGACGTGCTCCATTGCCGAATAACTATGTAACCACTCAGAAGGGCCTTGAGTTCAATGATGGACCTGCAAAACATGCTGACACGCAAGTCTTACTATGATCGCTCTTGCATGTCACTAGCTTACTTACTGATTCACAAACGCCAACAATCATAACCGAGGTGAGCTTCACCAATTTTATAACTAGTACCTGTCCGAATTTTATCCCAAAGAAACAATTAACCATATGGTTAATGGAATACCTTTAGATCATCCCATATGGTGTTGATAACGAGGCGTTGGGCAACAGCCGAGTTACAGTCGATTTCCGGTACAGTATCACGCCAAACAAATTGAAAGAATAAACGAATGAAACAGACGCTCCTTAGCTAGGGCAATGACATTCGAGCCCATCGTTAGTTTATCCTGTTTGTGCCGGTTTGTAGCTTGCAACAGACAACTGCATGTTTCCACGCCGTTCTTACTCCCGTGGTTTTGGATCGAAGCAAGGGGCACGCATAAAACCCCAGGTTTTGCTCAGAGCTCCCCAACTATGCGCAGATCTCCAGTAGTTTGCCTGATGCTGACCAAAAAATCTGATTACGATGCAAACCCGACATGGACTATAGACTGATGGTTTGGCTTTGTAGTCCCCTAGTTTGCTCTGATGAACCCCACGATCTTTCCAGCCAAAACCTCTGTTATATCGGGAAAGCTACTAATAATCAGAAAGACAAGGATCAGTGTATTCATTCTACAAGTAATCAGTATAAGGAAGTTCAAAGGTAATGGTGCGCTGTGGTACAGTCAAGAGATCAATGGGGGTACTTCCTCCAGAAGACCAACCTTTCTATATTTATGTAAAAACAGTTTGCCTTCCTCTGAAGAAAAATACAAATGGAAATGTTGGGCTACCACAAGGTAAACACACCTTCATTCCACATCGGTCATCACCTCATAACATCAGACTCATCTCCTTATTCGCTCCATACTGCAGGGCGAATAAGTGGAAACATACAACTGCTGACGCCTTTGATCCTTCCTTATCGTCATTTCTCAACTTCCGTCCTGTTCAGGCTTTATTCTTTTATTTTTATTGCGGCGCTTACCGTGAGAATGCTCAAACAGATCCGCCAGCAAACTGCGCTTGTAGGTACTCTAGATACTCTGTCGAATGAGGTCTGCTGCATCTCCGACAGCACCCTCTCTATCTGGACGCTACAGGCTGCAAACCTTGAGTCAACCTGAAGTTTTTTCAGAAGGTTGTTCCAATGTTGGTATATCCACAAGTTCGCGATCTGAGGCTTCGTTGCTGCTCTACCGATTACCCGTTAAACGTCGCCTTTCTGTTGTCTGTTAAAAACTCGCGCTGATCTTTGTTTGACATGACTACTTATGCCTGAACGAACAGTAGCTCCCATTCACTGAAAGATATCTTGTACGGAGAACCGACCACTTCTTATCAACCAATAGGGTTGAGCTCGGATGTGGATATAATATCAGTAGATATCAATAAATATCTAGGACGTTTCGGTTAATTAGAAGCCATTCTTGGTGGTGTGTTTGGTCTGAACGCAAGACACATTGATAATGGTGAACTTTTTTTATGACAGTTAAGCAGCTATGCATATTTGTGGTTTATTGGAGTTAATGTAGATTTTCATACAACCATCACAGCCCGGCTTATGAAAGTTTGACTGTGACCACCAGCGCGTTGTCAAATACGGTTTAAACACACCCAAAAGATAGTAGCCCGATACGCTTCAGTACCCATTTGCTGAGTGTACAGAAGCTGGAATAAAACTTTTATGAATAGTTATATGGCATTTACCTAATTTGTAAACCATAACAACAAACTTGTATAAACCCTTAGGTAGTCGGTCCCGAAAGTACCTGTATTAAAATGTGAGTCTGGATAAATGAGGTGAAGGACAATGCATTTATCAGTGTTTGGGATTTTTACGCATTTCGTAGGGTTAACAAAATTTTGATTTTAGGCCACAAGTGGGAGAGACATGATTAGGTCAAAAATGTTTCGGAAGATATTTTGGTTAACGTTTGAAATTGTGGAACCCTATTGTCCTACGTTGGGATTTTGGACTCGGTTGGTTCTCCACACGCACCGCATTATACTGCAACAGAATCACCCATATGGCAAGAGTTTGCGTTGCCATTATTTTCAATACAAAGGGCGGGGGCAGTTCAAAATGAAGGCTAACATGTGTGCCAGTGATCTATTCAGCTGTGTCTGGGTGTGGTTAGACCCTACGTTCGAGTCTAGTTTTCATATGGATGGTATGAAAATGTCCTACAGCATATCCAAGGGCAGCAAATACAAGGGCCATAAAGATAATCTTCATGAATCCAGGTCAACAAACGCTTTCAGACTTTGGTTATGTGGGATTTTAAAAAGAATAGGCATTGCTGATGAGATGTGACCTCTTGTGCGTCACATTCATTCATTACTTCTCGCATCAGAACGCAGTTCAGGAGTCTGTGCATCTTGCTCAGGACTGAAACTCAGAAATACCTCTTGTTCCTTTATACATCAGGGCACAAGTACTTCTGGTTCTCCAATCTCATTGTGTAAGTTGCGTGGCTGGGGTTTCGTATCAGTCTGAGAGTGTTTCATAAATTCCAGTCTGGAGTTTGAAATAATATTTGGTTAATCACTGAAAAAAACATCCTGTCGCTAGTATTCTTTTCAAAGTACTCCATATTATAGAGCTGTACTCTCGAAATCGTCGGAATAAAATGGCAGGTTGTTAGTTATTTCTACGTCTAACTTTTGTGATGAAGCGTCGACTCGTATAAATTAACCACGCTTATGTGTCGGCACTCTTCTCAGCTGTTTTTCAGGATTCGAAAAGTGGAATATTAGCTTGAGAGCAGCCTTGCCTATTTTGCCATCCTTTACGTGCATGTTGTGATTTGCTCAGGCGCTCCGACGAGGAACGTCGATTTGTGGATCGAATTCCTGAAGCTGGTTAACGGTAGTGGCTTGTGTCTATAGTCTTCTAAGGTTGGTTACCAAGGTTACCAGGATAAAGGTTCTAAATTGGCCCATTTAACAAAGTTCTGCAAATACTTTGATTTTGCCGACAAATCAACTTTAAGCTAATGTATATTTTTTTCATCTGGCTACGTGCATTACTTTTGGAAACATCTTATCCCAGCTGGTAAATTTCGGCGTCTTCCTCCCACATGTTTCTATTTTGTGGCTAGTAGGATTTCACAGAGTTACCTGCTTTCGGTCAGGTTTGCCCGCTATTGTTCTTCAGCTAGTTATGCCTTTTCTTACCATGGGCATACAGATTCCAACAAGCTGACAACAATTATATGATATAATTATATAATATATAATATATATTATATTATATATTATATATAACATATAATATATTATATATAAATATATAATTATATATAATATTATTACATAATTATATACTAGGATTGTTTCATTTCACTGGTCATCGAGTTACGAATGACTTGATACTTACTGAGCCTCACACTTGGATGCTATTGGTCGAATTGTGGTCAGAAACATAAAACATCAGCCACACGGGCTTCTGCTCCTTGTAGGGCTTGCCTACAACTTACACTCCTAAGGTTGCAAAACCACAGATTGGTAATCATAAGGTTTTACGTGGGAATCAGAAACATTTCACATGGGGCTTTCTGACGATCCAGCTGTGGATAGGTTATTGGACTAGGCTAACAGTGGTCTGATGTGAGAATAAAACCCAAAATTGGTTCTGGGGCTTCACCAAAGTCTGTTTATTGCTTAAAATTACGTGGTTAAAAACATTTTAAAACGAAGAAAAACCTACTATGAATAGTTGTTGTTAGGTTTAACAAAGTCTTTCTAATAATCGCGTGACATTTTTTTTTATAAAGAAGCGTGCTGAAACGGCGCTTGAGTAAATGACAGTCGTGCCAAATCTGAGTGTCCGAGAGCTGCAGGCATGTCCGTATTGCAGCACCAATGAGAAGTGAAACTTGCTAAAATTTTCAATATGCACAGTTTGCGAACACCACTGATACGCACTGCTGACAGAGAGAATAGATTCAACACAATAAAACCTGATCTAACTGAAAGCACGTATCCTTTGGTAGCACAGCACTCAACCAACACTTTGACAAACTCTATGTGCAAATATTTTTTGCAAAAGGTCTAAGTCCATAAAACCCTACTGGAATGATAATGCTATAATCTAACAATTATTCTGGCGTGGGATAACCATGCATATGGTTGTCTGTGTTTGCTGTAAGATTCTCCTCTGGAGCACAAAGTTCTTCAGATCTATGCAGGATCAAATAAGCAAAGCTGCCTGTATTTATAAGCGCAACGTATCAGCTGGTTTATCCTCCAGAAACGCAGGTAACAAGATGGATACCGGACGATCGTTCGCAAGTGAATGGACTATGTGTGGCGCATGTTATTATGTAGTCTTGACCAGCTTTGGAACTACACGTTATTTTCCAGCTCACTTAGGCTCAATCAAATAAAAACACTAAACGGAAGAAGATTGCGCAATATATGTTTGTTGCACCTGTGAGAACTAACATGATAAAGCTCCAACCATGGCTTGAATCACCGCACCTGAATCGTCCAATTTGTGTAAAACGGCTGTGGCTTTCCCGTGACAAAAAGGGCGAAGACGTTACATTCTATGCTGAATAACGCAAAAATGCATTTTGAATGCCATTCAGTGAAATCAGGTTTTTCAACCGAATGACGGAGAAGTATTAGTCTATCTCTCAGCAGAACAGTCACCAAAACTGCAACGAGTCAGCTCCATTTAGCAAATAGTACTGTGATGTCATAATAAGTAGGGAACAGGTACACAAAACCGTTACTTCTTAGTGGTGGCGGATAAAATAACTGCAAGTCAAGTTCTTTAAGCGAACGTGGGAGTTTACGGTATTGCGGGTACTCAACTTTGTGTAAAGCAAAACCAGAGTGCAGCAACGCACAAACCCCACTAAGAGTGGAATTAAAAGATGTGCCAGTTCGTGGTTTTCGTCATACATAAGAGCGTGTTGCCAAAAACTAATGAGTAAATCCTGTTTATGTTTTCAATATACGAGGTAAGAGTCATACTATTATGGACGTTGTTAGCTGTAGACGGCATAGCGAACCACAGTAATTGTTCTCCACTGGTTCCTCGATGTGACTAAATCAGTAACCGGCGTGCAATGACTCAATGAATGAACAAAATGCTTCCGCGAACAGAGATATTGATACTCTGTAAAGGTGTTTTAAAAGGTTGAAATCAAACCGAATGTAGAAGGCTTGTGAGCTCTTTACAAAGGGTCGTGTATCCACGTTTACCTAAATTTTACTGTGCAACACACAGTTGATGCCTCGTAGTCAAGAATAACGAGGTCAACAAAAGAGATGGTTGAAAATGTCGTTATGAGCCAATTTCTAGCGGAAGAGAGCTGTCGGAGGTATGCAGAAAATAGACACAAATGACAAGTTGAAGGGGTCAGTCGAAGTAGATCACTCAATCGCATTGTTACTAGAGATGGATGCGAAGTTTCCGCCTGTCTTAATACAAGTGCGCAACACAGAGAGTGGGCAAAACTGCGGGGGGATGCGACCATCCAGCGGTGGTCAGCTGAGATTTGTTTTCTCGTTAATTCAAAGCAGATTGACGGTTTGTCCAGACTTCAAAACCCGATTACGGCACTGAAGAGATAATCAGTAATGAAACCGCTGTCTGGTAAGACAACGGATGATAGGATGTGAAATTCGGAATATCCTTTGTTTTGCCCACATCTAGCTGCCCACTACTTCAAAAAGGCGCAGAGAATCAAGATGATCACAGCAGGCGGCAACTCAGCATACGTAACACATGGTACAGTCACCTCAGCTTGGGGTGCTTGCTGCATTCTTTGAAGCAATTACCATCTAGTTCATGAAAAACTTGCCTCATGATCACATCGTTCCTAATTCGCCGGTTTCAACCAATTCATGCCACAGATATAAGACATCGGTGGGCAAAGACTATCAGCCTACATTAATACAGTCCGCACCGTTGTCCGATGTTCGCGTCCGCTGAGACCAAGCGACATGCCATGTCGATGCCACAGGTAACATAGACTGGCAAAAGTATTGCTGGTCTTGGAGATTTGTGGGCTGTCTTCGCCTCCGACATTACCATGAGGTAATACAACTTCCGAGATACGTATACCACTCCACAACTTCCAGTGTCACACCTTGGATCCTCATAGGCACGCGTAATGACTGTATACCTGGAGGATGTCTTTGCACTGTACGGGCACGGAGCACATGCTGATGGACCAGTTAACTTTGGTCAGTTGTTTTGATAATGCTTGTGCTTCCGGCTCTTCTTCAAAAATAAGAACAACGTCATTTGCATAATCAAGGTTGACAAGGTTCTCTTTCGGAGAGATCCAAACAGTGAAGATGTGAAAATATTTCAGTGCCCGCGTTATTGCCCTGTCAACACTGAAGTCGAACAAGAATAGAGAGAGTGGACATCCTTGTCGGAGGATATAGCTGCTTGCAGGAAATCTCCAGGAGAGATCATCACATGCTCGTGTGACCACATGTAGGTGAATACAAGCGAGGAGCTACAACTAAGACAAAAGTCCTCTATTACAGTACATTTTACTATCTGGTCGTACCCTCGATTTGGTAACTGAAGGAAACTCAACCCTGGAGTTTGCTAATTACTGCCCCCCAGAGGGTTAGGAAACAACCAAGTGGGACAGTCTCAATATTCACGAGAAGCCACATGATTTCTATCATTTATTGACAGTTGGTTAAAACTAATAGCTATACAACCAGTACACCTAAATTGCTAACCAGGATTGATAAGGCACAATACTTTAGATAGGTTTTGTGGACACCCAACGCAAGGATGAACATAGTTATGATAACAGTTAGCTACATACCTGCCAAAGCTGCTCCAACCAGCCAAAAAAGAAAACACTCACCGCGACATCAGTTTTGTTGTGTCAGCCGACTTACTCAAGTTGTGAGGTAAATATAAATTCCAGTGAGTATGTCCTACTTCAGGCGATCTCAAATAAATTTAACTTTTATGTCGATAAACTTGTCATAATTTCACTTCCTGTGTGTTCCATTATCCATCAAAAATTGCAGGTCGTCTTCTTTACTTTCTGTATATGCTTTTTGTTTGATTGCGATCAAATTACAAGGGATTTTATGCAATTCCCGTACTTAGAGACAATCGAGTTTTTTGTTCCACGTCTGATGGTATGTTGTGCAAGCCAGTTGATTGATACCGTAGTCTAAAATACCCCTACAGCATTCCACATAAATTATAGAAACGCCGGCGTCAGTAGAGTATTCCATACCTTTTCCTTAAAAAACCGTTAGATATAACACCTATTGAAATGCAAATGAAGTCTGAATATCTAAAAAGTATGTAAACATTGAAGTGGTTGACAAATAGAGCCATGAGCTGATCGTTGATGGTTCAATATTGATTGAATCAAAAGGGAATTTTGCCCAAATATATTCTACTAAATTCTGATACCCAATCTGTTACTGACGTAGAGGCGGAGTTGATTACAACTACAAAGAAAAGATGCGAACCACAAAAAGAAATTAACTTTGGGGTCTGTTGTGACTGCGAGTTACCTGACAGACGAGTAGTAATTCAGCTCTGATACACAGGGTCACAGCTCACAAACTTGACGTACACAGTGTGCAGCAGACGAGTAGTAATTCAGCTCTGATACACGGGGTCACAGCTCACAAACTTAACGTACACAGTGTGCAAACGTGTACAGACTCAATTGGTTTTGCTCTCAAGGTTTATCGGAAATCTTAATGCAGACGACTAATCACCGGCCTAATATAAAAGGTTTAGATTTATTGGCGAAAAAAGACTTCAGTTGTACAGTGGAGGTCAGTTTTTACAACTGGTTTTCTCAGAAAAATGAGAATTCGTTTTTACGCGACACTAAGACTATTTACTATGATCAAAGTAAAGTGGTCCAATAACATTGTAGAACTGTGTTCCATCTAGTTGAGAGTATCCTATATTGGTACCCACTGCCTCTCGTGGCCACAAACCGAAATGTGGGAATTTGGTAATTCTGAAATTTTGTGAATTACTTACTGCTGATAATTCTCATTAAGGATTGAACAGTTGTACATTATCTCTTAACATTTCAGGACAGATTGGTTTTGCATGGTGGACAAAATCTAGATTGGGCTTTTCAAATCATTTCAACTTATAGACAAATTATTAGTAGCTCAGAAGACAAGATAATTTTTAAATGGCCTGAATCAATCACTTCAGGAAGAGTCAATCAAGCAGTCGATCAGCCAGTGAAATCCGTGACTAAAGGGTCAACGGCGCATATCTTGTGTAAGTTCCAGTCAGTTACTTCCACATTTAGTCACTCGTGGTTAAGCGGTTCAGATTGCTTTCAAGAGCTAGCTTACTGTCGCTTTAAAGCGCCCTAAAGACTTGTGGGATGAGCAATCTTGATAATTCCAGTCGAGGATGGAACAGCTGTGCAGGGCATCCTTGCTGTTTGGTATAGACTGATTTCACCTTCATTGTAAACCTCAGCTGATACTGTCAGAGAATGAACCGAGATTTATTGTGACAGGGCATTCCAAAACTTGCATTCATTTGTTTCCCTTCTAGGTATGTTCTGCACAAAATACGGTCCGCTAGGTTATCTAAAGTACAAAGAAAACTGGAGTATTACCGCTTCTTTGCTGGGGGATCCGTACCTGAGTTGCTGAATGTCAAAGTTTTACGACCTGATACATCTTTGGTGTCAAGAAAACGTTAAATTTACCGATTGTTTGTTCATATGAGTCAGACACCACTGAACTCACTAGCACTCATCCAGGAGGTCCGGCAAATTGCACAACTGTTAGACCAATTTCGCGACGAAGATAAGGCACTGAAGCAATATGAATCATTTTATGTTCTCTACGATTATTGTATTATTGGTAGAGCACAACATGACTCACGATGCCACCTTTTCCACAAGCCACTGACTGTGCATAGTGTAGTATCAGTCGTTGAACTATTCCCTGGGGCCTAAAATAAACTCAGCGCATTTTAGAAGGCATTGCAAGAGCTTTCCATGAGAGATAACTGGCACTTTTTTAAAGTTAAAGTATTTCACTCAATAATAGGTTATCTACGGCGAGAATACTCCAGGAAACGTAAACAGGCCTCAGTGAGTTCCCTATTCTTATCAGTTTATACCAAATTAGGCAAGGATTTGACAGGAACTAACCTCAATTCCCAACAGTACAGCGGTATTGGGAAGGGTACAAGGTAAAACGAGTCCAATTAGAGCGAACGAGTTTTGATTGGTTCATACTACTCCAAAGGCGAGAGTTTTAATTCATTCTTAGCCGGGATGTGCCACCATGCTTAGGAAAGATACATCACTTGTCAATTTCCTCTCTCACTCTAATTTGACATGGTGGAGCTAGCGACAACGGACGCAGGGCTCAGGAAAACCAAACTAGGAAAATGAAGTCCATTTTTATCAGTAAGTCCTACTAGTGTTTACCAGATTAGTTCACTTTTACTTTGGGTTGATATTCTTTTTGTCACGTAAAATGCATAAAACGCATATGCATTGCAAAGGATAATGATAAAGAAATAGTGCTGTAAAAATTTATCCAGTACATATATCTTTTTAAGCTCGTCTCATGCTCTTTATGCTTAACACCACTGATACTTATAACAGCACTTGTTCAGCACTTATTGCACTGCCAAGCATGATACTTTTACTGCTTCTTACTCAAGGCATCAAGTAAAAAATTGATCATGTCGAACTAAGGTTCCATTTTGAGGAAAAGCGTGTTCAATACATTTGTCACTGCTACTTGTACAATTTTAGGCAGATGAAGATTTGTCTAAATTCTGGTGTGGGACACTGTTCTTGTTAAATACATACTTTTTAAGCCCCTCAGTCATCGGTGGGTCGTGCATTTAATATGTCCTACTAATTAGTCAAGAGACTGCTGAAAACCGCCAGCCTGCGACGTTGTCGCCGACTTCTCCATCCGTCATCATTTAATTATCAAATATTATGATTTATAGTGACTAACCTCAGTCTTTCCCACTCCTCTTCGCGTGGAGACACACATTTTCTATTTCGGTTCATAACGTTATTGAACGCTACACGGAGCAGTTGTCTGCTTGTTATCTTCAGTTGTTTGACTTTATTCCATGTAAGGTTGCATCACTGGGAGGTATACAGGTTACCGGTCAACAAAAAAAGGAATTTATGATTTCACAAACTGCCCATCGTAGCGGAAAACTTGTGCAGATACTGTTTGAAGATCGGTAATTGTACGCATCTTAATATCTATCTAATTGCCAATCTAAATATACTTCGAAATGTCTGCTTCTACATTTATCCGTTTATATCTATCTATCTATCTATCTATCTATCTATCTATCTATCTATCTATCTATCTATCTATCTATCTATCTATCTATCTATCTATCTATCTATCTATCTATCTATCTATCTATCTATCTATCTATCTATCTATCTATCTATCTATCTATCTATCTATCTATCTATCTATCTATCTATCTATCTATTTATCTTTAGACCTACCTTCCTACCTATCTATCCACCTACATCTGTGTCTATATATATATATATATGGGCAAATGGAATGTTGGTGATTTCGTTTCATGCATTGGTGATTATTAGACAACGATGAAAGTAAGTTCGGCGAGTAAATGTGCAGCGGCCCGTTTTGAGCCGTCGTTTGGTCTCAGCAAAGTGATACTGCAGCAACAATTGGTAGCACTTATCAGATATATTTGTATATACGCATGTGTTTTGACAAACTGTTTGAGAAATAATGTTTTAGGAGTCTGGGACAGCTTTCAACTCTCTCAGTTCCTCGTCTCACGGTAGACGCATTGCCAAATAAAAAGTTGATAAATGTGACGGTACTGAAAATCCTCAATAGTCTATTTTTGAACTCCATACTCAACTGCCTCTTGAGTTTTTTATATTTTTTTCAAATAAAACAAAACCAAAACGGGGCATCTTTATGAGTAGGAAGAGCTTTTGCGTCTGCCTGTCAACTAAGACTAATCATCTATTTTGATGACTAAGATCTGAGCCGCACTTTAAGTCCAAAATACAAAATTCTGACCATTGGTTTTTGATTCCATATTGGGACAAAAATTGCAATTAACTGCGTGCCGGATGGCTCATGTGAGTGCTCTGAGTTAATTTATAATTTTGTCAAATATCGGAGTTGCAGCTGTTAATCTACAAAGTATTCTTTCTGCTACGGTGATCAGACTTGAAATGATACAATGACTCAATCAGTGTTGAAGGCTGATGGTTGAAGTAGAACCTCATTCTTCCTAGGGATAACGAATTATAATAATAGGCTTAATTTGATGGAATTCTCTTGACTGGTCCAAATTGCCTCCGTTCATAGCGTCTGCACATTTGACTATGGAGCTGCAGATCCCTTGCAGACCACCATTAATTTATCTCAATTTAGTGGCTGAGATTTTTAGTACCAGTCCTGTGACAAGTGCGTCCAACTTGTAATCTTTCAGCCAAAATTCTTTGCTTCCAAACTCGTCAGAGACATGTGAGCTGATCGATGAATTCGTTTGTGATTCAGAAAAGCATTCCAATTTACCGGATATGCTCATTCCCTTTACAAAACAAAACAACCACGGGATGTGAACTACCGTAGTCATTAAATGTTTTCGGTTACAGCTATTCCACATATCACTATTTGTAGGCTGAGCTAAAACCAATGCACCTTCATTTTGCAGTTAGAATCAGTCTGCAGTGGCATAAAAGTCAAGATGATTTACACTTGCGATATTTTGGGTTCAAATTTTTCGTAGTTGCTGTTTAACTTTACACTGACTTTCCTTCCGTGTGGTAAGAATGTGTAAATTTCTGCTACAAACAAGTGTATGGCAGTGTATGTATACTGGGTGTCAAACCCCAAATCAATGAATTTGTGAAAGAACGAACATTGGTCCTATCCATGTATAAAAATGAGGGTTCGAAGGTATATCAGACCCACTTGAAACGCCATTGGCAGTGAATTACGAATAAAACATTCCGGAAACTCGGATATACATATTCTTGTTTGAAACTAACGTAATACGCACCATCACAATTTGCCATAAACAGTCTTTTGTATCTCGTATTCTGATTTTATTTAGTAGCAAAGATGTTTTTTAATCTCTCTGTCCACATAAGATACAGGGTGTCCAAACTTCTTTTACCCATGATTCGAAGAAACTTTAAGGAGTAAGTTGGAGTTACGTCAAGTTTGATGCCATAGTAACCGTTGTTTAGATAAAGAGCAATGTTTTGCACCTGAATGAAGAAGTTCAATCACTGTTTTAATGGGCACACCCAGTTTGTACTTGGTTGCATGTTCCAAAAATGCGACATGTTGGACAAGTGAGTTTCTTCGGTTTTTTTATTTAGATATGTAGTGGTAAATTACAACGTGCCACGGTTATTATAGGGTTTGAGGGAGCCAACGTGAAATTACCCACGGATGACGTCACTGAAAACATACTGCACTGACAGAAGGTCTACAAAGAAGGAAGTGAAGTTAATATATAAGAAAAAGCTATCTGGAGAGTGCTTTCTTCAAAAAGAAAACAAAGTTTCATTGCAACACATTGTGTTGTTTGCATTTTTATGGACAAGTCCCAAAAAGAAAACAAAGTTTCATTGCAACACTTTGTGTTGTTTGCATTTTTATGGACACGTCTACGTAACCTTACAGGAAACACTTGTTTAGTTTCAAACAACCTGTTTACCGTCTAGAGGAAACAGCGCAGAAAGACTGTTCAGGTTTACCCTTAAGGTTTACACGCTTACTGAGCAGACAGTTGGGGTTAAGGGCTAAGGTTACGAAATAACGTGGCTATTTAGACCTAAACATATTGTTTTATTGGGTGGCTTCGTCTAGGTTGCATTCTTGAGGCTATAAGAGTGGGCGAAATCACATCACCACTAAAGACCGCGGATTCATGGACCTGACCACCGAAAAGTGTGAAAGGGAATTTGAGCTTCTCAGTACTTTCACCGTTGTTGCGTTAGAGTACGCCTTGTGTTTTAATACATGTCCACTCAGGTTAACTTACACCAAGAGACCCTATTCGAAAATTCTCAGATCTCAAAATATTAATAGGCTATATGTAGCTTTGGAGAAGAATAAAATCCATTCGATGAGTGAAACATACATCTCGAGGAGCCACTCAGCCCAACTGACCATGAAATTTGGGTCGTTTGATCGAAGGATGAAAGTAACTATATCCTGTCTAAGAGCAACTTACACAGTGTTGATCAACCGCGTGTGGTCGAAATGTTAGGCATTTAAAATGCTACCAAGGAGGTCTCGGGTTCAAGACCATGGAATTTTGTGGGATGTGCACAGCTGCTGACTTCCAGTAAGGATGAAAGTGCTGTACAGCGACTTCCCAGTACAGATTGGTCGCACGTATCTTCATTACCGTGGTTTTTATCAAAGCTAACCGTTCTTAACGAAATACACCCATCTACAAACAATTTTGGTTTTGCGAGAGACTCATCTGGAACCCAGCTGAATCTCTCGTTTTTGATGTTTCCAGGCAATTGAGTGTGCTGCACCAGGCCGTCTTATGTTCCAGTTGCTATGATATTCGAGATATCACAATAAATGTATATACTTAATGCACTACTCATTCGCAGGATGTTTTCTTCATTACCGAGGTTTTATCAAAGTTAACCGTTATCAATTATGTTCTCAACAACTTCAGAACTTTTATACCACTTGGTCAAGGTTGCCTTAATATTGCAAGTTGGGCAACTAATGAAATCTTACATTACTCATGCAGCCTATGTCCCTGGTCCAAACCAGATAGGGTTTTTTGGGATAAGAGCAAAGTTATCGGGGAAATACACTCATTTGGAAACAAATACGGTTTCCCAAGAGAAACACCTGGAACCCAGCTGAATCTCTCTTTTAAGATGTATCCTAGTTATCGGGACCCGTTTTGTATACAGATGCTTCACTCCTGTAATCTCAGTTGGTCAAAAACTATTTTAGGTGTCGAGTGTATACTTAAGGTTTCTTAAAAATCAAACTTATTCAGCCGCAAAATAAAGCGCTCTTTACCAATTCTATCTTAGATCGCATAAACTGGTTAACAGTGAGATTTGCACCTAAGGATATCTGAAACATCAAAGTGGAAATAAGAGCAACATTTGACATCTGGCTAGTAATCTATGTCATGGGCGACAAGAATTATGGGAAACACTTTTAAACTGTTTACTAAGACTGACATTGATTACGATTGTAGACGTCAATATGTGCTCCCCCAAAAAGTAAAAAGGAAATGAGTTCAATAGGAAGTGCCATAGAGGTAATCAACAGCTACGCGCAATTTCTTGATGGTTACGGAAAAAGAAATCCTATAATACTTGACCCATCAGCAACGGTTGTCAGAAATAAGCATGGAATATGCCATCTTACAGCTAACAGTGCAGCTATGATGAATAGGAGCCCAAAACTCAAGTGGTGTTGGAAGATGTCTTCAGTTGTCCCGAGTTATTTCTGGCAGTATAACAAATAACGTATACCACATTCCTTTCTACTTAATGTTGTTCCTGCTTGTATTTTGTTCGATCTACCGACAGATCACAAATCAAGGGTTTCTGTTTTAGACGATGACGTATAGTTTTGTGTTGTCTCCTCTCTAGTCTGTTGCAGTTTCTTCCATCTGTCTAAAGAAATGCGAAGGAAATCCGTTTCGATAGCCAAGTTGTTTAGTGCCAGTAAATATGAAAACGGTGTGATGTCAGTTACTGTGTGTCTAAATGCACCAATACCATGTATCTTATAAAGTTTGTAGGGAAACCCGAAGTACAAAAATTGGTGAAATATAATAATAATAATATAATAATAATATAATGTAATAATCATGTCACATACTACTGATGGCTCAAATTTCCTCCTATCTCAATAGATTCGACCTCAAAAGCGACTATCCATTAGAACCGATTACTTCTCATTGGTCTTTTCAAGCATCTTGGAATAACAAAGTTTCTCTCGAAAGAGGTAGAATACATTGTACGTTCGTGGGAAGGAAAAGGCTGTGGATATCTGAGAATACCTAATTAACTAAAAGAGAGTTTTCGTACACCCTCGGCGTTATAGTTCTGCAAACCGTAATCTTGGCCAATATAAACGTTTGCCTAACAGTGAAGATGTATTCCAAGCTATTCAATGAGCCGCACTGAAGAATAGGTCTGCGTAAATAAGGTACATGTTGTGGAAAATCAGGGAATTTTGGTGCACATGCTAAAGCATTAAGTTGATGATGAACTCAATATAGCCAGCGACATAACAGAAAGGAACGATGTTGATTGTAGTGGAAAAATATATACGACTGAAAGAACGCAAGGGAATTGATTAATTTCTTTGTCAAAGTACAGAAAATAGTATGCACATCCGGCGAACACTGAGGTTGTTGAATGCGAGTGGGGTAGAGCTTTGGCTCCAGGTAAGTCACTTAAGGCAGTCGGGTCGTTATATAGCACACCCGTATCGCTTTGAAAAAAAAAATGCTTATGTGCGGTTCAGTTTTGCGGAATTAAATAGATTTTTATTGCAGTTACTTAAGGCTGCATCAATTTAAACGAAACAATGTTCGTCAAACTACATGATCACTCCCTGAACAATCTCCCTCAGAAAGTCACCGAGACGGATATAACCTGCTCAGAGTCGATTGTCTGGTAGCTACTCTCAGACCAGCCCTAAAACAAGAATGAGCTGCACTATCCCACCTGAACTATATAAGTAGAAAACTGTTCTTACGTTGGGCAATGCATAACACATGTGCAAGCCACTTAATGGAAACACAACGCCATCACACGCCATCATCTTTGACTTCGTTCTTCACTTACCTACACGAGACGCCACCTATAATGCTAAAATCCTGCGGCAGCCTTATAACGCATTGAAGTTTCAGTGACTTTATAAGCGGTGTGTCGTATCAAGAAGATATACGTCTATAGCCTCTATGCCATGCAAGCTGAACCACAATGTGGCCTTTCTGAAGCATATTCAGTCTGTTGTTGGCAACTGTGCTGCACTTTGCTCCTCTTTTCGAAAGAAGGAACTTCTCAGAATAGATTGCTACTGTTTGGTTATTTAAGATGCTCCATGCTTGGCAGTTCCGATTGAGGCTAGACATGCAGCATGCAACAGCTGTGCAAAAGGACTATAACGTGTTTGCTCAGGATGTCCATGCACACCTTTGGAAATTAAAATTCAGAAAAAAATAGAACAAGCATAAATGTTTACTTGCAGTACAAGCAGATTTTTCCTTGCCATATTTGTCATAAAATTCAGAATAAATCACTTTCACGTTCTTTGACCACCAAATTCATAACTGAATTTGTATAAATCAGTGTTGCATAATATAGCCGTCAACCCATTGTCATGGATGGTTTTCAGAACGTTAATTGATTTATCCGTTATTCCTCAATTTGTTGTTTCCGCTCGACGTCTAATATTAAGCTTTACAGTCCACACAAAAATGGTTGTTCAAAGAATTTATCGCAAATATCACTATAAGCTGCAGCTTGGAAATGCCGTGATGCAGTGAAGTACCAGTGCACCACGCAGGTTTTTATATCACTGTTGATGATGAACTTACGACGGGCTTCTTTTACCTGTTATTTGGGCCCAGTGCACTGTTGCACGCAATCCATTGTCTAAACAGCTAGGTCCTGCTGAGCTGCAGCAGACATGCCTTCATCTTGCGGGGTGAAGAGACGATGCCAACTGGTAAAGTATATTGTCAATTACGCAGATGATAAATTGTGTTTTCGGCGTAAGTAAAACAGTTCATTTTCTCCATGAAAGAAAGCAAATAAGTTCTTATTTAAGTTTCTTATATAGCCATTGTTTGCGTCTTCACTGACACAATACAGCAGATTTACATGATCAGACATTTCTGGAATATTCCTTTGAATGTTACTTCAAGTTAGAGTGTCATCATAAGCACTGTAGCGTTAGTTGAACATAAGTTGAACGGTCAGTATGTCCGGCAACTAATATGAGCTCATTTACGTGTAAAAATCAAACGTAAAGAAAGTCATTTGGCTGGCTAAGATGCAGAGGAATCAAGGGAATCAAGGTCAATAAAACCTATGAGATCACGAGCTTAAAAGGTGATGAGTATCCAGCAAGCAATCCTAGTACCATTACGTCGTTGTGGGCAGGCCATGCTCTCCTAGGAAGGCACAAGATGTATACTAAGTATAAAGATTTTTTCACATAACCTAACCCTAGGGCACGCAGTTTTTCTAATGCCATTTAACCAAAGTGGAGCAGAGAGTAGAACGCTTCGTGCAAAACATCACCAATGTAAGGACAAACAGAGACAAAGGCAATATAAAAGCCGAAGTTTGAGTAGCAACTACTTTTAAAGTGATCTTCTGGGCTAATTCTGGGCAAATTGTTGTGGCTTTTGTCGTACAAAAATAAACTTGAGATTAAATAGAGACTTTGATGATGGTATTATGGACTAATGACAGAGACAGTCAAAAACTACAAACGTTATTTAGACTGCAGAGCAACTCAAACGGTTTCCGCTGGAGCTAAAACGAATGCATTTGAATTGAGAATTGCACTCCATTTACAGTGGAAAGAGAACATGATCAACAATGCTCAGAAGATTGTCAACAAGACATTTTCTGTAACCCTCTCGATTTTTTATGAAATTTATCTGAAAAAAATGGCTTGTTAATTTAAAGCCAAAGTATATTGCCACTGAAGATATTTCACTACCCAGCGGAAAAAAATGCCTTGTCGTGGGAGAATATTGTATTTTCAGTTTTGCGAACGTTTTCAGAGACCTTTTTTAACTTTTCAGATGCTTTCATTTTTTTGACTCTACACTGTTCCCGCATTTCTGAAATGTGCACATTCCCGAGCTGGTTGTACCGAAACGGACCGAATTTATGGTGGTCTGATGCTGGTATGTCCAACTCGTTGACTGCACGTGCCACACATGCTGATCGTTCACAAAGCACCCTGGATCACGAGTACTTCAATTTGCCGGCCGCTCAGTTCGGTTGGAATCAACTACTTGCAGACCGTAATGAAAGTCTCCTGCAGCTTCTCCAAATTTGTCCGCAGGCTTGGGATTTCAGATCGAATTACCGCGTTTCGTTCGCTCTCGGACAGAATGCCTTTCAAAAATGGATGCAAGCCATCTGCAGTACAGGATTAAATGACGAACGTAAACGGGCAAATACACGCCAAAAACAACGCGAGACTTTGACAGTATTTTTTGTGAATATGAGCTGCGCTCTGCCTTGGGATCGTTCGAGTAATATATTTCTTGTTCAGTTGACTGACAAACTTCATCGGTAAGCATTTAAATGGGAAAAATCGTTTGAGTGCGTTGGTCTCTGTTCAGTTTGTTTGACGAGTGACGGTACCATAAACACTTGTTAGATGTTTGTAAGGTTCATCTTCCTGGTTCTAAAAAGGTTGAACCTCCCCAAAAATAAAGGAGCCGCGGAAGGGGCAGTTCTAATCTTACCATTAAAATGAAATTTGACCGCACATCTAACTAGAATCTCCCAATAGTATAATTGCATTTATTTGTGCTCATCGCAATTCACTATAAAAAATTGACCAAACTTTCGTACATCATGCAGATCTCTGATTTTTAGGCTTATTCTAAACGCACCTTACTGAACGAATTAGCAATGATAAATTAAGTACAGAAAACCACTTACTAACTTTCCTCGGATATCATTATACGGCAATCTAGTACAGTTTCCTGCTTCTCTGAACTGAGGTGATTAAACATCGCACTCATTTACAGTAATCTAGTGGTTAAATATAATCGACACCCTCCACATAAAGGAATTAACATAATCCAGCAGTCCATGGGCCTACAAATCAACCAGAATATATTTGACGAAATAGGTATTCAACTGCCAAAATTCTTCATCATGTCTTGGGTAAGTCTTTGACTTTGCAAATGTGGCTTTAGGTCCCACTACAAACGTGACCGGTCGCAACAATAAATCTATCAAACTGGCGACGCACGCGTGTCTTATTTTGGTCAAGTGATGTTCTCAGTGGGCAGTAATAAAGCCATAAATTTTCTTTTGAATATATTTCGATACGTTCAGCAATAAAGTATCCACAGACCGTCGCTTGTCTGCTTGCAAGACATCGTTTTTTGGCAAGTTTGTTTGAAAATACAAAACAAGCACGCTTTTTATACGCTTAGTAAAAATGGCTATCACGAAATACGGTAGAAAGTCGGGACCCTGTGTGGCTAGGTTTGATTGTGTTCATTTTTCCTTCTCCATAATTACGTGATGGCCACCACCTCGGCATGAGCTACACAAAGCAGCCATGTCAAGAGTTGTCGGCAAACATTTCACAGAGCCACCCATCTGTGTGTTTGTCATCGGCAACACTGAACTAAACCAAAGTAAAACTACTTAGTCGATTTTATCCACGATTGGTCAAGAAGCTGTCCGGGAACGATATCAAGTTTTACTGTCTCATTTTTACTAACCACTACGCTTATATCTTCCAGTCTTCTTTAACATGTACAAGGAGAAATTTTACTGGTTTCAATGGCTGTGTCATTGTATCGGAGACAGCCACCTTCAAGGCGATTTTGTCTTTGTTACGATCGAAAAGAGCTTAACGAGCAAAGTTTAGACCACCATGCACATTAGCAGGTATCTCACTTTCCTTGTTGAATTGCAAGTGCATGGCTACTACATTTTTATCTATTGAACCGAAATAAAGACAACGTGATACACAGATATCTATTCTTATCTTATTATATACCTAACAGGTCAGTTTATCACTGTCTGCGATTCAAACCAATGGACAGTCATACGCCACATCGGACGTTTGAACTACAACAAAGTGAGCCAAACTTCTTTGAATTTCACGCTTAGTAAATAGTTGGGACATGTGCGTGGAATTATGTAGAACCTCCTTGGGGTTTTTACGTTCAGAAAGCGATTTTTATGTAAATTTTGTCAGTTTTTCTAGATACAAATTCTGGTGGTTTTGGCCGACGGCAGCAAATGTAATTGGTAAGAGCTGATGAGATATCAATTTCGAAAAAAATAGTGAGGAGAATAGTACCTTTGCGTTTTTGTTTTTGGCTGCTATGAAAAGTTACTTTTTATGATGTCTCCTACATTAAGAATGTTTGGCCACCCAAAGTTAAAAAATTACACAAAAAGAAACTACTTTTAAGATTTTTCTCCCAAGAGGATTTTAAAAAACTCACTTTAGTTATTGTTCAAACTGAAAAGCATTTTTTTTCGTCGCTTTTTGCAAACAGTTTTACTGACGGCTAAAATTCGTGCGTCTTCAAAGACATTTTGTAGAAGAATATGGGTCGACGTAAATATTTTGGACATATATGACCACAGAAAATGTTCTTTTTGGTTTCTCTTATCCGCTGAACTTTTGCAAACAGAAGGGGGTAAAACTCAAGTATACTGCACCCTTTTGCCACCGACAAAACTTGTGGAATAATTTTGATTCGTTCATTTGTCTGCTTACCGTTTCAACGAACCTTGCCCTAGTCGTTTCCTTCCCCGCTGTAAGCTTTCTTAATCCTCACTTCAGGTGACCACATTTTCTCTAAATATTACTCTCGCGTTCTACGCTTTCTAAGCATAACGAGTTCCAGTTTCTGGCCTTGAGTTATCGAATTTATTATTACCTTGCGAAATTTGGATTCTATATCAGTAGTCGGTAAACCAGTTTTGTCGTTAGCGGTCCTATACCTCTTTTGGAGATCAATCAATGAGGGAGATTGGTTGAGTCTAATCGGTTTAGCGCTAATAATTTTTCTCAGGCTACTGGCGCCAAAGGATTCCTCTTGATGTTTTAATCATATATACAGAATGTAAGGACAGTGAGCACGTCACCTTCACATTTTTGTACTGTGCTACACATTAGTATTGTTAGTAGTTAATGAGATAAACATACTCTCAATACTCAATCAAACTGCATATTGATCGAGCTCGAAGGTGCAAATTCCCCCTGAAGGCTTTATTCTTGCAAACTGCAACATTTCAAGGGAGATCATATTTGCTTGACACTGAATACGGTTTCAACGATTATTAGACGAGACAGATAATGTTTAGGAAAGTAAATATTTTCAGTCATATAACCCATGCTACAGAATTTGGCCTCTAAATCTCACTTCATAAAGCACCAAATTTTATGACTGGTTCTCAATTTTACTCTGGCACAGCCAGAAAACAAGCATACCTGTTGGCAATCTAAAAAAATCATCCGTTGAAAAAATACTACTTATTTCTGAATACCAACAAAGGTCAATCTACAAGCAACAGATTAAAGGTTTTGTTCAGATCAGCGTTTCGAGCCAAAAAATTGAAGGAAGCATCGGAACTGACGTTTACTATGTTTTTTGTTTATTTTTCAATATATACAGGAAGCCATCCGTAATATCCGAAAAACTGGATTATATTTTTCACCTCAAATTTAGGGGAGTATGTATTATAGATGTGCTGAAAAGAAGTCAATGAAAGCCTTCGAATTTCTGCATCAGTGATGCACCAATCCACCTAGATACGCAGCATTGACATTCTCATTCTTTTTTATCGGGAAAAATTTGCAAATCACCAAAGGACTAACCAAACTTTGAAATATTATCGGCCAACTGCTTAGTTGTGCCAGCGTGACCAAAACATGACCAAACCTAACTTATTTGGTCTAAGGACAGGATGCCGTTTTTATTCTGTTTGTCCGACTTCCGCACAATCATTTTCTCATTTTTATAGGTGAATACAGCTCCCTCATCAAGGACCCAAATATTTGCCTCCAAGCGTTTTCCATATCAAAAACAAGCAAATGGATACGTAAGTGCATTTTGCTGCTCAGTTATATTAAACCGGGTCTTCAGCCTTATGCCACGGCACATAAAAGCTAAGGGCCATACCACTTGTTATCTGTATCGGAAGCTGACTTGTGTAGAAGGAGTTCGAAGCTTGGGCTTCTATACCCAGACTAACTTTTGCAAACCAACAGCTCCTAAATGTGGATGCGCGAAAACTTGTGTCTATCCACCTGAATAATAAGTCTCTAAATAGAGTATAGCCACTCAATCATTGAAGAAAGAACGCTATTTCCGTGTTCGTTAGTAAAGATACCTGGTCTCTGTTTTTAAGGTTTTTGAAAGCCTAGGTTTTCTCCAGAATAGTTGGCAGCAGGGTGTCGGGGACAGTAAATATTTCCAACTGAAAAACCAGACACTACGAAAGCCTCCTTCATCTGATTAGTGTTACTTGGAAGAAGTTACATCTAGACTGTTTATACCTCCGGGGTAAACTGAGGGGCTTAATTTAATACAAATATTTGGGATACGACGAGGAAGGTACGAACAACCTTGTAAAACGAGGAAGCAGCCCTTACCGCCTTTCTATCCCCTGAGTCAGTTGGGCAGCATGGATTACCTTTGGTGCTTCACTTTTCAAAGACGTTGGTGATGTCCTGGTGATTAGTCCGGCGAGCATATTGCAAAAGATTTACAAAGGAAACGGAATACCAGTGGAATAGCCCGCTTTGCCGGCATCCCTGTTTTTAAAAATAGCCTAAATGCGGTCTGCGAAATCGGCCGTGGCATTGGCCTGATGGCCACGACATCTTAAATGCCACTGGCTTTATTTTGTGCACGTCAAAATATCGTATGGGGAGACAGGTTCGTGAAAATCAAGCTGGGTTTCTCCCTGGGGGATGATGCACCGACCATAGGTTTACCTTGAGATTTATTCTTGAACAACCCCACTTTTTAAGACACCCCATATTAATCGCTGTACTGGATCTAAAAGCCGCTTTCGACTTTTCAATCATCAAGAACCTTATAGGTGGCTAGCGGTCACGGGTGTTCCTCTTAAACTTGTATCCTTTATGAGGGTACTGTGTGAGTAGATATGAGTATATGGCAAGTTTTCACCCACGTTCACTACGTCCAGTGTTGTGAGACAAAGCTGCCCTCTCTCCCTTTTCCTCTTCAAGGTTGCTTTTGATATGCTGCTTGAAGTGTCTTTGCCTGACTGTGAAACCTCGGGGGTCAAAACGCCCTCGGGAAATTCGCTTCACAGACAATGCGTATGCGGGCTACGTTGCTCGCCTTTGTTCAAATCCTTGGAAGGTGTTAATCGTTTTAAAAAAACCTAAATACTTCTGCAGCAGGGCACGCGCTTCCCATCTGCGAAGTGTGAATTGAAGCCACAAGACTGGATGGGAGCAAATAGATGTGGTCAATTGCATAAGCCTAGTGGACAATTTGAGGACGAAAGTTCTTATTGGGTCAGGAGATCCAGGGGAAATTTTGCCGACCTCCGACACCTCTGGCGCCGACGTGAATTCAGTTTGTCTGTCAGTAGCGTGGTGCACACTGCAGCGGTGCGATGTGTACTGCTTTGAGCATCAGAAACGCGACAAGTGCGCGCAGAGTATATGAAAAAAATTGTCATTGTTCGATCATCGGTTTCTCCTCTGCATTCAACGATTCTGATGGGAACCTTGGGTTAGCACCGCTGAGGCACGCTGGATAATTTTTCAGAAGAATTCCTACACTACAAGAATTACTCACGGGACGAGCATGCCAGATGACCATATCGCCCGCAAAGCTCATTTTGTCCAGCTTTGTGCTGAGTAGAAACAACCAGGAGGTGAACAGTGTGAGACCTGTCAATGAATTAGGAAAACACCAACCACATAGCTCAGTCAGTTCGACATCGGCAGCCTCCTAGGATGGCGAATCCTGGACTCAAAATATCAATGGTTAGTGACACTGTCAAACATAGCTCAATCCCGCAATCAATGGCTCGCCTCAATCAATGTGTGCAGTTTGGAGCTGCCAACTGCCCGAACTATCTTTATGCAATCACCTCCAAAGCTTGCCTACATTTACTATACTGTCCCGGGTTTCGGCGGCCGAAAATGTAGAGGGTGGAACCAACGTCGCCTTGGTACATGGCTTATAGCTAATGAACCAAGACTTAGACGGGTTACGCTGAGGTGACCAGGACAGATAAAGTCCCATGCTTCACCAGTAAGTTTTGAGTAGGCTTCTCTACGATGACCTGCAACAAATTGGTCGAGATAACATAAGAAGTAAATGTGGGGGAAATTGTCCTGAGACAGTTTTTGCCGTCGTCCAGTTTTTGGTTGCACGCACGCAACCGCATCCACACTGTAGTTTTAGTGAACGGAATATCCCTATTCGTAAATTACATTAGTGTTAACAAGGAACTTAAGTGAATCTTTTCTTTATGCTACTCTTCAGGTCGCCACACATATCCTACGTTGTCTAAACACTACTCGCAGTATTGGTAAAAAATTTTGATGGCCTCCGACTGGCTTTACTGTTCTCATAGTGCACCAAGTTGTTGTACTCTCAGGGTCTGTGTCTATCCCATATCCCACCCGAACACCAGGTATCACGTATTTGGTGAAATACACCAAACCATAAATAACAATGGTGGTAACGAGTATATTTTGTGACTTACGAAAAACCTGGTATCTAAGGGGAGCACAAGGTTCATGAAAATTCTAGATCCACGCTTAACTGATGGGCTTTATGGATGACAAAACTTGTGATGGAGTGTCAATGAGTATTCACCAACCTTATGAGTAGAGCATTGCGTAAGCAGTAGGTCTACTTTGCTCTATCCAACGAAAAGCTCCGTGCAGATCGCCTGGTGTGGAATGGAAGTGGCTCCTATCGGGGCTGAAAATTAGGTTTGTTTTGTTTTGTGCGTTAAGCAAACATTTGACTTGGTAAAAAGCACAACTTTTCTTTTGAACGACTTAGCATTTAATACTCACACTTAGTCGTTCTTACACCCCGCTCAAATAATTTGTTTTAATCGAAACATTGTAAGATGGCGTGACTAGCAACTTATAACTATATTAGGAATTTGGTTCTCAGCTTGTGAGAAATTATGAGGAGCAATCAGAAAGCAAATAACCCATGTACAAAGAGATAAGGTTTCAAATGGCAATTTCTTATTGTTACCCAACTCCAAGTATAGCTCCAGTGACGGAACGCTTCTTTAGATTGAATATATCCAACCTTCTTGTTCGCGATATGCAAAGAAATGTTCAACTCCCGAGGAATCAACTTTGGTTTAAGATCATGAAATTGTCAAAAGAATGACATACTAGAGTTTGGCGAAACGAAGCAGCCCAATGTGATAAAGTTTGAAGAAAGATATACACTGATTTCCGCGAACTATCTAAATAATCGCTTCTGGAATTCCACCGTTATATAGGTAGAAAGAAATTCACTCGCTCGAATGATGAATAGACTGATAGATAAGCGGAAAGATTGATAGCTTGACCAGTGTTTTTTTCTGCAAGCAGCTCTTTTAACAAAAGCAACTTCATCTAGAAGATTTTGTAATGGATGTGATATACATCATGATTTTTAATGCTTTTCTCAGATATGGAACCCGAACTTGGGGATACTAAACAGCGTTCATATTGTCCGGTGGCTGGTGGTTTTCAGATACGCAGGACGGTGTCCTGGGAAACGAATCAGGTATGCTTCCCAGATTTTAGGAACCCATACTGTAATTGTTACTGATAATGCAAATTTATCATGCAACCTTGTCTTTTCGGCGATTCCGCAAAAACAAACACCTGGAAGTCAGCATATTTCAAACCCTGCAACCTAAACTATTAAAATGAAATCTCGAAAGTAAGCGGCAATTGCCTCCGGCACTTGTTGCTGTGAAATGTGCAACACGATAATGAACGCACAATTTTAGTTAACATCAATTTTAAAAGCATACTTTTTCATTATATTGTGTTAGTATACGGCGAATCCATTCGGTTTTGAATGAACCAATGTGATTCCTTACTCAACCTCTTCAAAAATGCCATAACAAAACATCTGATAGCGGGATGTTCTTATGACAATTGATATGTCTGAAAACTTCACTCACATTATTGTTACCACATCTAAATGGAAACTACTTCACTGCAATTTTATCCATACTTACCACTTTCTAGCGCCCACGATAGATAAACTGCTCTGAAAACTATTTACTTACAAATGCTGGAAGGGTCTTCTATTTTAAACTCCCAAGTTTTCTGCTCATACCCGAAGTAAAAGCTACAAAACCCTGATAAATTTTGTTTGGTCACCTTTGACTGCCTACCATTTTTACCGCCCTTGCTACGCTCTTAATATCACGTTATTTTTTAATGCACATACATGTTTTTTTCTTAAATTTTTCACCAATTCTGAGAGGGATTTCTGCTTTGCACTTACGTTACTTTAACATGATCAAGTAGAAAGCGTCAGATATTTATAACGAAAATTCACAATGCTGCCTAGTGTATTTTCATACGGTCCACTAAACTAAGTATCGAAAATCTTCGTTATGTGGTCGTTGGTTTGTGCGGTGAGCTGGGCAATTTGATTGCAAACGTTCCACCACCAATCGAGGTGACATCATCAGTGCGTTGTTAGGGCGTGTGATGAGTTGGTGTTTGTGCGTCGTTATATATTATTCAATTGTACGTCTTAGTAGTTTGAGTGGGATATTAATCGAAATTTGCACATACCATTACGTACCTAGTACCAAGTAATTTACACATACCTTTCTGGTGTTGGTCACGTGTCCGGTTGACAGCCTAGCTCATGAATGCCCTATCTTTTAGAAATTAGTCAGTGGAACATGTCCAAACATCTCCAGTATCTGCGTTGAATAACCTGTTCAACTTCGTGCACCAATTGCTTTCTCCTAGAGTGTGAACTGAAGCAAATCCCCGTCTGACAGGTTTTTGTCAGCAAGTCCTGCATGGTGGCAAATATCTAATAGACCTCTCTCAGGACTAAGGTATATCTGCCTACATTGTTGAAAGCAAAGAACTGTAGTCATTGGGTCCCCCAGTGGTGGAACAAGCTGCGCGCGGACACTTATACACTGCACTGCTAAATAAAACCAAACAAACCTGAGTGGCGCCATTCAGTCTTTCGAAATCCTACAATTCCAAGCATTCTTTCTTGCGTGCGCCTTTACCAAAACACGCCTAGCCATCTAATGGGTCAGACGACTGCTCGTATAATCCGTTCGTGGTCGACTTTGCAGTTGGCTGCAGTTTGCTGTTTCCTTGATTGGTCTGATGTTATCTTGTCCTATTTTCCTGATTCCTACATTTCGTTCAACAAGCATGGCTACAGGTTGTACGGAAACCCGGACTCGAAATATGCAGTGTATGGTAGAGAACATTTTTCTTCAGTTAGTGTCCGAAATGTAAACGTGCACGTTGGCTCGAGCAGCAGGTTTGCAGCGCAGTAGTCAAGCAAAAGGTAAATAAGGCAGTCGACCAAACATTTCTCCTCTAATTTGTAGAAGCTTACAATCCACTCCTATGTACATATCAACCTTTAAAATTGTCTGTATGTGAACCTGTTTACTTCAGGTTTATTTGTAAATCCTTCAGGTTGATTAAGACATTGGTAAACTAATTTACGTCTTGATGGAGTACAACATTGTCGCAATGTTTGTATTGAACTGTACGATTTAGAGTAAAATCCCTTGTGTTTTGAGTCAAGATTGTGTTATATATCTGCTGCAGTATGTTTACTTAGGAACACAGACCCTGAAAGGGGAAAGTAGACTTTACTTCAGGCGTTTGTTTTAGTATGGCGTGAACCTACTGCATGCCTTCAGCCATTTTTAAGTTTACTCAGGAAGAACATATTACTGGTTTCCACTTTTCTTCGTTTGATAAAACCATTCTGTAGTCTTTTTACCACACACGCGTGCAAGCATATCGAAGTTGACTCAGTGTAACCGGGGGAACTCCTGTGAATTTTCACAAGAAATCTCATGTCAAACGATTTGGTTTGACTGACGTAACGTTTCCGAGAAATTTAGCTGAGGTCAGTAGGAGCGATAGCTTCATTTGATTTATGGACAAGTAAGCAAGTTATCGGCTACCTGACTACAACCATGGCATTTTGCTTTGATCCGGTAACTCATCTTGTCTCGGCACACATGTCGTCATTTTTGAGATTATCGCTCTCGACCGCCTCGTCCTAGTAAGTAGGATCATGATGACCTAGTCAAGTACCCATGCGCTACCACTTTTTGGAGATACATGGGAAGAAAATTACAAAAGTACGCGTAAACACACAGGTCTAAGAACATTTCCTAAAACAGGTAAATTATGTTATTTCCCCAAACAACAATTATAAAATTTCTTCAGAGAAAAAAGTTTGTCAGAACTTTTTTTCTAAAGAGGTACAAAGTGGCCATACAATTTTTAAAGCTTGCCACCCCGACAAATTTTACAAGAGGACCATAATCATAGTCATTTCGTTCAACACAAGATTTTTGCTGAGACGCTCCGAAAATAATTGCTGCTTAAGCTTATTTTCATAGAACCAGTTTCGAATCAAAACGTGTACGCAAAACAAAACTGGGCATCACGTTGTTCTCAATGGGCATAAGAGAAGAACATCAAGCCCACCAAACCCAGTATGACTTGTACTGATCTACCAACTCAATCTGCCGCATGCGAGAAATGAGATAAGCTAGAATTGTGCTTCTGGTTACAAACGTCAGCACATTTAATGAGTTTCGATCCGGTGGACTGTTATGTTAAATGAGCTCCACATCAGTGAGAAAAGTAGACAACAATTTGTCAGTCACAAGTTGCCTGCAGGATACCGCACTCAGCATTCGGCGAACAGATCGTATGTGACACTCCCGTACTTCTTTATGGTGACTGCAATAAGGTGAAGAGAAGTGTCGTTTAATCCCCCGGACTATCTTCCTTTTGGTTATTGGAACGCAACTTAGCAATTCAGCAGATTAACAAAGTTCCAGTTCGACCCCAACAAAGTTACTTTATTAGTCACTGTACATTTCCTTTGGTGAATTGTGGTTGTTTACAAAACGAGAAAGTGCCATAAGAAAGGAGGCAATCAGTAATCAATGAGCTGCCTCAATATGAAGTCCGCGAGTCTTCAAGCAGGAGAAGTTACATCCGCATCGCTTTCACTGTCATTCACTTCGTACGAAAAAGGGATCAGAATAATCTATACCGGTGGCGTCAAAAGCCTAACCAGGTTCCACTCTTTTGGCTGGTAGGGATGCCGTCAACTGTTCCGCTGGCTTCACCTACCTTACCTCACATGACAAACGCCTGCGCACAAGTTTTTTTCACCTGCGGCTACCTCTTTGACAGCCCAAAATTTCTGAAGCATAACAGCTAAAACATTTGACGTCCCCATATGTCTCCCTGACCCATGGTAGTGTTTCACCGAAGAATGTGTCACGGAATATTGACTGGAAAGTATAATGAGATGTCTGTGGAATTGGAAAAACAAGGGTTTTGCAGAATTTTCTTGATACGTATCAGTCCCTTAGGAAGAAATGGAAATGGTGACTAGTTAGCTGACTTTGAATTCCGTGTCTTATTGGGACGTGAGGGAATTAAGTAAATGCTGCAAGGCGTGCCAATGTACACATTGCAATAGTAAATATTCTGCTGCTCTCTTTTTCATCAAGCGGCGCAGAGCTACGTGTGAGCACAGCCTTGTCTTCTTTGTTTGACTTTGCGCAGCAATTATTTGGGCCATGTTGTGTTACGCACATAACAACACCAAAAGTCAAAGTATTCGAATGAAGGTCTACCAAAAAATTCGGTACCATTAATACAACAACAAAATAAACTTGTAGATACCTCACACCATGAGCATTCCCCGATTTCAGTGAACCAGATAAGGGATTTCTACTTTCAAACGGGATCCAAAAGTTCATATCGACTGAAGGCAAGGTGACCACAAGATAGCTAAACCTAAATGCCGATTTAGACAAGAGGTGCGAAGGGTGGGTTACATTCAGGTCAAAACAAGGCGTTACAGGCACAAAACGGAAACAACAAATCGGGGAATCACGTTGCTCACAATGAGAATAGAAGAAGCGAATCAGCACGTTTTTCATCATGTTTGAGTCCTGGTGAGAGTTTGACAGAGGAATGTCCGAGGAAATTTTCCTTTCTCTAAACTTCAAAGTGGATAGTTGCCTAAGTCTGTTTTTTGCCAGATTGTACTTAGCCTATACAGTATGTATTTGGCTTATACTTTACGCCCAAATGTTTTAAGTCGTCGATTGTGACATTATGCGGTTAACATTTTTTTAACACATTTCAAATGACGTTAGAAGTCAGTGTGTGCAATGAGAGGTTTAGTGTCATCGGTTTCTTGTCTAAATTTGAACCATAAATTAAAGGCTATCTGCACATCAACCGTATACGGGTCAGTGGAATTTGAGTGCATTCGTGGAGAAGGCGTCGAATGGAGCTTTTCCGAACCAACTTGCAATCCATTTGGAGAGGAATATGGTACGTATCTGTTCGCCGGAAAAGTTTTGCCCTGCTGGGCACTTTTTGGGAGTTTGTGGGTTAAACGATGTGAACGATACAGGTTCCCTTATGCTTGTTTTTTTTGTTACCAGCTGACATCTATCATGCAGCCTTTTTTCTGATGTGCAGCAGCGTGCGCCATCACTGTGACAATACACGCGGAGCAATAGCCTGGCTTCCTTCTCTCGTATACTTATACATAATATTGTTGCTTCGTCCCGTCTTCCGTTCCGTCATTGTTATTTTCAACCCCGTTCTAATTAAATTTGTCGTCAATATAAACCAATACCCCGTGAATCGAAGGGGAGCATTTCTCATCGCTAAACCGTCATTAGTGGATTGTGAGCCGTCAAACTGTCGGACCAATCCAGTCACCGTGTAATCGAGTTATAAAACAGATTAGTGTCACTGGGAATGCTTGACATAACTATAATAAATTGCGTGAATTGTGATGGGTGTAAACCCACTTAGTTAGTGCGATAATAGACTAATCTTGTATAAACCTGGAAAGTAACCAGAGTGAAAACAGAAAGAACAACATATCAGCCCAAATACTGTAAAACTATACACTGTCACGTTTGTAGACAAACCCATCAACCTATGACGAGGTAATTATTGGGAAAGTGCTTGTCAAGGTTTTTAAGTATAGTGGTGAATCGCATTGTACCACCGAAAACTGAAGGCTCTGTGGTTGCTTTATAGTGATCGTTGCCAACGTTAACTTGCACCTTCCGATTCGTAAAATTTTTGACAGACTTCAATATTTACCATTTGCCCGTAATGCTGCCTCAGTAATTCACACTAACATTTCTCAGGAGCAAGATACAAGTGTAGTTTTCCGTCAAAAAACAGACCAGAACGGCAGAATTTTAAATATGACGACCACTACTGGAAGACTGATGGCCTAAACAAGATGCATTTTAAAAAAATAAGATAAACTATCATGTCTCTGGTTTGCAGCTCTTTGGTAAGCAAACGAATAAACTATTTGGGCCATAGATGCATGTCTGTTGTCCTTTACAACGAAAATAAAGGACTTTTATTTCTCGCAACACCTGAAGAAACTTGGCAGTGAAAAAATCATCACTGTCCTCAACACTAATCAATTAACAATCCACAAGCTAATGAAAATGAAATGCTTACAAATGTGCGCTACAACTTATTCCGGAAATGATTTTTGGTATGTATATACCCCCAAACTGTTTTAAATAAAGTCGAACAAAAAGGAGCACTCGCAACGGTCGAAATCAAGTGCAAAACTTCTAAATGTGCCAATACTTGTTTCCATATTCTTCTCGTCTGACTAGTTCAACATCTGTCCCGGGTTTTAGGTTCGTTAGTATAAACTGAGGTAAATTACCGAAATTGGGTTATTCTTGGATTTTATTAGATTTAATACCAAGTATCTTGTAAGGGTCTTGATGTCGGCAAAACAGTAGGTGAAAACTTCAACTGAATTATTGGGTTCTAGCGCAAACTTGAATAAAAGCCATCCTAGTACTTAACACTATTCGAAGGTCAGCGTAGTCCCACGTCAGACTGTGTTGTTGTGCATTAAATAGCAAAAAGAACTAATGGATGTAAGCATCTGATATCCTGTGCTGAACAGTATATCAAACAAGGCTAAAATAAATACGTTATTTGTGTGGACTACTGAGTACTTCATCACTGTCTGCTACCGTTGTTAGATAATTCCCGCTTCGTTTTTGTCTGTTGTATAAGCGCCTTAGGATGACCATATGATTTCTCCATGTATAGTAGCCCAAAGCCATGCCGTCATTTCTGTACCGTGCAGAATGTGTAATCGAAAACAGCAGTAACAAGCAGGTAGATGTTCTACTGGATAACTTTACAGGATCGTGTACAAAGCTTACAAATTAAATCATCTGATCGACTGGTTGGAAATAGTCATAAAACTTTACATTTTTCAACTTATTTTGTCAAGCCTTTTCTCTGCATGGCATTATTCTCGACGGGGTATTTGCCATATGAGAAACTCTGTGGGTTTGTTAAGCTTAATAAGGATCCACTTGTACTAAAAAACGTTTCTTATAAAACTAATCCTAATAGACATATTTGAATAGCCGCCCACTTAGAGGAGAGCACCTACGAAACCATTGGAAGCACTCACAAAATAGAGGTTGAAATGGGGAGAGATATCTATCAAAGGAGGAAAATTAGCTCTCATGAGATAATGAATGCAACTTTATATTTTTACTACGCGGTGAACCTAAAAATGTGTAGGCAGCTTTTTTGTGCACATGGACCTGCTTCGGATAGTGGAAATGGATGTGACTATTAGTTCCCGAATTCTGCATAGTCTCACGCAATCCAAGCTAATGCTTGCACAACACCGATTGTTATATCGTCTGTGTTTGGTAACGTCTTTTTTATTTCGATTTGCAGAATCGAGTGGATTTTTTATAAGTTTGCCTTATAATTTGCCATATAATTTTCTAACCTCAAAGCAGTTACAAGCATATATAAACGTATTGTTATGAGGCGTGCGTAGACGTGCGAATGACGTTTGTTTAGATCTCCAACACATGGTTACGATGTTTTCCGTTCCAGTCTCACGTCTTAGTTGTCATTCCTTCTGGCAATCGGACGATGTGCATTTTATCGTACTCTACAGAAAACGAGGAAAACATTCTTATCAAGTTTTTCAAGTTGTAAGTCACGGTAAAAATTATCATTTATCGCATTCAAATCAGAGATGTGGCATTATAGTTTGATCTGTAAGCTATTCTTATAACGCGGGGATAACACGCATTAGTTGACGAGTTCTGCATATCCAACGCTTCTGGAGTTTGCACCATCTGAATTCAACGAAATTCAGTTGAGCTCAATTTTTTTCACTTTCTTCATTGCACCCTAATAATAGATCCCACTGTCGCACGTTGATTCTGGTCACCGGTGTTATTTTTACGTTACCAGCACTCAACATCTTGGCAATGAAACACACGCACTGTGATGTTGAACAACTCGAATCACTTAGCTTTTGGATTATTGTAAAAACTGATAACTTGTTCACAAAACACCCAAGCTATTCTGGTAAGTTGTCTGGAAAAATGTACTGGAAATAAGGTGACGTGTATTATATGAAGGCTATCTTTAATATTCGTTTTTGCTGAAAATTCATTTGAGCAGCGGATAGTGAGCAGGCTGTTGTTTACTAGTATATTTGCAGTCCAAATGGGACTCCATACCATTTGAGACGGTTAAATCTACTATTCTAGAGAACACCTGCCTTAACGACGAAGGCGTGCCATCAAGCACTAAGTATTTTGATCGAAACATTTATGTTGACCAACAAAACATCCCTAAACATGAAGTTGGCTTAGCTGTATCTTCTTGAGCATGATCTACGAGCAATGGACATAAAATTAGGTCAGCTGCCATATTTGCAGCCCATCAATGCTACTCATAAGAGAAAAGTCATTAAATGCACAATAGGAGAAAAATTGGGAATCTCGTGTGTGAATTTTAGTTTAAACAGCTGCCTACTGATTCGGACAATCAGTAGACATCTGATGAATGGTGAAAATAATCCGTCTTATTATTCGTCGATCCTCGTGGAGCAACATAGGAACACATCACGGGCCTAGAATTTTATCGGATAGCTCAAGATAACCTGCGCTCGTAGGCCTTGTGCTTCACTTATACGAGAATACTTCTCCTTAGTACAATTCATCAGATTGACGTATATGGGTCAGATGCGCAACACTTAAATCGAACTTTACGCTGGACCACGCATCCGCCGGCCAGTGTGCACATCACATTTGAGTTGTAACCCTCGGTGCAACCAGGTGGTGAATTTTATTTGCCCTTATTGTCACGCCTTATTACGTGATAGTGGAACTGTGAATCTAATTGCTATGTGACGTAAAAGTTGATATCTACAAATTCTCCAGTAGCTAACAATGTGCTGTTGAGAAACGTTCCACATTTTGGTATCTCTCAGGTTTTCGATAACGTTTTGGCGCAGAAATCTCTATTGTGTTGTGGATAAACATGCACAAGGCAGGATTTTCCAAGCAAGTTAAAAGTGACAAAAACTTTTCAATGGTATGTAAGAGAATACACGGACAAAAACAGTGAACGCCTTTTGTTCACCGTCCGATAGTTCTTTGCATTCAAGAGAGCATGGCGCACTTCAAGGGTCATCCGAAAAAAGCATCCACATATTTGTACCTTCATTTAGGAACTATTCCGTAGAACCACATCTAACTCTAGCCGGGTCATGAAAATCAGACGGTGTTGAGTTTTTGAGGGGATTGTATCTTAAAAAAGTAACGCTACATGACGACACAAGAGTTTGAAATATAACCCCAGTTCTTTGTTTGCTTTATAAATTTCGTCGAAAAAAGATGGAAAACGTACTGTGAATCTTTTTTGCGCCAAGTAAAGTATATTTTACTTGTGTCGTTTTTGTTTTTGTATTGTTGCAGGATGTTACATATGTGAACTTTATTTTCGTTGATGAACTTGTATGCAAGTTTTTTTGGTGATTTTGCAGCACATATCAATGTTTTTCGCCAAAACGTTTGTTGGATAAGTTAATTCGGTAAATCAGATTTTTCCAAGAAAAACATTTCATTATGCACAACTTTTTAATCAATTGTTTGGCAAGCTAGGTTGATTGATCAAAAATCCTATGTGCCTCACATCTTTAGCGGCCCTGTAAGTACAAAAAAATGAGAAGTGCCCAAATCAATTACTTCATTTTCTATAGATTGCTGCTTTGTGTGTCCAAACACGCCTCAGCTGCTCATTCTATCAGTAAGTGCGCACACGATATTTATCCGGGTTTCGGCGAGTTCACATCCACAGTTATCTGCGTTCTGTTTATGTATCTGTTGATGTATCTCGCGCTTCCGTGTCCACGTACTTTTCAGTTTTGTGACGCAGGGCGCCCGTCACCGGTGAGTAACAACCAGTTGAAGGGCACTTTAGCTAGCAGCACAAAGTGTCAAAAAAACGCAGTTCCGATAGCACATTTTTGATGCGTTTTGGTTCATTTATAGCTTAAATTTTAAGCCTCTACCCGTCACCTGTAGGCCCAATCACTATATATGTGCAACTGTACGTCGTATGATATTTCAGGACAAAAATATTACTCAATTTCCCGTTTTCTCTGCAGAGACCTTTTACATAAAATGTTTGAAACGTTATGTTTTGTTAGTAAAAGCTCTGGGTAATCGTACGGAGCCTGACAACTGAGGAGCTAATGTGTATCGTTATTACTATTCTCGCTTTGGAATCGAAAAGGTAAAGTTATCAACAGGGTAGCTTCTTTTTGGTTTAAAAGTACTTGAGTGTTTACTGGGTTAGTTTGAAGGATGACAAGCCTAGCACGGGCAATTTCTCTCATTCCCTCTTTCATTCATCTTTCAGGCTTACCGGCATCTTCCGCCAGAGCTTCCTCAGGGTGCATCTTCCTATCAACCTTTTGCTAAAATCTGGTTGATATCTGGACTACAGTCGTTGCCGCAATTCGAAGTTCAACGTACAAAGTTTGAACCTTTCTCCGGTGGGGCACGTTCCGGCATGAATACAATAAATTCGAAGATATATATTGTTGAACTACGGAGATCCTGTAAGTTTTATTACATGACGTGGAAGTTTTGATGTAGAACTGGCCCAAAACCTACTTAGAAGCCTGTTCGAATTGATAAGAAATATTTCAGTGAGCAACTTCAGGGTGTTTCTAATTCAGTTCATTTTTGTTCGCTTTTCTTGTGCTGGCAAGGCGTTTAGCACTGAGGTTTTTGCTGATAGGTTTCAGTAACTGCAAAAATTTCAAGTACGTACCGAAGTTGATAATGAATAAAAGTATTCAGAAAACATCTGTTAGCAGTTCAGACAGTTTGTTTCAGTTCAAGGGCGATTGTAAAGCACAAAAAAGGAGAGATCTTCTGAATGTATTCCTAGCTATAGTTCTAAGATCAAATTATACCGAGTACCAATCACCAGACGGAGTCCATATAGGCAAGGTTGACTGGAATTTGTACTATTCTAATGCTTCTGGTAAGGGGTTTATGGACCTGTTTAAAGAGACTTTCCATTCTCTCGTAATGCTTCTGGTAAGGGGTTTATGGACCTATTTAAAGAGACTTTCTATTCTCTCAGTGGAAATCTCCGTAAGGGTACGCTAGATCTATGCAGGAAAATAAGATGGCACGAATTACAAAACAGGCATATCTGACGAACATGCTTTGTTAAGTAAACTCCAACTGCGATATGACTATAAATAAGTTAGTCCAGCTGAAAAATCATCTTTCTTGCGGGGCTGCTACATTGGTTGTTTTAGGCTTACATTCATATATCGATCGATATGAAGCTGGAGTTCTCCTTGCCCCATGGCTCTTCATTAAGTCCTCATTTGAACATTAGTCAGAAAGCAATAAATGTCTGTCAACAGCAGTGCATGCGGACTCAAGTTTTGTTACATCTGAGGTTGGAGTAAATTATCTTTTAAACTAGGATAAAATGCAAAGTTACCCGGCCAGAAGTCACATAACCTCAGTCGAGATTTAAAATAAATGATTATTTTGCGAGCAGTGTCTACATATAGTTTTACCTGACGCAGCGATCATGATGAGATAATGATCAAACATTTGTCCGCCTTTTGTGGATACGAAACAAATTGGAGCCGAAAACAGAAAAATTAAGTTAAGCAACTCAATGCTAGTTAGTTTTCAAAGGTAAACACGTGTTTTTATTAAAGCAAAAGAGATTTTCCTATAGTTGCACGACTCAAGAGAAAGAAAATTTGAACTTTTTTGACAAACACTCATTCCGCCGGTCCTCACAAGTTTCATCTCAGTTTTCGAGAACAGGTAAAGGCATGTGTCATTATGTAAACTATCTTTTGAGAAGGTACTAGGAGATCGTCGGGTGGATTGCCAAATCTGTTAGTTACCCACAACTTAGTGCCCTGACCGATGACAAAATATTAACGTTTTCATAGTTGGGTTCAGTGTGCTTAAATTTCTACTAGACGTACTCCAGAAAGCCCACCGGTGATGCAAAAAAATGGAACAAATGGATGCTTGTTTTGGATAACTGTACGTTAACATTGTTTCCAAAAAATTAACCCCTCCTAACTCCCTGTTTACGAAGGAAGTGCACACTTCTACCAGCAGTAGTTAATAAACTCCTTTGTTCACAGCACCTACCGCTAAGCACACGGTCGCGTATTAATGGAATGATAAGGTTATTTCCTTGTCACTGTTTGAATAAATACTAAACTTTCTAAAAAACTTGTTCAATTCGTTTATTACTATACTGAACGCTTTTAAACAAACTGGAGGCTATTTACATAATCTTTTATCAGTTTAGTTTTTCGCACGCAAATTAAGATGCTGATAAAGAAGGAACGCTCCACTCGTGACGCTGTGGTCCATCCAGCTTTACAGAATTTTGTAAAGCATATTACTCAGGAATTTTCCCATGAGAACATTTCCAAAAGTGTGAACTAACAGCCAAATTTACTTCAGAACACTTCAGTTAGTTACTAATGTACAGCTATTTCATGTTTGTTAGGAATCATCAGCAGTGTGGTTTATATGAAACTCCAGAGAGCCTCGAGCTAGACGGGCAATGAAAAGCGCGCTACTAATAACCCCCAACAAGGATGAGACAGCCGTAAACTATGTGCCGGCTTTTCGGCAAAGACTGGCTTCAGTAACACGAAAACATCTCAATTGAAAATCACCCAATCTTTTCACACCGCCACAATCACAAATGGCTACATGACAGCTGAAAAGAAGCCATTTATTCTGGTAGACCTATTCGTGCCTGGTGTTACCAAATCTGTAGGGAAATATCTCGCAGATCCTAACATATTTTGATAGATTTCAAACGCTCATTTTGGGTGATACTTTCCTCCAGCAAATTTTTTATCTCTGAATGTCTTATCCACCACAAATAGGATCCCTTTTAAATTTAACAAATAATGCCTGTGTATTCAGGCTATCTTCAACTAATGCTAACCCAGCTGAACGCCAAACACCTGGTCACAAGAATTGCTGAAACTGTAACTAAATCAATACAAGCAGTAAATACCTGGAAAATGAAATAAATATTTAGGTACGCGTTTGATTCAATGAACTAACTATCCTCAAATAAGATAGTCCGTCTGAGACTATACAAAATTCAAACCTTAACAAGCTCAATTTCACAGCGTATCCATAGAAACATGCACAATCTTTTAGTAAATGATTTCAACTTAATTTACAAACAGAACGGGGTCCAATCAAAACAAACCGTACAGTAAATTTAATGCCTCCTCAAAATTAACCAAGTTCGCGAGTACTTTTCAAGAATTTGATGATTATATAGGATAGGGTTTTGTGTTTTTTTGTTAAGTCATTAGGATATATTTGTGCATAACTCCGCATTTCTTGAATCCTATATTTTCTATCAAACAAAAGCAAATGTATGCATCCACAAGCAAGCCCGACCTTCCTTTACAGTTAGGTCAATTAAAACTTGCAGTTGTCTAATATCACCACCCACCTACCTTCCTATCAATTCGGAAGGAATGGAACAGCTATTCGGTTCCAATTTGCTGACTGACTGACTTGCGCAAGGTTATCTACACAGAATTTACTTGCAGCAAGCTTTTTCACTTATGGCAATGTTGGTGCTACTGGGATGGACGTAGTATCATTGTACAGAAGTAGCTTACAACCACATGTCTCATCTGTTATTGCAAATTTGCACAATGACCTTCCTGATTTAAATAAATTGTTATGTCTAAAAGTGCTACCTGGACACGGTTTGGGTGGGTACAAGGATACCGTCTTTCGTCGTATTAATTTGTAAAAACAAGCAGATAATCAGGAAAATTAGAGGAAGTTTCTTTATTTCCGAATTTTCTAAGGCATCAAGAAAAACAAAACCCTCGGGATGCAAAGGAATACAGATGATCGTATTAGTTTATGATCATCGGACAGTTGGTAACAGCACGAATCAGCCGACCGAATCCTTATGAGTTTGCCTAGGCTTGGGCAGCCTGGAATCATCTCGGCCTTCGTGCTTTCTTCGAGTAACACGGCAGCTAGAAACTTAAAGTGTGTTAAGACTGGACGATTATTTTTTCTTTTTTGTCAGCGATAAGGATTTTTTGCCACATTTTTCATTTTTTACCATTATAATTTTCATTGCGCTCTCGTCGGACTGCAAAACTACGAAGTGGTTGTTGTTTTGTATTGGATTTGCTAACTTCATTCAGTCCAAGCATTTTCGTAGGTGGATAAGACTTTCTGAATATTTTTGTAAGGAATGTCACGTTTACTGTCATCCACAAGAAATGTTGCCAGATTTTATCCGCGTCACATCTCAAAACTTTCCCTGACCGATTTATGCAGTTGGTGTTTGTGATGACGAACAGGAGGCCTGTGAACATGGGTGCAGTTTCAGTGCACAAAATCAGTTCTTCTGTCATCGCACATGCTTGAACACAAACGGCAAATGCAGTGAGTCTAACTTTGAAAAAGATATATTTTTTAAATGATGAACGGTCTACAATCAGATTATGCAGTGAGTCTAACTTTGAAAAAGATATTTTTTTAAATGGTGAACGGTCTACAATCAGATGTCACAAGTCATCAAAGTTTTGGTGTACTTTTTAAAGTGGTTTGGTTTAAGTGTGAATGAAAATAGAGCTAGTTTTCAATTCCTTGTCACTCTGTTTCAAATCGTCCTCCTTTCCGTGCGCATTTATTCTGGTTGTTTTACACCAACTTGGGAAGCATCGAACTTAAAACTCATTACCTTAGATAAGAACTTCGGATATCTGCTACGCGAGGTGAGTTTGTTTTCACTACTCTAACGGCGTGCCCAACGTCCAGGGGCGAATCCTCGTAAAGAAAATGACATGCAAAAGTGACAGGGCAACCCAAGTTCCTTGCCTCCCCTTCTCAATTAACCAGACTAATCGTACTGAGCAGTAGGAGCACTTTCAAGTTCCACGATACCCGCAGTCATTTGTTTATTTCCGGTAACTAAACCTTCTTCTGCCCTATTTGCGTAATGTCACGTGAATTCTGGAATCCACCGCGTCGTGAGATATTTTGCTTAATCGATACGGTGCTTCATTTGTAAAACGCCTACCTGAAAGTTAGTGTCAATACTTCTAAATGACGTTAAGATGAAAATACTCAATGGCTGATTGCAGCAAATATTGGAAGCATAGCTTTAAAAGAATAACCAGTAGGCAGTGCATTCACAGGGCTGTAGAATTTTCCACCTAGTATGTATTTCATTTTGCTTGCATCCTCTGTCACTAGCGGGTTCTCGAAACGTCGTGCACAAAACTGTATTTGTACTCGGAGTATCTGAGTCACAAAAAAAAACCGTAGTTTCATCGACGCACACCTGAACAATCCATGGAAAAATTGTAGTACAATCTCAAAAATTATCCACCCGCTGAATGCACCCATTAAAATCATTCCCTATTGTCAATGCAATATTCCATTATTATGTTTTTTTCTATTTCTGGATCAGTGAAATTTCAGCAAGTATTTTTTGCTTTACGAGGAATGCTTATAATTATTCGGATAAGCAGGCATTTTTACAACGAAACGTGTGAAACATTTGTCGCAAAACTGCTTGCAAGACATTTAGGACTGTTTCACCAATACAATGTCCTCCGGTTTCGTTGCGTCGGCTTTCTGAAGTTAACTGAGTGAATCAATCAGATTTAGTCGAGCCTAATGGAAAACGCTGGCCTTGAACACGAATCCTACAAAACAAACACGGTCCTGCATATCCGGTTGTTTTGCCCAGCTGGTCAGTTAGATTGACATCATTAATTAGTATTCTGTGAAAATTCAGTTCTCACTCTGGGAATGACATTATGAGCGACGCGTTACTGACACGAAATTGACTTGATAATAATTTTTGATCAGCTTACACAAAACGCTGAAAAAGTGACACTTTGCAGCTCTTTTAAAGCCGTGATGGATAAAATTCATTGATACAAGCCTACCACCGTTTGTAAGATTCTTCAAACACCCGACACACCACACCTCCAGTGTCTTTAGTTCGAACGAACCTTTGTGGGGACATTGGTCACCAGCGGAATGTTGTTGCCCTTTAAAGCGTTATCCGAATCTATAGAAAAAGTGTTGCTATATATCGACGTGATAGCACAGTGGTTATAGTACATCATGAGAGATAAAGGACGGTAAAACATACCGTAGCCATCATGCTTCAGATAAATTGTCAAATTATCTGGTCAAATAAACGAATAAGTCAAAGTCGAAATCCCTAACTTACGGAGAAAATGTCTACCTGGTGAGACCTAACTAAGGCGAAATCTATGGCGAGCAGTCTGTGGATGTTTAAGTCTTCCCGTAATCCTTATATCCCCGACAAACAGTGACTAATGCCCTCTTTTAAATGCAATCAGCCAAAGCTCAAGAAGGCGTTTTTCCACGCTTTCGCTATATATATTTCCGTCCATTGTGAACTCCAGAAAGATGCGGGTTTCCGAGTTCCTTTGAGTTGTCACCACCGGAGTCGTTTGTGTGCATTAAACCTGGGGTCTAGTTTTCAGCACAGTAAGGCTTTTATTACAATGCTCGTTACTCATGTGCACTGATAAGCTGTATTATCCTTTCTAGACTAAGGTTTTTTATATTACATTTGAACTTACATTATTTCTTAGTCGTCCTCCTGCCTACCAAAACCTCGTACGGTTTTGCTGCACAAACATTTGTCAATAAGCGTCTGACCGACTTAAGCACGTTGAAAAATCTAGTATTGGTTTCCCAGCATTGAGATTCCTTGGTAAATGACAATGTATCCTTGTAGAAATCATCATCAGTCTTTAACCTCCTTATCTGAAGGCGTTTATGATAGCCACTGTGACTTCGCAGCCAGACTGAATGTTAAATGACAAGTGGTGAAGGCCTCTGGTGCCAATGTAAGTGAAAAGTCATGGCTCCTAGTGACAATACAGTCTTGGAATGACGACGAAACACCCATGAGCCCCACTGCTGTCTCGCTGTCTGCCACCCTTGCATGGATCCTTTTGTCACTGTTCGCTCCCACCCTGTCAGAAACACTGTGTCAATTACATTCTTGAATTTCATCGTAGTTGACGTTACCTTCATTGGCCACGGCCCAATCATAACGATTTATACGATTCCTAATTTTTAACATTACGTTTCCCTACTTGTGTGACAGTAAAAAACCCCATCGGTGTAATGATGTTGTCTTGCTCACGTCCGTCTGGCTAGTGGGACAGAGGTTGGATTTTGTCACCACAGAATTAAGCTTTATTGGCACATTCCTCAAGTGCTGTACTCAGTTCATAAACGCTCACCTTTCGCACAAAGGAACAGCCTAAGCCGCTGAAAACGTAATAGTTCACGTGAAACGCAAAAAGATGTGGTTTAGTACAACTTCATGGAACTGAAGTACCTAGCTTTCTTCTAATTTAACAAAAACGCCACATCCATTTGACCAACTACGAATTTGAGCTTTGAAGCGTAAGAACTGCTTCTGGGTTACAGCTAGTAAATTTAACTTATTCAGAAAAACTTTGTATCAATTGGGCCTATTTTGAAGCCGACTGCTTTATTGGAAAACCACCTACCGTAGCTGCGATTACACTGACGTTAAAAATTTCATGTAATCAAAAGACTACCCGCCAATAGCCAGACGTGCGCATAGTCATTTAGAGAACAGTATTTGAGTGCATTGTTTCCGTCAGCTTAATGTCCGTACGAGCATTTGGACCAACTTAAGCCCTTACTCTAAAGCTGACCTATTCATGCCCCTCCTCTTGTTTGGCCAAGATCCGCATGGAAACCTCGACTCAACGATCAAAGGTTTCCCGCTTTGTCGTCCTGTACCTCTAGATTGCAATGTGATAGTTGTAGGCCACAAAATCTACTTCAGGCCGTTTTTTGAAATGTACTAAATCGAGAAATGTAACGGTAATATTACTGTGGACGACGCCAACGAAAGACCATTTCAAAGGTAAATTTCATCGAAGGATAACCTACTGTACTGAAGCATGAGCTTTATCTACTTCAGCTAATGTCGGAAAATTGACAAACAATGGATGCATCCATGCGTTCACGCTTGCAAACATACTGCATAACAGTGTGTGAGACGAGTTTCAATTGCATGCACTCAGCAATTCTGCAGGCACCTAATTCTGTTAACTCGTCTCCTTCGTCATAAATGCCTTTTACCAACGTGTTGTACGTCTAATTTAAGCATCATATTCGGAGATTGTTTTTTAACCATAAGACACCAAAAACTTCCTCCTTGATGTAACCAGCTGATGTACCTACAGACATAGGTCTCAACTCAATAGCAAAGAGCTGAAAGTTCTGGTGAAAAGACTTTCTACAGGGCTGGCCTCCGTAACGGGGGTAACAATGCTACTGGGTTGAGCGTGTTGTTTCGCTGATGTTTTGCTTTCTTCTTTATGTTCTCTTTATTGCAATTTGCCAGATACAAGTCCAAGTGATTCGTGTAACTTTCGCGAGCCATACAGAGGAACGTGGAACTTGATTGAAGATGAATACCACGGAGCCCCCAGTACAGCTACTGACATTTTACTTGTCGAAGAAAACAAGCTACGTTTTAACACAACGAGTCATCTGCAGCCAGAAAACGAATTGCACTGTGTACGTGAACTGAGAGAAGCGGAACAGGATTTGTACGTTGTTAGGAGCTCGCCACAGCCGAACGGGTGGTATGTATACTTACCGTTTTTTTATTGTTATTCTGTAAGAAAGCTCGCTTTTTCGATTGCCACTGTTAACCAGTTCAATTTGATTGTTGCTTAAAAGTTTGCGCTTAATGATACGAACGTTTTGATCACAAAAATCATTGCTACTCAGTAACAAGTACCGGGGTCAGCATGTTAATGTACACATCGCGTAGGTTAGTACTTTTTACCCAGAAACCGGTAACTCAACCCATTTTCTGCCATCGCATATCTTGTGTCAGCTAGCCAAAATCTACAAGATAACAAAATCTAACCATTTCGCAGTGAAACTCTAAGTGGACTGGGCAAAAATGTACAAATCGATGGCTTCAACTGAGTGTAAATTAAGTGAGCCAATCCATATTGGTAGATAATGAATACGTTCTATTTGTCAAATAAATCTTGCGAGTAAACGTTTCTGTCGCGCATGTGCCCCTTTTCGAATGTACCAGTATCAAATTTTACAGCTTTGAAGATTCCCTATTCAACAGCGCCTTTATCGCCCGCGTGTCTTTGAGGGACTACCTGCTAGGGATGCCTAGTTTAGTTGGACATCAATTTGTAACTTAGGATGATGTTGAGAAGAGACTCTACTGAACCGCCATTTTCTTCATCCGAAAGTGCTTCATAAAGTAAGCTTTGTAATATATTATATATATCACATATATAATAATATGTATAATATTCATGAGACTGACAGTTAATTAAAATAATTCAACCCTGTATTACCACGCAACGCTTTTTTCATGACCAAATTTGGTTTTTATACGGAACTTTTTACCAAGTAAACCATGCATTCTGTCATCGTGAAACGAAAGGAAATATGATTGTTTACTTTGTATCCGTGCCTCATTCGGGATGATTCTTTTGCATCATCCGTTTACTTTGGGTTGTCGGCTCAGCTTACCAGTGCGAGATCACTCCATTAAAATGGAATAATTTCGGGAGTGCATTTGTGTGCCAATAATAGGCAACATACCACCGATTGTCCTCATCAGTCACGGACAATTAGATTATATCCACAGTGAATCGAAACCTCATAATGGAGTGGTTGTTGATCAAATGCACACGGTGGACAAACTTGAAGTTAGACGGCGAATGTGCAACGTGAACCAGTGTCCTGGATAAACCGCATATTTGTGCCCAATACCTTTCCGTTCGCTTACATCGTGCGCACTTAGGCTTAATTCAGCGTAATAAAAATTTGCTTTTCACAGCTATTGGATGTATTCTTAGGCCATATATCAGGAAACTATTCACAAATCGCTAAAAACTCTTCGACATCCCACGATCGGTTTCGCCCTTCTTGGGGCTTATCAAGTGGGCGCAGTCCCCGAGTTTCCGTTCACGTTGCGAGTAGTTTATTTTATAAAAATATACTGCGATATCTCAAATATTGTACCAACTGAAACATAAAGTGGCCTATGTGCAGCACATTCATTTGAATAACGCCACAAACGAGAGATTCATTTGAGTCCCCCGTGAAGACACAGTTGATGTGCAAATGAGTGTATTTGTCGAAGTTTATATCGCAACTTTGCGCAAAAGTTGTCAACATGTCCTTAATTTAGGAAAACTATTCTGAGCACGTGTTCATGACAGTGACAATCATAAGGACACTTCGGAATGGCCATTGTTATGATGAGCAGTAGGTGAGGGGTAAAATTAGGAATAAACACTTACGGCCAGACCTATCCACGACTTCCACTAAAATGATATGTTCTTTACTCTTACTTATATTGATGATTTTTTCTGGCAAAGTGGCGTTTACATCAGTCGAAAACTAGGAAACTTAACTCAAAATTACATTTCCCCTCTACACCCAGCCCTACGGTTAGGCGGCTCCACCTTTCAAAAAGAAGTTTTATCAACCTGAGCTAACTTTCTTCCGTTATGCCACGTTTTCTGGTCCAATAGTTCATTCATTATTTCCACTAGATTATTATTTTTGTGAGACTTACAGGATTATACTCAGAAGAAGCATATATTTCCCTTTCCGTCCCATTAAAAGCCGCGCGAGAGATGTGTGTTTCGAGATAAACCTAAATGGGCGAATATATTCCGCCCAAAAACGACGGTTAGACACGCTGCTGTACAGAATGAGTAAGTAACATGCCAAATGATATCTGCTTTCTTAATAATGTATGTTTGTTTACAACAATAACCAGCTATAGCTGATAGTTTTTACGTTTTTTCTAATTTTCTCGCTCCAGTTGAATTTAGAACATTCAAACTTTGTAAATACTCTACTCAAAACAGATCTGCACTAATTTTTTGTCAATCGTTGAGCTGTACCCAGGTAACGTGCTGCGTGCGATTGACGAACAAGGTCAGTTCATTGATCCAATCGACAGCCGCCTCTTAACAGCAGCATGCGCTGTGCACAAGAACTCCCGAACCAATACTCTGGTATCATGCTGCTAGTAATATTCATCGTGCTCAGAACTCCATCAGATTAGCGTCACGTTTTGGTGCAGTCAAACAAATGGTAGTGCACAAGATCTAGTTATTTCTGACTTTGAGGGAAAATATGTACGCGTAGGATGGGGCTACAGTAACCACTGCAATAAGACCACTCAACCGACAATTTATGTGAACGGTTTTGCTGCCAGTTTCTTCGGATTAGGTGGTGGGAAATTTGTTGGTTGCATTTAGTTCTGCACGGCATTCTGAAAAGAGAGATAAGGGGGTTAAAGAGGGCTCGAACACCACGTGGATGTCTGGACATCTGACCATAACGATTGGTTCGGCTGACCCGCATGGACTTAGAGCACAGAAAAAGCTAAGCTGTGTTATGCTTCATTACATCATAGGTGAAACAAGGTGATAGTTATGATTTTTATGTTATAAGAGTATAACGTGAACGGCTGGTATAGCTTGGTTTGCTTTTGTAATACTAAGCTGGGATACTTAGGAGCTAAAATTACATTACCGTGTTTGTCGTGAGATTGCATTTCTCTTGTAGATGTACACTTGATGATTGAAGCAGGCGGACAAATCACGGTTGATGCTCATTTTGACTGTTTACTAACCGCCCTTTTTAATCTTTCAGTGAACCGAAAGTATGAAAGTTGTGTATCATTATGGCAACACCATGAATGCTCTTACTAACGGAAAAGACCACTGTAGCTCTAAGATACTGTTAAAGACCGCAATCGGCGTAGATATACTGACACATGCACTCAAAAGCGTGAAGTCGAATGTAAAATTTGTAGACAGATGTTCAAAACTTCCATATTATGAATTTTCTGCAGAAAAATCGCGGGTACCCGGATGAATTTCGGAGAAAGCCTTCGCCAGAGCCTAAAAGGGAGCTTGTCAGACTGTTACATTTCATGCTTAGTTTTGCACTCAGTTTTCGCTGTTCTAAATAGCTCTCATTCCTTTGTGGCGGGCAACGTGGTGTCATGAGAAGTTGCCATTGTCTAGGCCAAATGATCAAGTCAGTGATCAATCAGCTGTCTCGCGCATTCAGGCGCATATGTTGATTAGCTGTGTGCATTTATCCCGGGCGTATAAACAGAGACCATCTGCATTGGGATGCTTCCAAGTTCCTTGGTAATCTGAACAAAACAACCGAACCATGAGACAGAATTTTATTCTGTTGGACACCATGACATTCTTCAACTGATATTTCCTATGGTTTTTGACAAAAATGGAACGAGTCCTTTCACCATTTGCCCAAAGTGCAATTAGTTTGACTGAAAACATCAGAAAATAAATTGGCCTAAGATTTTCAGATATGTAAAAAAACGGACCGGGTTTAGTATGCAATCTAACCAAGTTCAAATCAAACACTTCGTTTGTTTTATTTTATTTTTTGTACAAGTAAAGCCTAATTACATAGAACTATTGTTTTAAAATTATCGAAGCCTCACGCTTTATCTTTGGTGCGCGGCTCCTAAATGTGCCAAAGTATATAAATAAAGTTCTTTTAAAACAAACCACGTTTCGCCTAATTTCTCCACTGTCTTCCAAAGTAGAGTGATAAAATTCAGAGACTGGTTTGATCAGTAAATTGAACATTTGATTGTGCATTCAATTTTTGGTACCACCCATCTTGGCGTAGATATGAAAAAGTTCCTGCCCACCACAGACGCCGGTGAAAACTGGCTTTTTCGGTATACCACATACAACAATGATTTTTATTTTGCTATCTACAATATGAACTGAAGTGGGTTTGCCATTTCAGACGAAAACTCCATGGTGTGCCGGTCATCAGCAGTACACATACAGTTTTGAGGGTGCGCAGTAATTAGCTGCCAACCTCGAGTTGATTCAAAAGATTTGCCCAGTTAAACACTTTTGAACGTGACCATCTTCCACACCTGCGCTTTAAGTCATCCGCTAACGACAAACTGAATGCTTTTCATTTCCGTCCTTATGCGTCAAAAAACACTTTCGATGACCTAATAATGTCAGCATAACTTTGTCGGTATTTCGCTGCACTAGAATAGCTCTTTCTATTAGTACCCAGGTTTGGCGACACCCCAAAAAAACCAAGAATGAAACCAAGTATTTCCTAGGCCTGAAAATCTGTATTTCACAGTAAATGACTCAAAATTGAAAGGCAGTCGGAAATACTTTGAGTTCACTTCTCCTAGCTTATCTGCTCAGGTCAAACATGGGTCACAGCAGAAAGTGCATATGGAACAGGTGCTAAACATTGCACTCGTTCCTCTAATCTCTTCTAAGTTGTCGGGAACCGTTACATTGTCATATGGTTTGTGAGACTTGACCGTTTCTCTCTGGTGCATTAAATGATGGGCTATGGTCAATTCCCAAATAAATTTTGCGTAAATCTTCTGAATCAGAAGAAAACTGGAAAGGAGCAAATCGCGTCAAAATGTTCGTTCGGAGGATGTACTGGATGGAAACATTTTACAATCGGGTGTTTTAAGGTATCCGTAAACCATTTTGTAACAGAAATAAGGAACAGGGTCAACTGCCTACTCTGGCTCTATCCGGAGCAAACAACGCTGAACAGTGGTAACTCGTAAAAAGCCTCTCCTGTTTTGAATCATTCGTGTTACAGATGGCCTGGCAAACTTGTGGAAGAATAAAAAACTATTCCACTCTCCCTTAATACGGGGTTTCATAAGTCATCAACTTTATGTACATTAAACTTTTAGAGCATACGGTCTCCCAAGTAAACTAGTTTCAAACTGAGTCCTCAGTATGCCCTGCTCCTCTTCTTCCTGCAGCCATGAGTCGGAAGCGAGACACACCCGTCAAAGACCTGTGTGATTTTCAATTTCCAAACGTGATCAACATGCATCCATTCCAGACTTCTGTTTCGAAAGTTCTGGTTCGAGACCGTACAAAGGATGGTAAGTGTGGATATGAGCAGTACATTTTGAGACCAATGAAATATTAAAAATGCGCGCATCCTGCCCGGTTAGTTAAGCCTGAAGTCAACACTTGGACAAAATACATCCGACCAAGTTTGTACCGCGGCAGCCAAATTTCCTGATTAACATTGACCAACTTCATGCACAGCATAGTTCCACTGTTTAACACTGATGCTTCTCTGCCGTACAACCATAATTTATTTGGAAATCTTATTGTGAAGAAACGAATGAAGGTGGATGGGGAAGGAACTTCGTGCAAGCCTAGCACAATAGTTCCGAGGCATTTTGGATAGAAACTGAAAACAAAAACGCCATTGACATCGGTTAGCAGCCATATCGTTCCCCTTCTCCAACCACGCAAAAGATGGATCAACCGGTTCCCATCCTGGAATAAACGAATAATGAAATAGTTGATAAAAGATGTAATTCAGAGAACACAAATCCATTTTTTGATCATCACAGCCTAGGTGCAGTTAAATGGTCAACGCGGTTTGCTACGTAATGGATTATTCTAAACCATAAGGTATTCCAACCTACCGAAACGCACAGCCGCTTGTTTGACACCGATGAAAAATACACATTGGAGGGGTGCTTTGGGGTCAAGTATCCCATCGATGGATTGGAGTAATTTTTTGTTGTTCCTGAGACAAGAGATAAAGACGTTTGAGCCTTTGATAAAATAACTGAGTAGTTGCTGTCGAGACCGAGTCGATTCTGACCAACGGCGATCTTCCAGATGAGAAAAAACAATATGCCGTGGATTCGGTAAATTCCACCTCTCGTTAATTTTCTGACGTTACATACAAGTTAACAATGACTGGATGTCTTGAGACATTTTAGGGAGTAACATGAAAACATAATTTAAAAACATTATAAATCAACTGTCCCGTATCACTACCTTGACATAGCTGAGTATATCCTGCCTTTTATTGGAGAGCTTATCGTTCGCCACAGACATAAACAGTCATGTGACGGATCTGCTCGTTCTCACGGCAGTAGGCATATGTGAAGTGTACATGGAGTACTAGACTAGTACAGTAGTCTCCCTGCCGGGCGCTGACACAGGGTTTTGTACTTGTCTGACATCTCAACAACACAAGCTTTGCTTTACGAAGTATGGTTGATGTGAGGTACTCGTATGGACAAAGTAACCTGTCACAATTAAAGCACAGAACCTCTGTGGACCTATGTGCGTTTTACGGACACCTACTTCGGAGAAAGTTGCAAATGGCTTTTTATTAATTGTTCTGAATGTACTTATTGCATTGTTTGAAGTAGAGCATGCATCTACTACGAATTGTGCGTCAAATGTTTGACTAAATCTCTTTGTTATTTAAAAGCTGTAGTTTGCTACTCAGAAGTTGTCGAAAACCAGGTATTTACATAGGGTCATCATTTTCGTTAAAAATTCTGTTTGCTTGATATGCGTTTCTAGAACATTCGACCCACACGGAGGATGGAGTTAAGTGTGGACTCTACCAGGTAAATTTGAAGGGAACGATTAGCCTGCCAATAAAGAATTACTCAAGCAGTAACCGTGTTGCAGGGTTGCATAAGGTCCAGTGGAACACAGGCACCCCCTGGGATTCGGCTATCCAAGGGCAGCATTTGACCGCATCCATGGACAATAATTCCGACATGGATCGATTTCGAACAGAACCAAACTGTTTTCTCTACCTGACCGATTTTAACGCCCAGCTGGGAACTACCGGGGAGTTTGACAACAAACTGAGGATCAGAAATCAATGTTGGTGGACCGTTCCGGCGTTCTTGAATAATACAGGTTAGTTACATGCACCGCGATATCTTTAATCTCGTACCAATTGGAACACGAGGCGGCCTGGTGCAGCACACTCATAAAAGAGAGATTCAGTTACGTTCCGGGCGAGTCTCGCGAAAGACCCAATTTGTTTGCAAATGAGTGTATTTCGCTAACTTCATGCAATTTAGGCCCAATTAGAACATAAGATTGACGGGAACTCGGGGACTGCGCCTACCTGATGAGCTCCAAGAAGGGCAAAACCGATCGTGGGCTGTCGAGCAATTTTCAGCAACCTTATGAGTAGCGTATTACGTCTATACAGGTTAGTTAATTTTACTCGCCCTCCATTATTTAGCAAAACTGTAACAAAAGCAAAGTAAAATTTTCATGATACTGTTTTATCTAATAAACTCAGTAAGGCTTTTGGTACGAAATCTGAATCGCCACTCGGAATGTTACTAATACGCGAAGTTTCTTCATTGGACTTCTAGTCTGAATACTGCTCATATACGCCCTGCAATAAAACAATCAGTTATTCTGATACCACCCAAGGAAATCTGTGAAAATACCATTAAATTTACTTTGTTAACCTGAGCTACTGATTTACAAAGTGAAGTTTTCCGGATGCTACAGAACGTTTGAAATTTTCCCCGCCCGAATTGACCTCAGTATGAATTCATGCGCATGTGAGAACATATGTTGTATCGGCATTCGTTTTACTCCTAAGCTACGTTTAAAAGATACTTCCCAAGTCATTCGACAAATTCGTGTACCACCTGGAAGCTGAAATAGTTTGATTGCTATTTCTTCTTAAATTCTGTTCGGAAGCTGGAAAACAACACGACTTTGAGATCCTAAATTCTCATAACTGATGATGAAATCACCCATGTAACGGAGTTTGCACTTTTACCTCAACTGAATTTACTAACACTCCAGTATTCTGCCACCATAGAAAAAGCAGCACAACAACACTGATCAATAAAACCCCAAACTTGAAAAACCCTATTTTTACTGCGCTCACTGAAACTTCATTAATTCCTACGTATTAATGAAGAAATCGCTTGTTGCGGGTGGCTTGGGATTACGTTTCATGGGAACATGGCAATTTAGTTGTCAGATAAGAACAAAGCCAAAAACGCCGTTATATCTTTGCAGACACAGGCGGTCCGTTGGCACTCAATAAACAGTAGATGGATAGGTCACCGACGTTTTATTCTCACTCTGGGTAGTATTCTGGCTCGAAAAAAGCGTAGCTTCATTTAATTCCATTACTTTATTCTCTGACCTATTTTAACGGTGTAAATGATATAGAGATTCCGACAAATTAAACATATATTTAGTCAAACTTGTCAGTCACTGCTCTGATTTTTTCAAAGGGTGGCCCGTTCTTTAAACTTTGTAAGAGAACAATGTAAAACTAAGTCCAACGGTGTTTACAAAGGACAGTCTCAAAATCAGGCTTTAATGAGTTACGGAAATAAAACATTTGAAGTTCATATAAAATACTCTAATTGGTCAGAAGTAACAGTAACCCCAAAGCATTATTGGAAGGCACATTTCTTGGATTATCCGTGATTTCGTTCTCCGTTACCTTAAATCCCGCTCCAAGTAACGTCGCGGGCTTAGATGTGCGAAACGTTAGCATTGGTTAGTATGCTCAGATAAATATTCTTATGTCAACCTATCAAAGCCCACTAATTCGCTGTCCATAAGCCTCAGGTCAAGGAGGCACCAATTGTTCCGTCGTGATGTAAATACTAGACTTGATCACAAGTTATTTTCTCTTACCTAAAATTCTGGAGAACCTTTTTTGTTTTGGTCACCGTGGAATCACACTGTCTTTTCAGGGGCTCCTTTTATCACTCTCGAAAGGGAATTTTAACCCATTATTGATCATACAAACATTGACGTACACAATTTTTGCAGTTACAAATGTGCAAGGAAGCTCACCGGGTTTCACTCAAATGTAGTGAACTGAGTAGACCTGTACGATATGAGCATCATCCAGTTTAGGGTTAAATATGTTACAGCTTGAGTTTTAAGCGTCTGCTGTGACTAGTTAACGCCGTCTACAGTATTTATTCCCAGATTGATTAAAAACCGTTTGTTCATCGTATGAAACCACTCCGCGAAGCACAGACACTCAAGTTCATCTTGTAGCGTCAAAGTTGCTGCAGAAAACTTGTAATGATGAAGCTAAAAACAACATTATACGGAAGGGGACTGTTCTACCACCAAAGCTTGCAAAGATAACTTCCGTCGGAGTTATCAGAAATCCGTGCACTGTAAATCAAAAATCGATCTAATCAAACATCCATAAGATTGGTTTGTCATGCGATAAAAAATCGCTGGTCGAATTGTTCGCTGAGCCTGACAATTTTGTAACACCATTTGCACCATTTGAGTTGACGTAACCACTGTGTTGTCTTGAAGCCAAACAGAGCTGTGTCAGTGGTGAACGCGAGTTTATATATGGGCTGATGAATGATGCTCTACGCTCGTTTATGACTGGTCGTTTTTGGAACCTGGTTGATTGCGTAGTTCTGCACCCTTTGCACTTGGTCTCACTGATTCGTACGCTACGATTTTTACCAGCCAGCTTAGCTTATACTTGTCTCGTTGCTAGCTGCAGCTAGAACCCAGCATCTACCCTCTCAATATCCTCCAATAAACTGCTTGCGGAATGGCGCACTGCTAGCCATCTGACACATACCGCAGTTCTTTATCGTTTACCTCCTGACTGCTACTTAATTATTAGTATTGCTAAAAGCATAGTGGTTTGTGAATGAGGCTGATTAGAAAACTAACCTGAATGCATTTTTACAAATCAAACAGTCTCCTTGAAAGAATATCGTTCGGCAAGCTAAGGTCCTCTGTAAACCAAAATGTCGATAACTGCTAACAACCGAGAAGATTTTTTAGTCCGAAAGTAATGGGCTCGACCGGTAAAACTGAGCTTATAAAAGAAGCAAACAAGCTCATTACTATTTCTAAATTCTTTCGATGGAGTCAGAAAGTGGTGCCTAAAGCCAAGGGCATGGGTTCAGTTGCAAAAGAAACGCACCACTGTCGTGTCCAACTGATGGATATGTACCTTGCACAACGAGGGTATCGTGCATAAAATCTGCACATAACGCGCATTACAATGTTCTTTTCAGGAGGGTAAAAATCTCTTCTACAGCCAGCTGACACATTCCGTAAGAAAGTATGACCAATATTCTAACTATAAGTTACCATTTGAGTAGCCACGTCCAGTGAACACCTAGTGTCTTGATTGTGCTCCATCGATGGGTGGTTTAGCACTGTTTATTTCTTACAGAAACAGCAATGAAAAAGATAGCTTCCACTACTGGGAAAAAACCATTTCACTTGAAGGACACTCCTAAATTGAAATCTTTATGTTGTTAACCGGTTGAAAGCCACGCTAAAATTACATGCTTGGGTAGATTCCCGTAGTTCGTTTTATTTACGGGTAGAGAAAAGTGCGACATTTTGTGGCTGCCAGACCGCTATCAGCACTGACTTACAGCACCCTATGAAACATGCACGCGTTTGAAGAAGACTTAAACTATACCTTTCCTTTTTCTTAAGCGATATGCGGCCACAGAGTTCATTAGTTTATATCAGAGTGCGGTAGGCTGCTTAGAAGCACCAGGATATAGACATAATCTTTTGAAACTAATTAGAGCGACTTATCACTTTTCCTGTGCTTTGTACATTCTCGCGCAGAGCACCTGTGTCTCTCCTCGCATCGGTTCGATACAATTTCTACCCCGCCAATTCGGTATTCAATGCTCATAACCCAGTCTACCATGTCCGGTGAATATTACTGCTGGGTATGTTGTCTTCTCCGATTGCTAATCGAATAAACTGCTTGGTTTGTGTGACATCAAACTGATTTCAGTACAATGGTTTGCGGTAAAGCATATTTTTCAAATGCGATTTTGTTCCATAAGTGGAGGAAATCTGAGCTGGAAATCATACCTCCAAAGTTTATTTTATCAACTTGCAAATGCTGATTTTTCGCGAAAATCATCCTCTGGAACTGCGGTCTACTTTTTTGTTTTTATTATAGTTATTCAGGACTGACTTTCCTGTGGGAAGAAAGGTAATAACAGCCACCATTTTTCACTCGCCCCAGTGTCACTATCAGCGACAGTCGATAACCGAATTCGAAGTAGATACCAAAAGAGCCACTGCCATCCTGACTCTCGTTCAAAGTAAGTCTGATTTTTGTCAGTTCAGTACGGAATGGGGGGGCTTGTTCGTTTATTTCTATAGATGTTTATCTTTTCAGCCATAGAAGTTCTCCCTTGTTCACAGTGCGCTGGCAATATATATGAAATTGTGTAACAAATAGCTGTGCTGCCATAAAAGGGGTAAACACTACTTCGTGTCCAAAAGGTATGGCATCTAAGTTATTCCGTTTGTATCGACAAAGTGATTGAGATATTTATTTGTTTCGGTTATTAATTTGGATAAATAGTACTCCGCAACTTATTTTCAGTCAGAAAAAACACCGATTACCGTAACCTAAAAACGCGAATCTAAACACCTTAAATATTCTCAGAACCCCAGGGTTTTTGAAATCAGAATGAACTCTTTCTTGCTTTAGCTGAACTAGACGGTATCTAACCTCTTTCCTTTTAAATATTCCAGAGTGAAGTTACGTTACTGACTCCATACGTGGTGAAAAAACGCCCGCCTTTATTTAATAAGGCTAGGAAAATTCAGAATAAAGCAAATGACTTCACTCACAAGAACACATAGTCAGAGAACTCGGAAGAACTGATCAATAGTAGACTAGTCACAATATCTCAGTAGTGAATTAGGATCAGTAGATTTGGAGTCTAACATTACAGCTTTACCATTTGCTCGCTGTGGTGTTCTAGATGAGGATAAAACTACACTGAGACGAATGTGCTTTTGGAATCTAGCTCCCGAAGTGTGAAGAAGCTAAAATGCGAACAATTTCCTCCGCATTCTGATAGGATGATTTTTCTGAATTTTTAATTCAAAGTATAAAATCACTTTTAGTCCTCGCCAAAAAGTCCCCAGGATGATCCACTTCTAAATCGGATGATTTATTTCTAAATCAAACGAATGCAAGGCGCGTCTTTTGCACTCAAGGCAGCATGCGCCTAGTACGCCTGTGGGCATGTACATGCAGTATCTCCAGACAGCTGGAGGCCTCTTCAGGAAATAATATTCCAGTGTATGACAAGTTAACTGAAGTGAACTTATTTCAAAACTGAAGGGTCCTTATCAAACATTCAACACAATTTTAGGGGTAAAAACATCCAAATGAATGGGTTGAACTCGCATCTTTTGATCTTGAAACGTTTGATGTACATAAGTATCCTGTGGACAGGAGGACAACACGTTCGACTAAGGCATGTTCTTCGTAAGACGTTCAACCCGTATTGAAGAAATTTTTTAACATCGACTTAATAATTTCGTGTCTATGGTGTATCGGCTTTTATAACCCGAATGGTCCCATAAGTGTTTTTTCTGCTGCCTTACTGAGAGGCGTAAATGACACTAAATTAGATGATTCCTCTGCGAACTATCTGGTTTGTTTTTACCATAGTTTACAGACGGTTTCAGTACAAATCCGACATTCTAGCTGACATGGGGCTCAATAATCTGTTCTGCGCACATTTCAAGTGAGGAACTACTTATTCCGTTCGTTGCAAAAAGCAATAGGTAACTGGCAATTTGAGCAACTACTACTTTTAAAATGGCGAACGGTCGAGAAAAGCGGGATTAAATAAACCTTTCTGTTTTTAGGACTAGACCGAATTCAAAGTAGTGAATTCCGGGTTCCAACTTAGAAAATGTGCGTTATCCTGGTAGACCTTTAACATTCACCTAGTTAGGAATCTGTCAACCTAGTAAGGTGCAGTCTTTTTATGGAAGTGGCTCACTAGACTTATAACTGAGCATCACTCTAATGATACTGGGAGATTTTTCAGCCTATATAATGCCTTTGTATTCGTCGGTCATATCGGTTGTAGAGACTTTAAGATGCATCTAGGTTTACTTTTGGGTCTTTGACAAAACAAAGTCTGGAGAGCGTTCTTATGTATTTTGAGTCTTACTTTACTGGAGAAAGATAGTTGAACGCATACGTCATTTAGTCCGTTTACTGGCTGTTCTGTATTTAAAAAATAGCAGTAAACTGCAAACAATTGGGCTTTAAATACTAAAAAAACTAGTAAATACTAATGCCCGTCCAGGAATACAACTGATGCGTGAATGTATAGAGCAAATATCCGCGTTTTGAGGAAAAGTTAATGGTTTCATTGCAATCCCTTGAAGTTGCCGGGTGATAATCATACGCCTAATGCTATATCAAAAATTAAAAAAAAATTCCAAACAAATCACAATCAGCCGTTGTAATCGGGTAAGTTATTTAGGTGATGGGACCAAACAGTACCTTGACAGGCACAACAGACTGTGGTCCCATCAAGCATTAATTGTCCATCGGATTCTTGTAGTTTTAGTGCATAACCTTCTATGACAACCATTCTGTTATTTTCTGCCATTTATGCGGCTGAAAATCAGAACCACAAATAATGCGTTGGTGAGGGGAACTAAACAACCAACGCAGCAGAACAGCTGTGGGTGCTAAGCCCTTGAAGCCTACCAAGTTTCCGTGGGAAACCTTTTTCAGCTTTCTACTTCCTGTATCTTCGGGATACTTCAATACCGGTTGACGTGCTGAGAAAAGTTAACACGTCAAGCACAGTATTGTCCAGAAGAACTGATTGATTTTACGAGATATCGGAGGGCCATGACATCAGCTTGTTTTGCATAATAGTCTCCCAGCGAATACAAGAGGATAGTGTCGGTCCCAGTGCTGTGTCTCAACTATTGTAAGAGCCAAAATCGAAAGCACTTACCCAAAATCCCTAACTAGTAACCATATGAATGCAACGAATGCATGCCACGAAACGTAGGGTACTGGAATCATAAGAGACGTTTCTCAGGAATTTGCAAGTTCGACTAGATCAAATACAGGTATTATCACTCTGATCTGATGAACTGCTTTCAATTCCAATCGGAACAAATTAGAGCCACAAACCACTACTAATAACGTAATGCACTCCAGAGTCAGGCTTCATACAGCTTTCCCCAGAGATTTTAGGCCTTTTCAAGGAAGCTATAACGAACCTCTCTTGATAAAAATAGCATTCAGAACCAAGTTGTTTGACTGCCTGTATAAATGTTGGTAGTCTGTGTGCGTTTACGGACTGCTGCTTAGGTAACATTTGATCTACTCGCCTAGCGGTGTTTGTAAAAGTTACATTACAAATCGAGGCAATGCCGTCGGACTACAGTGCACCACAAATTTCAAACGGACCAATCATGCATGTCAGTTAGTCCTCAAACAACCAGTAGCGTTTGAGGCATTGAATACCACAACTACCAGCAGAAGTGGAACTAAGACCCACTGGACTGCACAGTGACGTTTGCGAGCTAATGGTAAAGCTGGAAAACAGATCAATTACTAAATGACTAAAGCCAACCGAACGGTTTCTCATTAGGAGGTGACATTTACCAGACCTGCTCAAAACCGGAATCAAATAAGGGCAAGAAGAATTCAGATTCCAACCAGTATAACGTTACGCGCAAAAGTTCACGACGGAAGATACCACTGAATGATCCTGTTGTCCGAGATTGGATAAAAAAATGTTTACCCAGTTGTGATTTCCCCTGTATACCCCAAAGTGTTACAAACCGCTGACTGACCACTTTACCGGTTGCGCACGGATGGATTCGTCTGCAAGAACCATGCCTTCTGGACATAAACATCATTTCCATTTGTCCTGGTTGTTCCTACCTACGATTAATAAAGCCTCAAAACGTCGAAGTCCAGAATCCACCGGTGTAAGGAGGAAAGCTGACTGAACGGTTACAAACTATTGGACAGGAAAGTAAACATCTCATGTGCACCTTATTTTTAGAAACTGAACACCATCACGCGTCTTCTTGAACTTTCGTGGATATTAATTGATTATCACGCAATTGTAAACGAACGCTGCAAAGCAGTTTCCCAGATTCCGTAATAAATCCCACCTTCCATTAGACGCGAGACGGAGTTGCGAGAAAACCACATACTACTCGCATGCCTCATCAGTTCCGCCGTTATACTGGTAGATTTTTTGCTCCGTCAGGACGCGCAGTCATAACATCCCAGATTGTAAGAGGCTGTCTTGTAGAACAGTTATCAAGAAAATCGCCACCTGCATTGGTTTAGATCGTCTTCCGTGGGAGACCAGATAAAGCCAAGTTCTTGGCCATTTGTACGTTGCCTCTTATGTTCTTGTGGGAGTGTCGCTCAATGGAAAGAAAGTGTTTTGTACCCTCTTGCTTCGGAACTCGATAGCATGCAGAACACACACAATTTTAGAAATATACTATCCATGGACATATTTCCTAGGTTTGGAGAGTGTTGTACTTAGAACTTGCGAGGTTTATAATAACCAAACGGTGCCTCTGACCGTACTGCGTTCTAAATTTGGGTGTAGGTAAATATGAAGAGGTAGTGCAGTGTAGAAAGGTTGGAGGCGGCCTCGAGTGAGCACGGCCCTTATTCAGAATCTGGAGGCCAAAGTTTATGAACTTTTATTTTGTCACCATTTTTTCGTCTAAAATTGATACCTACATATAACACAGAAAAATGCGAACAACCCAGCAACACTAGGTTATCACCAGTTTTTTTATAGCCGGCAGCTGAGGCTTAATGGTATCATCGAGATCCAGATGAGGGTTGTGTTGTGGCCCCAACTAGATAATGTAGGCATGGTTCGCGGCAGACTGCGTTTGCGTGGATTTCATAAAACTGCATTACTTTTATCGGTTGTAAAAATTGTCTGCAAATACATTCAAGGCTAAGAGATAAAGCCTATTCACACGTCAAACGTACCGCAACGAATTCCTTGACATGACTTGTTTGACTGAGAGACCGAAAGGCCGAGGATACCTAAGAATGGTTTTGTTCATTTATATGTAGCATATTTTTGCGATTAAAAAGTTCCTTCGTAAATTTCTTGGAAAATAAATTGTACTTTGGAAACTTACGTACTGGCACAACTGCCATTAATCGGGCATTTTTGCAGAGGACTCACTTTCCTGACGCTCCAGTTTGAACTCCATTGCATCAAAAAGCTGGTTAATCTCTTGTAAATTCATGCATTTGGAACACCTTGTACTCTAGTCACATATTGTGCTGTAGATTGCACTTAATTTGTTCGAATTTTTCATTCCTTTAGGCTGCAACAAAAGCGCTGTCATCAGTACCAGTCTCAGACTGTGAAGCAACATTTGTACCATAAATACCACCTGTAGTTGTTGTGTGATTGTCAGTCTGAGAATAGGGCTCTACATCTAAGGTCTATGAATGGCGCTACTGGAAAACGCTGGAAAAACACTGGAAACACTGGAAAACACTAGCTATTTGAAACGTCAAGTTCTCAGCAGTGGTTTGAACAAGAGTGATAGAAACTTATTTATCGTGTATTCAGCTGCTACGCTGTTGGTTTATGCTTTGGACCTGGCGAGCCTGGAAAAGCGTAGCTACAGGACGCAAAAAGCTTTACATCGACGATTAACTCCTGATGTCAAGTATTTGCCCTTGCGACTGCCGTTCGAAAATGCCGCAAAAATGAATCGACTGTCCACCAAAGCTTGGCCGGAAATCCATACCTTATTTTGTTTCCAACCAGTACTGCTAACTGGTTCCGAAATGAAACAACTACGGCTGCAATATTTCTAAATAGTCTAAAGTTTTCTACTTAGCGTTCCGTTACAAAATACGAGCCACATGTTGCCGTTAGAGTGCGCTCTTATTCATTATGAGTATATATATATATATGTGTATAATGGCCATAGTTGTTCTCTCATAGGACTCCAGAAAAATCACCTTACAAGCACGCAACTATGAGTGTCAGACAGATTTTAACCTCCATATTCAAGCAGGCCTCAAAAATTACAGTTGCGATGTTCGGTTGACACGCATATAGGGGGAAGTTGTTGAAAAAATCCAAACCACACGATCTGTTAAGCAGTAGTTGCCCACCAACTACCCCTCAGTGTCGTTTATTTGGCTTTCGGCACACGCGAACAAAGTCGTGTTTCGTTGGTGATACCTATTATTAGACTGGAAACAAAACAAGCCTAAATAATAGCTGATGTAAGTTTTATCACAGTGGATGCGACAAACTGTGAAAGTCCACAAATGTTTCCATCTTAATGATGAGAGATATTCGCTATTGTGTAATCAGTGGGTTCTTTTCAAAATCAGATGAAGTACTTGTTCCTGTAGAAAACTAATAAGCTGAACTTTTGAAGGCGCAACTGCACACCCCATGTTAGTCTGCATAAGACTAGTATGATGAAGTGAGAAGATAAAGATAAACTCCACCAAATTCGTCCGAATATTTTTCGATAAATTCCAGAAAAAAAACTGGGAACTTTGAACTATTTCTTCTTGGTATTCTCAGCTTTCGAAACTTATCGTGAACTTAGACTGGGCTGGACATGAAATATTTTGCAGTTCACATTTGCGAAAGTAATTATTTTACTCCACAGGTCCAGAAATCTGTTACGGATGTGTGCTTAACCGAACAGAACACACTGGTACGTACCACTTTAAGGCACCTTTTCACACAAAGCCCACTCTGTTCAACCAAATCGCAGAGCCAACGGGAACAAACAGAGCACTACATTTGTTATCGGTTAATTCTAAAGACGATAAACCAAACTGCGCAACCCTGAAAACAATACAAACCAGAATACTTGTTTTTCCTGGTCTAATAATGCTCATTTCCAAATGATGATTGCCTGTATGGAACAATGTTCATGATTTCAGCGTTCATGGATTGTGTTTCAGTTTGCAATGTTATTTTTATGCTGTACAACAATACACGTAAAGAGCAACTTATCCCTATTTCATGTGTGGTAAGCAATGAAGATGTATGTTGCACATCGAGTACTTTGGCGAGGTATATATATGTACAAAGCGCACACAAATATATATTGAAATGTTGACCATGGACAACAGTGTACGTTCAGTTGCTTACGACCGAAATGAACTTCATGAGTTTGTGGGACTGGTCAAAAAACTTACTGACGCCACTTGAACCGAGTTGAATTGTAGAATGGCACAAGTTGGCAAAGTAAGCAATACCACTTTAACATGCCACGCAGAGAATGGGTCCGCTGTAATGTCACGGTAAAATGTGGATCACTTTCCTTCTGTCTGGTGAACTCCTAGTGAGGCGTCAAGAGTAGTGCGCGTCATAGTTGTAAGCGGACAGGTACGGAGCCAAATTTGCTGTCCACCTTAGTTAGTATGCTCAGCTTGGCCAGCTCAGTGAAAAACTGCCCGTTTTTGTCCATTCAACTCAAAGAAAACAAAAGCTGTGTGGTTTTACTCTAAGGTAGTTTTCCGCTATTTCCTGTTGTCAGATATGCCCTTCTAGCAGCTACTGGTAGCCCGACTATGCAATGTTTATTAAACAGGCTTCCAACTAAGCTTGACTCTTCTATGACTCTTTACCTGTAATTCTGGTATGCAACGCACAAAAGAATCTAACGAAGTCTGTCTAAGCAAAGCTGAGAAAAATGTGGATGGCCTGTGCAAAGGAAACTATGGAAATGGCCGAATAACCTAACCTTGGACAACCTGATCGAGAATGCCGCCAAGTGAATTGTTTGAAGGTATACAGCCTATTCCAATTAATATGAGGGCGTTTCTCTAAGGGACTACACAAATGTATTCTGCAAGCCGTGACAAGTAAGGTTTTTGGTTCTGGTCTGCTCAAACAAAGACGATGTATGTAACTATTCCTGTCCGGATGGCTGGACTAAGAAGAATAAAATGGTGGTTATCCGGTCAAGAACACTTCACGGTGGCTAACTATCCTTTCGATTCGATTGTCCGTTCTCATCTTTCGTGTGTTTCTTCGTCTTTTGTACACAATTACCTCTAACAACTTCGATCCAGTCCGACTGAGTGTTTTTCGATGCAATGTGAATCCCTGTTGAGCTTTAGCATCAAAATACAAAGGTGTATACTTCCATGGCAGATATCATTCGTTTTTCAAGATTCACATCCAAAAATATGAAGATTTTATTGGACAAAAGCAATTTTCAAGATTCACATCCAAAAATATGAAGGTTTTCTTGGACAAAAGCAGACAAGGGTTATTTTTATTCTCCTTTTATTGATTATGCCGTGTTTTTATTTTCATTTCATTTTTTCCTCATTTTCTTTGAAACACGTGTCACACGATTCTCACTTTTTACTCTAAATTGTCCAGTTTACCTGTGTTTTACTACGTGCATATTTCGATGAAAGCGTCAAGATGACATGACTACCCATCCACAAAGTGATTTTCAGGGAGCTAGGTCAGAAATTCCTGAATTATCCAGTATGACAAGATACTTAGTCTCTCGCTACGAAATTTCATCACTGCCAGGCCGAAAGTAGAATGGTTCTTCTTAAACCTATCAAGTAGATACTTTTCGTTCCGCACTGAATACCGCACATAAGACCCTGCCACAAATGTTCACAACTCTTTGGAAGGACCAATGCTATCTGGTTGGTGAAGTTGCACGAACATCTATGGAGATAAGTAAATAGGTCCAACCCAAAATAGTATTTTTCGCTAAATCAATGGCTTCTTTGCATCATGTTTCATCCCTGTCGCTTTATTTGGTACCCAGAAACACTTCCGTTGTAATTCGTAACTACTCATCATCTAAACTAACCCTTCTGAGCAAACCTTTCATTTTTCTCATCTGAAATTTCATACCTCGCCTTACTCCGGCACAGGCATAGGTCATTTTGACCTTATTACCAGCAGGTATCCCCCTATTTCTCCACCCCTCAATGTTGTTTTTCATTCAATCCTCCATCTTGGTGATCAGCTGTGTTGAAAGTTTGATTGTGCCACATTTCAGAATTCCATTGCTACATGAACTCTCTCTGTTCATTCATATTATCTCATTCTTTTTTGTGTCTGAAAAATCCTCCAGACGTTATAAGACCACGGAATTGTTGTCGATGAACTTGTGACTGACTGCTCGTCCTTCGATCTACGGATTAACATACAGTTTGCCTGCTTCAATCGAATGCTGATCATGGGACAAATTTGAAAGGCCCAAAACATGTAAAGCTTACTGGACTTACCCTGCAGACATAAAGCTGATTCATTTTCCTAGCTCTGCGGAACCAAGTCATCAAGAGTGTTTATAGAATGAACAGAGTCACGGATCCAACTCTTACCATTAGAACTCTCAAATTGTTCTCGAAAGCTTAGCACTCCAGTTAAACCTTTGTAACGTTTTTTCCTGAGGCCCCGTGTTTGCGTTCTAATTGTTTCGCATAAGATCCAAGTCCACATCTCCCTTAGTCGATTGTACACCTTGCGCGTTGCGCAAAGCAGCAACATTGTTATGCCATGCAGTATCAAATTAGATTCTGAGGGACAAGATAATAAAGCCAGGGAACAAGCCTTAGGTTGGTTGGTTGAATGCCGAAGAATGGCTGCGCCTTAATCACCGCGGCCAGACCTCTGCATAACTAGCCCCGTCTTGGGCTCGTCCAACAGAGACGAACACGCTAAACAATTTGCTGACTTTTTATCTAACTGTCAACAAAACCCACTATGGTGGGTCGTCACTAATGAGTTTCGAAACTGGTGCAACCATAGTGCTTGGTCCGAGGCCACCTGCACGTGGAAACGATTTAGTGCGAGAAGAGTGGAAATCCCGAAGTGTCTCAAACTTCAATAGACCACTTCCGGCAAAGAAGTCCAAATGCGGCATCATACCCTCGCTGGGTGTGATTGAATGCCAGAATTCCGATCTAAATTTCGGTCGAATACCCGAGAATTTTCTCCGGTTCATACTAAAAACACGGCACTGAAATACCCGCTTCGCTAGATGCATTCAAACTGCCTATCGTGACACTTTTTTATGTAACGCTGCTTTGTACTTCTGGTGAAACCCACAAGTAAATAACCGGAAACCCACACTGGCTCCCGCTATTGAGTTTTTCATCCTGTAGACCAGCAGAACAAGTCCTGTGAACAAAATTCCAGTGTCATATTTGTTTCGCTACCACGAGTTGTAACTTGAGTAATACACAATTAGTCTAGCAATTTTAAATGTAATAATCGTCATTCTTCAGCAGAAGACTCAAGGTGCCGCGTTTATAAGGTGTTGAAACATATCTAAACTATGAGAATGAGAGAACTTATGGACTTTAGAAATAAACTGCCCGACAAGACATGCGCTGCTGTTTTACAAGGCTCCATAGCCAGTTCAGCGAAAACATTCTCAGCAAACTGCAAACAAAACTCGGTTGGTTTAAACAAAGCAAAAGCGCAGAGGCAGGGCGAATGGTTCTAGCAAACTTTTATTTTGGAAACAAACTGCTCTGTTTACATGCACTGCTGAGGACTACAACTGCAAAATAGAATGTGAACAGGCGCCATTGCGCACACAATATAGGCACAAATAGAAACTGTCGGTCAAAGTGCCGAAGTTGATGCGTCATAATGGGAACATATCAGTAGGTTGACACCTAGAGGACCCACTACGGCAGCCGGACACTGGCTGCACTTAAAGAGCAAAAAATCGAACATCAGAGGGAGTTAAATAGCGGGTGTAGTCAAGGTTGCACAATAGAATCGCGAATGCACAGATTCACCTCTGTAACGGTCGTCATCACATTCGATAGCGTGACACCAGTGCTCAACACTGATGTTTCGGTGCTTTAACAAACAGACGAAGTGGACGGTAGGAATAGCGAAAAACGTGGCAGATGTACCCATAGCAGAGACTTTAACAAATACGCCGAGCTGGACGAATGTCCACTCATTGCTGCTCCAGGTACGATCCCAGGACTTCTTCATATCGCCCACCTAGGTCTTCGTATGGGTGCGTTTCCGGACTCTAAAGCAGCGCCGCAGAATAGAAATCGCCCCCCTGTTTCACGGTTTAAGCAGGAAGTCAGAGGTTAAACACAAAGCCAATGGTTTTACGGCGTCCTAAAAGTCTACAGTTTATGAATTCCATCGAGATTTGTCTCAACTGCAGACACCGTCCGATTTAGACAATTTACTCAAGAGCTAAAAGTAGGCTAGTGCAATTATCAGCTGATCAGAATGGCGTCTAGATCTTGCGTCGCTCCACTGGACCACGTTCATGTCAAAGACACCCTGGTCAGTACCGATCACAAAATTCCCATTTTTCGGAGCTCAGTCGTCACCTAACAATTCTTTTTTCTTATGCAGCATACCACTTACCATACTCTTCAACTGAGTTCAAGCTCATTATTTACTATGCTCAGTGTTCCAAAATATGTCCCCAACTTCTAAAACGTCAAAACGAGAAGATGTGTCATCTAAGAGCGACAAATTTCCTGTATCTTCAAGAATGAAATGACTGAATCAATTAACATCCAAATCTGTTTTTCAATAAAACAAGGTTAGCGAACCATAGGTATAGCTCCCCACCAAGAGAAAAACTTCTTGTAAAAGATGGGAGGATGAAAAACACGTCTGCTTTCATAACCATCAGCAATGCATACGACGAACCGCAAAATGCAAAGAACATTCATCAGTCAAAGGCGAAAAGCTAAACTTCAGTTCCAAACTAAAATGGCCAAAAAACCCAAGAGTATCCTAAAATATCAACGAAACGCCGCAAAAATGAAGTTGCGCAACCCAGTCCTCTCCGTTGGCAGTTCGCAGCCGACAATCTTAAGAGTCATCTGGACCTATCCCACTATTTCTCTCCTGCAATGTCATACACAGTGACGCACCTATTAAGCAGTCCAAGGACTCAGAGGATATGACTCCGTAGAAATATCAGTCAATCGAGCTTCAAAAAGCTAGACAGATATCCTTTTGGACAGGTGTAAAATGTTAGCGGGCTGCAACAGTATTTTAGAAGTAGTTCTGCTTCAAAAACTGGTTGAAACCTCTTTGGTACATTCCACTAGAGCTTTCGCCCCGGATACTTCCCTCAGCAGAAATTCTCGTTATGCTTTTCCCCGGTTCGGACCGGCCGCTGAAATGTACTACTAGCTTGACATGCTACCAGTTTTCTCCCGGCGGCTTTGGCAGGGGCAATACATTTGGATATTTCCAGAGCTTTTGACAATGCCAGTCACGCCATCCTAATCAGAAGCCTGACAAGAGCGTTTATTGTGAGTATATAACTAAAGTGTTTTGCAGCAAAGCAATCTGGCGTGTTTGTCGTTGATCGGGCAAAAAACTTACGTTCCGTTTAACACAGCCCTTTTTACCTTGCGCTTTGGCAAACTCCCCTTTATAACCAAACATCACTGATATCCCACGAAAATGTCGTACTGATCTGTTGGATTTATTTGCACAAAAAGCTACAAATACCAAAAATCCGGTCTCAAAACGCTCTCCAGTTGGCCAACCGTTGGTGACATTTCGTTCAGCCCCGTCCATCAGGATAAATGATAACAGTATAAATAGCTGAAACCCCACTAAACGCCCATTGCCATCTGTAACAAACAAAAATACCTGACTGGAAGGCAGCGCAGAGGCTAAGATGAGTAAAAGTCTCCATTAATCTCTGTCCCCAAATGGACCACCAAATGATTCGAGCGCATAAGCTTTTTTGGTGAATCACAAGGTTTGCAACAGGCTGTTATTCAGAAAGACGTGAGGGGTTAGCAAGTCATGATGACAACGAACGTGGCCCTGGCCAATTTGAGGAAAAAGAATTCTATTGGCAACTGCATTCGAAGCCTGAAAGGTGTTTGTAAAGTGTCTTGGTTTGGAGGTATCTTACGGAACTCTGTATAGTTAGTCCACCGAATCGAGTTCGCCTATGTTCCGCACTCTCGTGGATCCATATTTTATATGGCTAGATTTCTAACTACTGTGTTTACATCTCTATTGGTCCTTTATCTGTACTGTTTATCATCATAAGTCGAACCACGCCGAGTTATTAGCAGTGGAACGGGTACTTATTTTAGACGGTTTTCTGTTTAACGCCATAAAGCCTTGAAACTGTCGTTTTAAATCTGAAGGTGGCTCTGGCATTCCGCGGATTCCAGCTGACGAAATGGTCGACAAACGAACCTAACCTACTGGCTGAAATCCCTGTCGAGGATCGTGCGCTGCAAAAACTTGATGTAGGTATGCAACTACCTTCAAAGCACGGAACGGACATGTCGAGTGATGAATTCTTGTTTCAATTCGAATTGAAACTCCCACGAAGCAAACGATGCTGTCACTTCATAGCCTATCTGTATGACACGACTGGACAGTTCTGCCCGACTATACTGGTTAGCGGGCTACTGTTCCAACAGCTTTGTAGGCTGCAGGTTAAGTGGGATGAGGAAGTGAATGCCAAAATTGGCAAGCGTAGAAAAGTGGGAACAGTCTGTTGTCTTCCTCATGGATTTGAGAATCCTGAGATGCCTATCCTCTGAGCATCGCGTTTTTAATCGATTGTTTCTCGGACGAATCATAAAAGGCCTATAAAACGGTTCTTTATCATCGCTCGCGGAATGAGGGCAGCCAACAATTTTGCTCGATATTTGATGGGTCTTGTGTTGTTCCTGTAAAAGCCATCACGATCCCCCGTTTGGAGCTTAAAGCTGCCCTGCTGTCTTCAAGAACGGCAACGCAGCCGATTATGTCGATCACCTTTTAAACGGACTCGATGATCGTCCTCCAGAGACTTCCAAACACAACCACGCGTTTCCAGTTTTTTGCGAACTGCAAGACAGCTACACGTGAACTCATAGATCAGAACTCACAGTGTACCTACAGTGAAGGTAAAAATAACTCCATAGCCGGCCCTAATAATCATCTGACTCACCAAGAAATAAGTAAATCACTAATATGTGTCTCAAAGTTAGTTCAGGAGACCGCGTTTCCGGACGAGCTCCGCATGCTGGGCAAGAAAGCCGACTGTGATGGGCGAACATTAGTCCCGTCCGTCAACCCAATTCGCAAGCTGAATCCCTTTTACGATCACGGTACACTTCGCGTAGAAGGGCGCCACCGATGAGCTGCTATACCTTTTGAGACTAAGCACCATATTGCACTGCCAACGGGACACTTCATCAGCACACTAAGCATAAAAAGTTACCACGAAAACTATGACCATGTTGGCATGGAAAAAGTGCTGGCAGTTGTGCGTAAGAGATACTGGGTTGTGCAGGAGCAAGCAGATGTCAAGTGCGTCCGTTGTCACTGACGTCGATGGTTTGCGTTTTCGTACTACCAAATGATGGCCGCTCATCTAAGTGAACGAACCAACTGCAGTCATAGACCATTCACATTTACCGGCGTGGACCAATTTTGGTCGCTGTTATTCAAACGAAGACTTGACGCCGAGAAATAATATTGATTCTTATCCACTTGCATGACGATCCGTGTTGTTCAAATCAAAGTAGCTCATACCCTTGGACAAGGCTTCTTTGCTGTGCACGTTCTTGAGATTTGTCACTAGGCGAAGAAACTCTGTGGAGCTTTATAGTAACGACGGGACCAATTGTGACAGGCCGAAGCTGAAGTGAAAGAATGCCTTCGTAAATGAGACAGCGATAATTTTGCAAACAAGCTGCTAGAGTATAAGTGCGACTGTGTTCTGCGTATAGAATGCCAGCAATGGTGGAGATATGTGGGAGAGGCTAATTCTGTATAGCAGTCGAATTTTTCGGACCTTATTACGAGATAGACTGGTAGACGACGGGACGCTGCAGACAACCTCGGCTGAGATCGAAAAAATCCTCAATGACCGCATGTTAGTAAATCTCACTTCGAACCCCAATGATTGCGCAGCTCTAACGCCGAATGACTTATTGAACCTTCAACGGCCAGTCATGATGCCGGCTCGCACAAACTAACTTTTGCCCGAGGAAAGGTCAGCCACCTAGCCGACTCATTCTGAAATCAGTGAGTGAAGTAGTACCTCTCAGCCTTGCAGACGAAGTCAAAGTGGCTTAAACAAGGAAGGAGATTAAATGAAGGCAACCACGTTTTATTTGGAGATATCTCGAAACCCAGAGGGCAGTATGAGGAGAGCGTTGTCAAGAGGGTTTTTCAGGTGATCGATGGGGCAGTTGGGAAAAGATTGTACGCCGAGGCGTACACCAATTATACTTACTGAAGGCCTCTGGCCAGGATAATAATAATAGTACTGATAATAGGTTAATTTCCCAAATTATATGGAACATGCCGATTGAGCCAATGCAAGCTGAACGCAGCGGGCAGCAACATAGCAGGTAGGAGGGCACAACCAAGCTTACTACGTTTATTTCCTACTTGTGGGTATCATGCCGTCAGGCATGATCATAAGGTCACAGTCGGAATGAAGGCGTGACTGGTGGAAGCTGTGGGTACAGGAAGTTTCGGAAAAAGGGACAGCGTCTTAGGCGGTGGGTTTGTCCGATGTAGAGCCGCTCACTAGAAGCACACCCAAATTATTTTCGCCGAAAATGTAGGGTTTTCGAAGTTGAGACTCTCACGGGAGTTAGTCTAATCCATTTGCACTTGTAGGTGGTATGTTGCTTATAGCATTTTGTTTAATTGAGCGAAGTTTCAGGGCCACGACCATCACCGATTCCAATTTTGTTACCGGTTTACGGGAGATCAAACACGAAATCGCACTTTACCATATTTTGGCGTTCTTTAGGAATGGAAGTGACATCTATAGAATATCCCATATAAATTTCACCCAGGAAACTGGGCCATTGACGTTTGTTTCCTTTATGCTCCCCAGATTTAACAAACGAGATCATTTTTTTAGTGAACTTCGTGACAGCACCTTTTCTTATGGAGCTCGGCTTCTATCAAATACAACAATGTCAGAAAACAGCGTGAATTGCGCAGTGGAGATGCCGAAGCCACCTCTGTGTGTGATTGCTTTTCCCAGCTATGCGTAACTAGCCTGTGGACAATACAGCGTCAGGAGGTAATCTTAGGTAAATTACCAACACAATGGTATCATTTCTATTCGGAATATGACTCGCCATAGGTGTAATACGTCATAAAGCGGTCATCCTGATAACGGTAGCCGTTTTCGCTCACCTCGACTACTTATGGAAAGTGATAGGCACGTGTCAATGTGCGACGCTGATTATGAGGCCTCTCCTATACACGATAACCTAATCCAACGGCTAACGACGACCCATCATATTCATAACTGTATTCAATATCGCCTACCTTCGCCACTTATCATAACTACTAGGCCCGTGTCTATGTGACACTGATTATGAGACCTCACCTATACATGGCAACCTAATTCAGTGGCCGATGATGGCCTTTCATACTCATAACTGTGTGCGTTTTCAACCATCTCGAATGCTTATTGTAATTGCTAGGCCCACGTCTATGTGCAATGCTGCTTATGAGGTCTCACCTAATCCAATGACCAATGGCTGTCTCTCATACTCATAACTGCAAGCGACGTCGCTTATCTTTGCTATCTATAATGAACACCAGGCCAGTATCTATGCGGGTCGGTGAAAATAAGGCCTCAACTCTGCTTGGCAGCCCAATCTGACGGCCTGTCATAAAAGAAAGTTCAGCAGTAGCACCCTTTTTGTGCCTAGCTGCCATGCAGCCAGAAGGAAGCACGAAGGATGGGATACTGCCAGGTTGCCGAAGCCTAGACAGGGGAAGTCGAGAGGCAGAGGTCGGGTTCGAACCACGGACCTTCCGGTCAGTAAATTCGCGCTCTAAACACTGATCCATCTCGCCTGTCATACTCATAACTGTACTCGGTGTCGCCTAAGTTGGCTACTCATCGTACCTGCTTGGCCCGTGTCCATGTGCAGCGTTGATTATGAAGCATTGATTATCCACGGTAACCTAATCCGTCATACTGATAACTGTACGCGTTCTCGCTTATCTTTGCTACTTAAAATAAACGCCAGGCCACTACTTATACGAACCGACGACTACGAAGCCTCGACTACGCACACAAACCCAATCTAATACCGAACGTCATACTCATAACTGTACTCGGTGTCGCCTAAGTTGGCTACTCATCGTACCTGCTTGGCCCGTGTCCATGTGCAGCGTTGATTATGAAGCATTGATTATCCACGGTAACCTAATCCGTCATACTGATAACTGTACGCGTTCTTTGCTTCTGCTACCCATAGTAAACACCAGGCCAGTATTTGTGCGGGCCGATAAAAATAGAGCCTCAACTATGAGTAATATCGTAATCTTACGCCCAACGTTGGTCCGTCATACTCATAACCGTAGTCGATATCGCCTACCTTGGCTACTTGGCGCAAACTGCGAGGTGGACAGCGCATGACTTGGCAGAAAGGCGTGAAAGAGATCACGAAGAGTTTGGGTGTTGTTGGTGTTGTACGCCTTCCAGGATGGGGTCCCCGTGACCCTGCCTGTGCTTGGCTGGAGACGTTGCAAGAAATGGCGGCTAATCGATGTCAGTGGCGTTCATGCTGTCAGTTTCTTTCCAGATTGTCTGATTGAGCGGTTGGAGGTGTAGGCACCTCAGAATGCTTGACATAGGCCAGCACTAGGTCCCCTCCCTCATCCACTCTTTTTCTCTTCTTTTCACTCTAGGGCTTTTTATATATAATTATATATAAAAAGCCCTAGAGTGAAAAGAAGAGGAAAAGAGTGGATGAGGGAGGGGACCTAGTGCTGGCCTATGTCAAGCATTCTGAGGTGCCTACACCTCCAACCGCTCAATCAGACAATCTGGAAAGAAACTGACAGCATGAACGCCACTGACATCGATTAGCCGCCATTTCTTGCAACGTCTCCAGCCAAGCACAGGCGGGGTCACGGGGACCCCATCCTGGAAGGCGTACAGCACCAACAACACCCAAACTCTTCGTGATCTCTTTCACGCCTTTCTGCCAAGTCATGCGCTGTCCACCTCGCGGTTTGCGCCATGCTGAAGAGGGCACGGAGAACAACACTCGTCTCGGTAGACGGTGTTTCGGCATGCGTAGTACATGACCGAGCCATCTTAGTCGGTGGTGCTGGATGATTTCCCCAATTGATGTACCTGCAGCACAACCAAATACCCGTTTTCTAATCACCTCGTGACTAACACGCTGACGCCATCCAAAACCAGCCACGCTTCTGAGGCATCGGTGGTCGAAAACCTAGAGACGCCTCACATCATCTGTCCGTAGAGGCCATGTCTCGCACCCATACAACAATACAGCCCTTACTGTAGCCTGGTACACACGACCCTTAAGATCTAGTGAGATGCCTTTTTGGCGCCACAAGTGACGCAAATTAGCAAACGTGATTCGAGCTTTTGAGATTCTTGCACTGACTTCATCAGACACACTTCCGTCAGAGCTAATACAACTACCGAGGTATGTAAAGTTTTCCACAATCTCCAGTGATTCTCCTTGAATTTTAAGGGATATGTCCGGAGACTGCACGTTCTGAAACATGACTTTGCACTTTGAAGGTGCAAGGCGCATGCCAATTGATGTTGTGATGGTGGTCAGTCTATTCAACAGGGCTTGTACTTCGCTTTGGTATTCTAAGATGAGAGCGATGTCATCTGCGTACTCCAGATCGACAAGGCTCTCACCAGCAACGATTTGAACACCGGGGTTTTGAAGACCTTCCAGCGTTCGCCTCATTATCTCATCAATGATGAAGCTGAACAAGAATGGAGAGAGTGCACATCCTTATCGGACCCCATTTTTAGGGAAGCCTTTGGAGAGCTCATCGTGCACTCTCACCCGCCCAGAAGTATGTGAATATAGGGATCGGATTATGTTCACAAACTTCTGGGGCATACCCCATTGAGCAGGTGTAGTTAATAGCACTGACTGACCGACCAAATCGTACGCACCCTTGAAGTCAAGGTATACCAAGATTGTGGGTCGTCTGTACATATGGTGTTGCTCTAAAACATGATGGAATGTGAAGATCTAATTAACGCAGCCTATACCCGGTCGAAATCCCGCTTGATTCTCACGAGTCAAGGGATCGCGCGCCGCCGTAAGACGACAAACAAGCAGTGACGCCAGAAGACTTGTCACAACAGGAGTCAAACTAACACCTCTGTGGTTGCTACATTCACTGCGAGTACCCTTTTTGAAAATGGGCACTACTATCGATTCACCCCAGTTGTCTGGGACGGTCTCTTTCTCCCAGATAGACCCAAACAGGCTAGACAGGCACCGACTGAGGAGCCCAACACCATCCTTGAAAAGGGCAGATGGAAGGTCGTCAGGAACAGCAGCACGAGACACTTGAGTAGAGAAATACACTCGGACACTTCTGAGATTGAAGGTCCACCTTTCTGTTGAAGGCCAGGATTCTGGATTGGAGGTAGCAGGTGGCCAGCTAGATTGCTGTTCGAAGTACTGTGCCCAGTGGTCCAAACGTTCCGCTGCACATCAGGGAGCCAGTTTGGTCTCCGATTATTTTGCCGACAAGTGATTTCCGAGGACCAGTCGAACGAATCAAGTGGAACAGCTTGCGCATATTTCAGCGTTATTTGCATCTTCCATTTCTTCGGGCCTTCCGAGTCCACCAGGCTTCTCGGTCTGCACGAACACTCAGTTTCACCTGGTGTCGGATGATGCGTCGGGTGGAGTTGTGGTGGCGGTAAGTGTCGCTCGATAATAAATGGCGCACTAAGTGGCTACGAAGACCTACACCACCCATGGCTGCACCTGTCTACTCGCTCTCCAGCTAAACCAGCGAGGCAAACATGCCAGGAAAAATACCGCCCAGACCCCAGCGCCAACTGCCACGGCAGGCTGTGCAGCCGAACGACTGTGTCACTTGGTGTACTGCCTTTAATTCCTCATGGCTCTATCGAGGTTTCCACGGTCAATGCACTACTTGACAGCTGTTTAGACCATACAATGGTAAGGGGAGGACTCCCTCAATCTCGGGTTCCCGGGATTGCCCACAAACATAAGCGCCGCTACTCCCAGCGGTCAGAAGGAGTTGTCGAATACTTGGGTCAGGTTTGACATAAATACATCTCCGCCGGCTAGGATGCCATAATTTTTCAAGGCATGGACTGTTCACCAACTTTAGTCGATTACTTAGACCTTGTCAATGAGAGCAGTGGTCTAAGTGGGACCACTTGAAATAAATTCCTTTTGAGACTGCAGGGTGCCAACCGATATTTGTTTATCGGGATGGACATACTAATCGCACACTGCGTGCTGGAAATCTGAAAGACAATCCGCATAGAAAAATAGTCTCAATGATAACAGCTCACGAGTCCACCTTGGAACGTGCAGGCGCAGGATGTTCTCTTTAAACTGTGCGCAACTGAAAATCTGGAGGCTGCACTATGGACTGCTAGTGTCGTCGTCCACTAAAACAAGCCCCTTGAATTTGCCTCCAAAGCCAGTAATACCACGTAACTCGGTGCATCGAACATGCGCGAATTCGATGTCCTAGGTGGATGCTCTATTGTTCACATCCTGACATACCGCTCGATGAAACGAATGAAAGCGTCACTACGGGAAACTACAGCATCCGCGAAACTCACCTTCGTACCAAACAAGTGGTAACCAATAAAATGTTTAACCGAGATACCCGCCAATCAAAAAAGTAAAGGTTGACGCAAACCAGGCTCCAACCAGACTCTCAGCGCCAGAAGGCACCTGCACTCAGATGTCGCGCAGGCCAACTGCCATCCTGGCTGGATGTGTTTATTATTCATGAAAAGCGTTTCTCCGTAAAGTGATAAATATAAGTAGCCGTTTTGTGCTAAAGTTCGACCTCATCTCCTACGGGACAAGATTTTTTAACCTCGAAATTTCGTTCAAAACTACTGCCTTACCAGTTTCACAGCAATAAACATTGTTGCCGGCACTTTTGAACTTAGAAAATCTTTGCCGGAGGTTTAGAAGACCACTGTTGAGAAAATTCGCGGGGTTGGCACGGCGTTCTTCCTCAGGAAACAAGCGTAAGAAGGAATCAAAATCGACTTTGAATGGGTTGGTGCCATCTGGAAACAAAGTGCGAACTATTCTTTAAAAAGATAAATGCAGGAGACTCACAGAACAGACCCGCATTTCGCAGGAAACTAAACCATTCTATCTTAGGGATCCGTCAAATCAACAGGTAGAAACAGGCCGCAATATTAAATGTCGTCTGAAAACTATAAATTTACCATTCGAGTGCACGCGAAACCGTCCGAAAAAGTTGACAAGCTTTCGGTTAAATTTCGCTTCAGGGAGGACAATGTTCGTGCACTTGAGTGCAAAACCAACGGCTGCGTCGTGTCTGGACTAGTTGGGGGTGCATCCAAGGACCCTAAAAGAAGCGTTGTTTTTGACATTTAGTCAGTCGCCCAACGAACCCAAACTTTCTTTGATTTGGAAGGAAATAATGGTCACGCCTGTCCTCGGGTGACGGCCTATCCTACGCCATATACTGGCCCATTGCATCCACTAACGACGGAAAGAGCCGTCCTTAATCGTCTACAAAATCTACTGCATGCACCCGATGCGAAACTAATTTCTCCCAAAACCCTTCTCGCTTGATGAGCCCGCTTGTGCACATGAACAATCATACACCATCCAAAAAGGGAAGGACCATGTTAATTGGCCTATATTCTGGCCCTTCAGATGTACCCGTCACGCTCCACAAGTCACGTCGCCTTTCTGGCTCAAAGCCTACAATATTCTATTGGCCATTCTATGGCCGATCAAGGCCCTTTAGTTCTAAAAGGAAGCCTTGAATGGTATTATTATCAAGCTAACATTCATCTGCTGCAGAAGCAATTGAAGCTCCTTAAGCCTCTGTCCCAGAGAGACTACGGATTCTGGACGCATCATATGCAATAATGTTTGTTCCCAACTTGTGGAAGGCATGCAGTCAGGCATTATCATAAGGTTACAGTCAGAATAAAGGCATGACGGGCGGGGACTGTAAGTACAGGGGGTTTTGGGGAAAGGGACAGCGTCACAGGCGGTGAGCCCATCCAATGTAGACGCAGTTGCTACTAAACCGACAAGAGAAAAAGAGCTCTTTTTTGGAGAGAACATCGAACAAGATCCGATCGTCAGGATTTGAAGGTGGTGGACAAAAACAAAACGAGGGATGGCAAAACAAGAGGCGTCCTGCCTGACATGACAAGACAAGTGTAAACTGCAGGAGATCAGGGACCAGAACAACAGATCTAATGAAGCATCAGAGTTTGAGTCATCCAGCCGATCAAATTGAACTGAAGTCGAAAACAACCGCTGAGGCCTCGTGGCCTTGAACTGTTGGGCTCATGGTCAGGGTCACAAAAAGCTATGTGGGGATGATGAAATGGGGGGACTAGCAAAGCTGGTAAATAGCAAAAGGGATCTCAGAAACATGGTACACAGTGAAAGCTGTAGCGACTCACTGGCGTCGATGTTGTGGAGTTTGGCACAATAATTCCACGACTAATTTTTGCGGATGGCCTAAAGCTTCGGAGATGCTAGGGCCAGTGCACGTCAAATCCATATGTATGCCGCAAAGCAGCGGCTTCTGAAGATTCACATCTCTCCACCTGGCGAAATGAGTATCCAGCACAGTCTTCGTCAGGCGGTTCATTTGATAACCTATTAGAGCTGTCTACTCAAATTCCAAGAAAGATTTAGCCCCCATTGTGTGTCTACTGAGCTTTTAGGAACGTGCTGCCAACCTTAACTCCGCTGTCTATGAAGTACGCCTGGAAGTCCATGCCAACCTTGTCCCAGACGGGCCTCGCATCCGCGATAAACTGATACTTGTATATTCTGTGTTTCAGCCAGGCCTGTCCGATGAAATTGTTATTAATGACCCTGCTAATACACAACGAGAACACAAGAAAGAGCCTTTTAATTTCGCAGCAACAAATTTTAAGACGTCATAATTATTCTCAGTCATTTTAGTTTTTGCGTAGAAAAGCTTCTCCTCACAGTTAGCTGCATTGGGAAAGTTGCAGCTTCAGTTACTTTTCATGGTAACGTATGAGCCTTCGTGCTGCCGAGCCCACGGGAAAAATCTGAAAAATTACCGATAAATGCATCCTTTTTTATTTTGCTGTTTATAGGTACACCAAGCAGAGTGCTCAGCAAACAACCCCGACCCGGTAGATTTGGAAAAATATCTCGATCCAGAGTAATGGTAAACAATTTGTGGGGGGAACCTAGCTGATAAGCATCAGGGAATGGAGATTACTCCCCGAAGAAAATCATGCTTTCAGGGTTACCAGTTTATACGGAATATGTCTGTCTGATGCGTTTTCTATGACCTCAAGTCATTGGTGATTTAAGTGAGCGATCTTCAAAGTCAAATAATAATGTTCATTTCCCAGCCTGTGGGTGATATAACATCAGGCATGATCATAAAGGCACACTCAAAATAAAAGCATGGCTTACGGGATTTTCAAGTCTTCAGGTTTGCGCGGAAACTGGACAGTCACAAAAATAGTGGGCTTCATCCGACGCAGGTGTGGTCATCCCTAAGCTGGCGCGATATAACTGCGGTATATATCAAAGGCAGGGAAACAGACATTAGAGATTTTCCTACCTCTTGGGGAACAAAGCAAGCTGAGGCAAGATTAGACAGATGAGATTTGAAGTCGGCAGGCAACAGTGCAGTGAGAGACGCAAAACCGAGGCATCCTGGCAAGGGATAATAAGACTGCGAACTACCAAAAATGAGCAACAGCAACATTGGATCTGGTGAAACAGGAGTGCTGTGGTGATCCAGCCGGATAATTTGAGCAAAAACCGAAAACCACGGCTGAGGTTCATGGCCTTGGATAGCTGGGTTTATAACCAGGGTCACAAAAAGCGTAAATTTGTGATAAAGTGGAGAAACCAGCAATATAGATGAATGGTAGCTGGAACCTAAGCATCACGATATACTGTGAAACTGTATAGACTGCTGGTGTCGCTCTTGGAGCGGAATCCGGTGAAAAATTTCCTTGGGAGCGCGAGTTTGTGCTAGCTCACAGGACAGAGCGGTAGCAGCGACACCAGTGTGTCTCTACAGTTTCACTGTACGCCATGTTCCCGAGATTCCTGCTACCATTTATTCGCTTTGCTAAGCCTTCCCATTTCATTATCCCCACTTAGGCTTTTTGTGACCCTGGCCATAAGCCCAACAGTTCAAGGCCTCAGAAGTTGTTTTGGGCTTCAGTTCAGTTTGACCGGCTGGATGACGCCAACTCTGCTGCTTCACCAGATCTGATGTTCTGGTTCCTCATTTTCCGCAGTTTACACTTCTCCTGTCATATGTCAGGCAGGATGCCTCTTGTTTTGCCATCCCTCGTTTTGTTTTTGCCCACCACCTTCAAATCCTAACGATCTGATCTTGCTTGATGTCAACTCCACAGAAAGAGCATAGTAACTGTGTTTCCCTGCTCGCGCCGGTTTAGTGGTGACCACGTCTACATCGGACAAAGCCGTCAGACTTCATTTGGGAAGGCTGTGCTATCGGCGTTTTGACATATTTCGTTTTCTAGACGGCCCCAAAACGGACGACATGTGTGGGGTGATCGTACTGGGGGGAGCAATTCCGTGGGCAGCGCGAGTGGCCGTAGAGTTCCACATGGGTATAACAAAGCCGCTTTAGAATCACAGGTATTTGTCATTCAGTATGAGGTCTCTTTGGATGTAAAGCACACACCATTTGGAGTGGACACCTACCATATAGGTCGTTTGGAGCTGTTATTCCTGAAGATCTAAGTTCGGTAATTTGAAAGAATCGGATGAGGTCAGTAAGGCCCGGTGGGTTTGGTGATGTTTGAGATAGCGTGGAATACAATAACAGGGGAAAACAAACTTGGGTTTAATATAGCTAGGTTGGTGACAACAAGTGCCCAATCAGAGAGGATAGGGGTAGGTATGTGCTTAGTAGCCTAGCGATCAAGGACAGTTTAAGCTTGCCAATATAAAGCAATTATAGTGCAACAGGCACAAAACAAGTCAGTACTAATTCTAGTCAGAAAACAATGTTAATTAAAGTATAATATCTCAAAATGCCAGAAATGCAAATGGCTCAAAATGGGGAGATTACGCAGGCAATTCGATAGCTATAATAATTCTTGGAAAATACCACAGCCTTAAATACACAACTGTGACGCAAAGTTTGCGGTAGGTTCACCCATATATGTAAATTTATATCCGGTATCTTCTCTCAGAAAGGACGGATGCGCAGGCCTCCTACCAAATAACTTTGGATTCGCTAGTCATTGTAACCACTATCATAGCAACACTCGCTGGCCTTTTATAGTTTATACGAGGTTGTGATAACCTAATGTCTCCAGGGTATAAATTTTGCAGTATTCCATCAAACGGATGAAACTTACAGTTTTTGTCGTACATGGTATATGTCAAGCATAGGTCAAGTTTCCTTCGTCAAACTGCTTCGTATTACCCTGGAAGCACTCGAGTCATGCTTACCGTGAAGACAGTCCTCCATTAAGAATTGTGTTAAATAATAGGCGTTCAGCGGCCGGCACCGCTCGGCTGTCACATGATATGGTGTCAAAACTGATGCTGTGGTGTTTCACCTATAACTCCAGCCACCAAAAGCTGCAGTACACCAGGGAACGCTTCAAGAAGTCGACTAATTTTTCCATACAAGGTTGTCATTGGCCAGGATATGCATCGAAACAAACCTAGCATGCGGTTCGGGGTCATTGTGAACTTGCGATGTGCAACTCTTTCTATCATAATACAGCTGCGTAAACCTAGTCTACACGCATGAATAGCTTGCGGCTTCTCCGCCGCAGAGTTTTTACGGAGCCACTGGAGTCTTGTAATGAAAAAATTTTTAGTCTTTCAAAATATCACTGGGAAGGCGGCATGCTGGTAACAATGTGATTGTACGATCCTGTGCTAAGGCCGTGATCCCAAGGCAAAAAACTGGTTACTTAGCCTAAACGCACGATCTGGGAGTCCTATCTGACAAGTAACGGGCAGTCTAATTCAACACAGGACGGTCAGGAACAATTGCGGCGAAAGTGAGTTCTACGAACTTCACCTGCGTTTGTTTGGTAATCGCAATTGGGCAGTCAAGTAGTATATTGAATTCAGATGTGGGCAGACAGTACAGACAGGTAGACCATGGTTCTATAAGAAAATAACAGTAAATCGTGTGCAGAAGAAAGGAAGGCTTACGGCTAGGTTGAAACTTGGGCGTTTAGGAACACAGGAGGGTACAGAAAAGGGCAATGTGCTATCGGACAAATTAAACGGGACAAATGTTGTTCAGTTTAAAGTTGAATATATGTTCCACAACAAGCCCAGAAGTGTGAGCAAACCGACTACAGAAAACAGTTAATATAAATTCGACTTTGTGTAAATTAGAATAGTTCAGTCTTGAAACTGGAGCAGCCACCGGAAGGGTAATGAATTGGTCTGAGGAATAGGGAAGCACAAATAATTACGTCACGTAATTAACAGTGACACTACAACCTACATTGCCGTAAATGCACGAAGTCACTCTCGTGTGCGGCTCACACTGTTCCATATTGAATAATACTGAATAATAGGTCCCAAGGAAAACCGGACATACTTGAAAGTCATGCAGCTTCAGTTCTCATGCCAACGGTCCTTCTGGCGGGTGAATATTTTGGTTTTCTCCTCCGTTGTTAGATGGCCTGAAAAAACAAGAACTTACGAGTTGAAAAGCACTGAACACAAAAAATAATAGGTTTATTTCCAAACTTGTAGGGAACTAGACCTATTATTATTTTTATATGTATTTATATTTTTTATATTTTTTATTTTTTGTTTGTATATTTTTATTACCCCTGTGCATCGAAACTTGGGCAGACTTTTCGTCTGGCGGTGTCAAGCCCGAACAGAATGGATTATGAATGGATTTTAACTGCGCCGACCTCAAAAGTGAAGCCGAAAGTGAATTAAATCAGCGCCTGGCGGAATAATGGTTTGTCGCCTTTTTCGTCAAAACAAGCGCGTGGCTGTAATGAAGGTGCTTTTTGCAATTTGTATGGCAAACTACCCATGAGCCTTGATGCTATGGTTGAACAGCGTGGAACAACGTTCCAACCCGTGAAGCTTGAAGTGACACAGCGATACGCTGGCCAGACTAACACGACAAGGTTTCGGACAAAATCCTTTTGGTGGCTCCAAAGTTGCGGAAAGTGATCCTTATTTATACGGAGCTCCCTGGCGCAGAATGTGACACCTTCATTATCACAACAGCCATTGTGGTAGGATAAAGGGGGACAACACATTTATTGTCTTGTGCGGGTAACCGGGTTTCCTACAGTCTTAGTTCATCCGCCACCCGGCTAAAATTTCCTCAGACCATTGATAGACGGTGGTGGTTTTGGGTGCAAATATAGGAAGTATTCTCCATAATCCGACGATCACAGATAACTGGTTGGAAAATGATCTAGGAAAACACCCATTAATAAGGCTTTTACTGTATGGAACAAGTGAATGCACAGTAGCCAAATTTCCCGAATGAAAAGGCATGTACTTGTACAGACGCAGGTGTCAGCCAGCTGGACGCACTTGCGGGTTTGAAACAGAAACTGTAAGTTAGTTAACGTAGATCTACCTCATCTTGCTGGCTCAAATACGGTGTTGTTACAGATGTTGTGGCCATGTGCATCTCAAAACAAGGAAATTGCTCAAAACATCCCTTGCAGCCCGCGCCTGGAAATTGGCCGTTGCTTCCAAGATTGCCGCGCAGCCATATCGACAAAGCTTACTCATTTTGTATTCTTGAATCACCCAATTAGCATGCCGGCCCACTTTCCGTGTTGCACATCCGCTTTTACAGTGGTCGATTGGCGTTTTCCAGACGGTTGTTGGTCACACTACCATCACGGGTTGTTCGCGGACGATCCATTTTATGGTGGTATGCAACCAATGCGCTGCAAGGCAAACGTAATCGATCTACGGGAGGCAGTATCGTTAATTTGAGGTGGAATCTATGTGCCGGTAGGGCGATAAAATGCAAGTTTCCTGTGCGACATTATCCAGACGAGCCTACGTTGGAGCACGTCGGCTTTCAGCGGATGCCTACGTCCAAAATACACGGACATTTTATGGAATGTACGTTTTTCCTAACAGCTTTACGAATATGTTTGTCAGAAATTGACATCACAGCCAAACACAGACCTGCTCTCGCGTTGGTGCAGCCAACTTAGCTATAGCAAACGTCTTAACTGGATGATATTCACCCACCATCTCCCTAAGAAGCTGGACGGCCTTTGCAAGAGCGCGAGCTGCTCGCTTCCACAAAAACACGCATGAGTGAACACACGGTGTCCATAACAGTTGCTGTCGGGAATGTACAGAGCTTTAACCCACGTGTCATAAATTGGTTGCTATAAAGGAACCACCCAAATCGGTTTGTTGAATGCAGTCCATCGATAATGATGACTTTTGAAAAACGTCAAGACTGGGTTATCCGTTGCGATCTTGTGGAGCGTACGTAGCCGTAGGGCGCCCTTCTATCGTAACACTATTACCTATCAGCACCCGCGAGCTTCGCCAGGAATGCCATCCGCAACAGTCAAACCAAACTATCAGTCACTTACTTAACAGATTTGATCGAGCACTCCGGCGACAATTGCAGATGTTCTGAGTTGTAGAGTTCTGCTGCACTCTAAAAGAGCGTATCCCATATTTTAGCGTAGCTATGAGGGGCCCAGCTACTCTTCGGGCAGCCATCGAATTACAGACAGCGGGTCGTACAAAAACTTAGCCACCTTGTGAGCATGAACAGGACGGAAAGTAATGACTCAGAGATAGCCTTTGTGATCTTTCAGAAAAAACCTGACCGAGAAACCGGTACTTCGCCTGCAGTTTGTCATCTGGAAATGCGCCCAACTTACCAGTTTGTTCTGACTCCTCCAATATCGCCTGTTCCAGTTGAAGTATATCTATTCACTGAGAAAACCCTTGGAAATTTTTTACCCAAAGGGTGCACAAAAACCATATAATTATCCGTCCGTTGTTCAGTTAACGCCTTCTCAAAGGTTGTGAGGGATGAAAACCGGGCATCCATCAATTTCTTGACAAGAATCGCTGATTTCTGGCGCACGTCCTACTGAGTGATGGGGGCGCAAAAATCCATCAATTTCTTGACAAGAATCGCTGAATTTTGGCTCACGTCCTACTGAGTGGTGGGGGCGCAAATCTAAAATTAAATGCGCGTAAAAATCAAGACTGGAGTATAGTTCAAACATATTCCAACAAAGGTAGATTATCGTGCTTTTTAATTCCGGCTTCTATATGAAGGGGTGCTACATTTCAACGCGAAATTTATCCTCATACACAAAAGGATACTAGATAGAATTGCATGTGCCGGAAAAGGACAAGTGAAATGCGATTATTAGCATTCAGAAAATCGCGCGCTATCCCAGCAACCGCCTAATGGACAGTCATTCAACTCAAAAAAATCTTCGTTAATTCATATATCCGGGGCATCCCAGGTAGATAAGCAGAAAGTGCTCGCTCTACTTAATGGTGCTGAAACATTTGAAACTTGTGAACAGAACTGATTAGCAGAAATCTCTGTGACCTTCATATTGCCGTTGAGAAAGTGCGGTGAATTAAGCTGGTGAACCATGCCTGATGAGGAGTTCTCAGATGACTTGCTCAAGTTTTATTACAAGAAACTGTTTCCATGCGAGTTGTTTTGCAAATGGCTATCATATGGAATGAACGATGTAATATTCTGTTCTGACAATATTCCTTTTAGTTGGCCAGGCGAGAGTTTAGTTTCACGCTTGCAGGCGATGTTTATTTGAGGTATCAAAGCTTCGAGACTTCGTCGGAATTCCGTAAAGAACTGGTTAAGCTCTGTCCGCACAAAATCGATATCGGCGCCGTGTACTCCACAGCGCCCAAGAAACATCGGGCAATATTGCCTTCCTCATTTAAGGTGAGTTCTTTTCACAACTTGAAAAACCTGTAAAACCTCCTGTTCCATTATCTTTGTGCTGCTTATGTAGCATTGGGCATTTTTCTAGTGCCGTTCACCGGCGGAGCGATTCATATTTTCGTTCGATAGGGAAGCCATCGTTTTCTAATCGCATCTGGCTCTCCAAAGTCAGGAAGTGTAGTTTCGTTGATCACATTTACCAACCGATCTTAACCAAAATCATCGCTAAGAACATTGTTTGAAAGCACCATGACGACGTATATTGTATACTACCGAAGCCAAAAGGCAGAAGCGTGTATAAAAACGGCAGCGAGTCTAGTATGACGAAAGTGAATACGAACGCCAAATTCAGATAAACAACGTGTGTGTTGTCCCAAGATCACATTTGGGTGTGGTTTTCTGCATCGAGACGGATCTTCGAAGCTCGCCATGACTGATTTTCTTTGGTATCTGCTCCAACGAATTTCAAACTTTCATCACCCTATTAGTGAGTTTCTCAGGAGGCACTCGTCCCACTCTGCTTCAAGGGAGTGATCTGAACAGTCCATTCTCAGTGGAATATGAGAACGTCGGAACTACATCGTAGAAGTCGTCGGGCAACTAGTTAAGTCCGTATAAACCGTCTCTTGGAGATTACATTTTCACATTTTTTCTACCCATAAGGCATTCTCATCCTAATTTGCTGGACTTTTTTAGTTGGTGTCTTTTCTGAGGTATGGCCTCCATGCAAGCAAACAGTATTGTTAGCGTGGTTATAGTTGCGCGCAGTAGACAGGAGTGAAAACAGCTTATTTGCGGTTGAGTACTGTCACTTTGAGGCTAGGCAGCTCGCCTGCACAGTTCGCTCTTGGGTGGTGATTCTGCACTCCAATATTTAGGGTTCCAACAGCGTACACACTTGTAGCTTTCGTTGTGGCTACAAGCTAATGACTCCCCCACACAAAGGGCAGTAATTACTGCCTATGATGGCCGTCTACATCCAGCACCATCAACTGCTGCGGCTACGTATGCCAAAGCACCGTCTATCGGGGCGATTGTTATTTTCCGTGTTCCCTTCATAATAGCGCAGTCCGTGAATTGGACAAAGTATGACTTGGCAGAAGGGTATGAAGATTACCAAGAGTTTAGGTGTTGTCATCATCAGAGACATCAATATCAGTGTTGACGTCAATGCTTTGAAGCCTTAGAGTGAAATGAACGGAAGAGTGAGTGAGGGAAGGGACCTAGTGCTGACCTATGTCAAGCATTCCGAATTACCTACACCTCCAACTGCTTAATCAGACAATCTGGAAAGAAACTGACAGCGCGAACGCCAGTGACGCCATTTCTTGCGATATATCCATTCAAGCACAGTTGGGGTAATAGAGACCCCACTCTAAAAGGCGTACAACACCGACAACATCCAAACCTTTCTTAATCTCCTGCCAAGTCATACAAATATTAAATAATCTAGATAATTCTGCCTCATGGTTTGGCACGCGTTTCACCTGCAAAATTTAAAGTCCTACTGCAAGACTGGGTGGGCTCAAACCCTAACCTTATGCTTACGGACGAGCCGATCAAGGTAGTAGACAATTTTGTCTACTTGGGAAGCTGTTTCATTCTTGGTAGCCCCGCGAAAAATGATGTTTCCATCCGGATTGAGAAGACCAAAGCAACATTTTCTAACCTGCATCACCTGTGGCGTAGGTGTGACGTCAGCTTATCCGTCAAGGGTCGAGTTTACAATGCTGCTATGCGTTCCGTATTATTATACGAAATCAGGACCTTGCCGCTGAGCGCTGAGGACTTCAAAAGACTCTGTTTGACCATCGATTTCTTCGGAGCATTGCCTGAGTTTGCTAGGAACACCGGATCGCTAATGCTGAAGTACGTCGAATGGTTTTCGGAAGGAATAACACCCATGATAGATGAACTGACCAAACTCCACAAGTTATACTGGCTTGGCCACGTGTTTCCTATACAAGTCGACCGACTCCCTCGAAGGGCTCTTTTCGCACAGCCACGCGCAGGGTAGAAAAGAGTCGGGGGGAGTCAAACAGTGACTTGACAACGAAGCATGAAAGCCATTGTCGGCAAACTCAGCGCTAGTCATTGCCGCCTCCCTGGATGGGGACCCCGAGACGGAACACACCAATGGTTTGGCATTGTCAGATATGACCCAGTCGTGCCCTCAGTGGCGCTCATGTACCCAAGCTATTACTTCAATGCATAACTCCCAATCTTCTTACTTAGAATTTCACTGGTAACCCTGTACGTGGGCATCAATTATGTCAGCTTCCGCCTCCAATGCGCACCTACCTACCCCACCTCCCCAAATCATCGGTGAACAGAACTGTGGCGGCTATAATCTTTGTACCACAAGTACGCAGTTCTTACAGCTGATAATGATGATGTGCCAATTTATACGTTGTCCACCTCGCGGTTTGCGCCATCGATCAACATCCCGCTTGTGAAACCCCTTCACAGACGTTGCCAGACGAACCGCACAGAGGCGACTATCAACAGGTATCCAGTCAAGCAAGGATACTTCCGCCCGGACGATACCAACCCCTGCATATCCAGCTGCAGCAGCCTCTGGATCACCAGAGGTGCGCAGTCGGAAGCGAGTGGAGACTGATGGGGCGGTTAGCTCAATCACTGTGCTTGCATCTTGAATTCTTGTTTCCGAGACACAGCACACATCAATGTCAAGCGAGTCCAGTGTGAGAGCGAGCAGCTTGTTGTCCTGCTTGCTTCAGAGTGCACATTGAAGGCGGCCAGATAGACTGAGTGTCGAGGCTTGAAGAGTGATTTGGAGATACCTGAGGATGTCGGCGCCATGTGACGAGCAGATGCTGCACGCGCAACCGATGCAAGGCGCACGGAGTCATCAGTCCTAAGTGCTGGGCCTACAAGAGGAGAGTTATTAATGGGGCGGGGAGAGGGGGAAGAAAAATACGTGAAAGAGAAAGAAGGGAGGCGTCAGCAGTAGCTTGTTTTCGCTTACCCGCCCTGCTGTATGCAGCAAGTAAGGCGACCCGGCTGATGGCACCACGCGACGGCCGATGTGGCATGAGTTTATTTGTATGTGTGCAGTTCATGGTTGTACGTGGGCTAGGATACTGTCAGGGCGCCCACACCTAGACAGGAGGACGATTAGGGTCCTCAACCAAAGCCTTTGGCTCAAAAGCCTAACCGCAAGGCAGCGGTGTTTGGCGGGAAATGCAAATGCATTACTGTTTCTACGGAACAATTCGCCACATGTTCCAACCCCCAACCTGGAGGACCAGGAGACTGTGTTCGTCAGACCTCTAGCCATTGACCAACCTGGTATGAGAGACTCTGTGAGTGTGCAGGACACTCCCCAGTATAGCTCAATGGGTCGCTGAGGTGCGCAAACCGCCACACCACGGTAAGGTCCAGTCTCTTCGTGACGGAGCGAGCTCTCCAAAAGCTTCCGTACACAAAGTGGCGTCCGTCAGGGATGCCCACTATCCCCATTCCTGTTTAACTTCGTGATCGATGAAATAATGAGACGAACGCTGGAAGGTCTCCAAAACCCCGGTGTTCAAATAGCCTCTGACGAAAACCTTGTCGATCTGGAATATGCAGATGACATCGTTCTCATTTTTGAAGAGGAGAAGGCGCAGGTGTTTTTAGATGAACTGACCAAAGTCATCCCGTCCTTTGGTATGCACTTTGCACCCAAAAAGTGTAAGGTCATGCTCCTGGGATGCAGTCACTGAACACGCCACTTACAATCCAGGGAGAGGCACTGGAAGTTGTGGAGCGTTTTACATATCTTGGAAGTTGTATTAGTTCTGATTGTAGTGTGACAGATGAGGTAAATGCGCGAATCTGCAAGGCTCGGGTCGCGTTTGCTAATTTGAGACACCTATGGCGTCAAAGTGGTGTCCCTGAATCTCAAGGGACGTGTATCAAGCTACAGTGCGAGCTGTTTTGTTGTATGGCTGTGAGACTTGGCCTGTTCGAGCAGCGGAACTGAGACGTCTTCAGGTGTTCGACAATCGTTGTCTCAGAACCATAGCTCGTGTGGGTTGGTGTCGGCGAATCCAACGAGGCAGTTAGAAAGCGAGTTTTGGGTTGTGCAACGGGTACTTCCATTGAAGAATGTGTCCAGCACCAGAAGCTGCGTTGGTTGGGACATGTGTTGCGCATGCCTAACCATCGTTTGCCGAAGAGAGTGCTGTTTTCCATGCCCAATTCAGAGTGGCGTAAGAAGCAGAGAGGTGGCCAACCCTTGACCTGGCAGAAGGGTATGAAAGAAATCACGAAACGCTTGGGTGCTGTCGGTGCTACTCGCCTTCCAGGATGGGGACCGCGTGATCCCCACTGCGCCTGGTTGGAGACGCTGCAAGATATTGGCTGCCAACCGATGTCAGTGGCGATCTTGTTGTCAATTTCTATCCAGATTGCCTGAATGAGTGTTTGGAGTTGTAGGCACCTCGAAATGATTGTAGTAAGGCAGCAGTAGGTCCCCTCCCCGTCCATCTTTATTCTTTTCTTCACAATAAGGCTTTTAAATAAACCATGGTTGTACGGCAGTGAAGCATCGGTGTTGAACACTGATGTCATGCTGTCGATGATGATGATTACATTCGACGTAGATTCGCGCCATCATTTCTACACGCGGTCTGTCTCAGTTCAACCGGATTCCTGTTGGAGGTGAAACTAGTCTGTCACCCTCAACTAAACCATAAATACCAAACTCCAGGAGTGTCAGATTGCTGAAAGTAACCCCCAGAATGTCCTGACCGCGCTGGGAGCTACAAACTCCGCCAAAATCGATTCAGTAAGGCCACCGAGTCTCTATGTAGTACAAACCATTCCTGTCAAGGTAAACAGAGGTTCCAACCTTTGAAGAAGACAGTTTCACCGTCCGGTCCTTGTACCTTTATGCGCTTTAGACGGACTATTTCTTACTTCGTTTCTTCCCCCTTATGGGCATTTAAGGTTAGTATTCTGTCAATCAATATGCACTGTCTCCAAAGGCTTTGCTACTAGAAGCCAGCTAAACCGCTCTTCGAACGATCCGGCACATCCCTTCAATCGTCGTTTTTGCGGATGAATTACTGTACTTTATTTTTCCCCCTATTGTTGCACCGATGCTTGCCTTCCCCTGGTCAGCCGATCGAACTGGGTGGCATGGGGCATTGCTTTCACCGGTGGCAAAAAGTTCTTTCATCCTTGAAGGATGCTGTGTATAAACGATCTGAATTTAGAAAAGTTGTATTCCGTTCACTATTGACGGGCATCAGCTTTTACAAAGCATATCGGTAAGGTGACGAGCAATCAAATGATCAATTGACGTTTGCTTTTAGGTTGGGAAAGAATTGGGAGGGTGAGTGGTACTTCCTTTTCACCCAGTCAGAGGAAACAGGTTTGTGTAAGGTAACTCACTTTGAACCAAAGTATGAGCCGCAGGTCAGTGGGTATCAGCCCCTCCTCGAGGGACCCTACCTGGAGCCGGTGGTTCCATAGTCTGTCCAGCCCGAAAACGCAGGGACTAAGGCACAGATTCCTTACTCCTGATGCTACTGATCATAGCAGATGTGTTTGGAGCCTCATCTGGCTCTGGATAGCTCGCGTAATCCTTTCAGCGCTGAAGTCCGACCGTCACGTCAAGGTAGCTGCTTTTGAACCAATGCCTTCAAAACATCGATCGCGGCTACTTTTCGAAATCTTTTCCCGATAACTACTTCAACCGCTATTCCATCTTGAACGACTGCCTCAATGGACGGACGCAACTTTCCTCAAACTCCGATATTCACTAAGTCATCCCTTGCGTGATATATATATATATATATATCAGACGTCTCCCCTAGTTCCCATCCTTAGTTGGTTGGAAATATACCGATGGTGTCGTCATTAGTTGCCGATATCTTCGTTTTCGAGCCTTCACACAGCTCCGGGATTCCCTGACAATGGTTCCGCTTACGGTTGCTTAACTAGAGTGTACAAAGGTCTCTAGATGTCTTTCGCTTCCCTTCTGTCGGCCACTACTTTTAGCGAACAAACCATTCCCAGACGCGCATATGCTTTGCTTTGACTGTCTCGTAGCCCTTCGTGTTCTATTAGTGTCGGATTTACCTTCCGTATAGTTGTTATAATCTGTGATCTAACCCAAACCAGTCTGTCGAATTTTATCCAATTACACTAGGCCAACAAAAACTCGAGGTAGCCCAGTGCTGAAGGCACTAACTTATTGGCCGGAAGGCCCATAATTCGGAACCAATCTCTGCATCTCGACTGCTCCTGCCTAGGCTCGGACAACCTGACAGTATCTTATCTCTCGTGCCTCCTTCGGGTGTCATAGCAGCTAGATACCAGAAGGATGCTACATCCGAACGATTTGGTTTTTGATCCGTGTGACTCATTGTCTATAGTCGTGATGCGCTAAAGTTCTAGCTTAAGTAGCTTCTATTTTTCTGGCACATTCGGTTTTTTCCTACTGCTGTGTTACATCTGCTCGTATTGTTAATGTTGAAGCTGTAGTGATTGGTTGAGGAGAACAATCGACAGCGTATGCTTGATCCATTTAACAGTAGAGGCAAATCTGCTGGAATTTGAAGGGAGAAGTATGAATATAACAGAAAAGTACTGATTCTTGCAACTTGTGCTGCGCATTTGTACAGGCTAAACCGAATGACATTTGTGGTGTATCGCCACACACATATAGCACTATTTTGTCTTCACGCTCTTATCGCGGTCTTACTACTGCCGGTTACTACATGTTACTGTGGTGTCCAAGAAGTTAGGTAGTTATCCCAGTCCTATCGCTCCAGTTCCGCAGCTTTTGGAGGTTGTTCTTGAGGTCGAATGTGCACCTGGCTATGGATGTCCCCCATGTTTCAAGCTTTCTTTTCATATGTCTTGGATGATATACATCCCTATGGAGCATCGCGTTTAATTTGGCTGATGGCGATTCAGCTGGTCGTGTCTGCATTCTGAAGGGCACTTGTTACTCCTGCTTCAGAAATCAACATAACTTCACAATATTCTACGGACCTTTAGATGATCACGTTTCATCTTGATCTTTCTTTACTGACAGGGATAGCGACACTGTAGTCCTGGTTACCACTTTTTCTTAATACACTTATTTTTCTTTACCGTCGACAGCCTGAATGGAAGGAACTGGTATTCGATATTGATTTGACCGATTACGACGAGGTTCGCTACTGTTGTGGAGAGCAGAGTGACAACGCAAAATCCGCTGTGTGCAGTCGTTGCTGGTTATTAGCACAGTCTGCTGTATTATGTGTAGATCGCGCTCTCAGAGAAGACTTTGGCTTCGAACACCTACTCTGGGTTTATTCCGGCCGTCGGGGGGTACATTGCTGGGTGTGTGACCCTGCTGCGCGGAAGTTAGATACGGTGGCGCGAACTGCCATCGTCGAGTACTTGACCTTGGTTCGTGGTGGCACTTCTCGTAAGGTATGTTATTCCGGTGTATTATCCTTTTGACTACAGCTGGGTTTGACTTCCTTCGCCATTACCTATGTCCTTGTTTCTAGTTCAGGCTTAGTCTTCCAGAAATTTCGTAAACCACTTCAAAGTAACCGTATTCTACCAGATCAACAACGCAGCAGTTTGTCACTTAGAGTGGATCATCGTCACTACCTAGAACTAGACATCTACAAAGGTGGGAATAAGCGCAAATTACACACCTGTAACTGTCTGTGCGCTGTGGACCTGCACCTTTGGTGGCTTGTTTGAGGGTAACCAACATACTATTGAGCACCTTGCTGAACTGAAGAATACAGGAAATGATGAATTAGAAGCGCATGTGGTTTTCGATAAACTGGCTAATGTCATGACATCCTTCAGTATTTCGTTTCAGTATGTCTGCCGCTTGCTTTGGGTACGAGAGTTTATGGCTCGTTTTGCATACTCCAGTTGCTAAAGTACCCCCCGACGGTGTTCAGATTTCAAAGCCTCAGAGGTCCGGTATATTTTAGCAAATTTGCTGTGTCGTCAAGTGGACATCACTAGTCCCAGGAGACCTTTTACCAGACCGGAATGCAGATTGTTAGTTGTGATACATAGGCCTAAGGCGTCTTCAAGTCCTCCAACTGTGGTTGATGTAGGTCGGCTCCTGTTAGCTTGTAACCGGACAGTTTAAGGATGAGCATCCGGTTGCACAACAGTTAAAGAAACAATTTAGTACCACAGACAAGTTACGCACGAAGCGCACCAATTGATTGCCCACTACCACCTCCACGGTGACGCAACCCAAGCAATGGTATGTCAAGAAGAAACCTACGAAAGGCCTGGATATAGTTAAGACCCTATTGACCTTACGCGTGCTCAAAAACGTTGTGCGATGTGGCCGGTAATCGGTGTCAGTGACGTTTTTGCCATTATTTTCACTCCAGCTTTCTCGGCTAGACCTTTGCGGCAGGCTAGCACCAACTATTCCATTACAGTATGCGCCTTACGAAACTGTCCCGCCTAATGTCTGCTGTCATCGTGTCTAAGACAGCATGTGACTTTAAGGGGTTATCCTTGATGTACGTCAGGAATTGTCCAAAATGTACCTTAATCGATCCTCAGTTCTAACTCCTCTGCATCTCATCGCACCGCATCGGTGCACCTTTCCAAATGACATTACGAAACTCATACAGTATGGACCAAACATAGCCAACAAAATTATCAAGCGGTATGGTCTTCGATTCTTTTACCTCGCATACCGCGCTGAGATTATGAACATTTATCTGCATGCATTAGTGGCCGGCGTACGCCCATTTTCTGGAGAAAACAACACTTGAGTTGAGATTGGGTTAGGCTCAGTCCACTGTTGAGGGATCCTAGTAACCCATAACTGCACACCGCCTTGTGCCATCTGTTTGTGCTCTCCACACGTCCGCTCCTACACCCCCTGCTCTGTCCACAATGATACCTGTCCATTTTCACCGTCTGTGGTCACTGGAACCGGAGGAATTACGCGTGCAGACTGTCGTGGACCATGAGATCCGAATGTTGTTCCAGTAGAGTGCGAAGCTTTAAGTACCCCAGTAAGATGAACAGTCTCGTGATACACAACGGATAGAGGTCTGCCCATGTCTATCACGAGTGAACCTGTCGGATCTATGTATTTGTCTATTCCCACGTTGTTGACCTACGACATATTTCAATCCCAGTTGAGAAACCGGCGAACGATATCGTGGTCTGATTTTTTGTCCGAGTTGATATGTTTGCTGGGAGTACGCTGATTACTTTGTTTCGGGATTTGCCTTTCTGTTGAGAAAGCTGTTTGTATTCGGTAGCTCGACAACCAGATGTAGACAGAGAACCTGTTTCAGCATATTATTATGGTTAGGCGACGGTTTCTCCAATCTGGTTTATCAAACTCATTTGATGTTTATCAAATGTGTATTTGCATTCAAGCAATTATGGAAACTCTTATCCGTCGCTGACTTATTAGTGAGTAACGTTTCACTTTATTAGATGTCAATTTAGTCTAATTATACACGGACAGAGAACTGGTCAGCAAAATCACTTTCTCACAGCGAGTCAGTGTAGAGTTGAACGTCAACTGACAGTTTTCGTTAATTGGTTTTGGTTACTGAGTCACGACTGATAAGTTTGGGAGAAGATCCATACGGTACTGGATCTTCATGTTCAGAACACTGAGTTGTTGACTCAGATTTAGTGGAGGTTAGTCAGCGTTGCAGTAATTTGGTTGGGATGTATTTGGGGATGGTAACGTAAATTTTTTGTCGGGCCGGGCTTTGTACTTCGAATCCAGAGCAGTTCTGTTGATGGTTCCTGTCACCTCGTTAATTCGCATCGCCAAGCGTCGACTTAACGGATCCCCGACTGTCCTCACTTTTTCCCACTCTACATTCTTAATTCATGATGGTTCCCTCGGTTATCATTCGAAGTGACTTCAATCATGATACCCACCTCAAGATTAGAAACTCACGCCGACGAACAAAATTTGCTCACGAAGGAGGAACCATCAGTCAGTGCTTTGAGCCTGAACTGTAATAACCGGAACCTCGGACGCCGAACTCCAAACCCATTGGTCGTAACAGTTAATTCCCCAGACTAACCCATATAGGCGTTCAACCAAGACCCGGCATTGGTTTAGTCTGCTGTCAAAAAGCAGTCTTGCCGTGTCCCGAAACCCGTATAGTTATGAGACTGGAATTCATGTGCGAAAACTCGACTGGTCCGATCAGTCGGTGAGGTTTAAAAATCAATCAATCAACCAGCCTAAAAATTGATGCTTGTCTGCTCTCTCGGTCCGGCGAAGCTTTTATGGCAAATCGAGACGTTGCTCGATAATAGTTAAAATCATCGCTTGCCAACTTTTTTTGCAAACCATGACTTTAAAGCCTTCGCTCATAGGTTCCGGTTGGTAACCTCTTTACCCGTATGGCTCTTTAGATCGCCAAGTAAACTAATGTTCTGTGTAATGAAGCATGCAACTCTCGACTGTTCGCTTTATATAACCCCTTAGGATAAGAATTACGCCAAGCTACTTAGTAGGTATCACAACATAGTATGGTGTTGGAAGTATCTCCATGCTCAGGTGCCATCTCCGGTTCTTACCGGTGTTCCAAATTACTTTGGACTCTCTTCAGTTCTCACAGTTGTGAAAATTTCTTTGTGAATCTCAGTCATGTATGATCGTTGCTCTTGCTTTCCGTTCGCACGAACGGTCCCCATTTTGCTTTCATTTTACTATGTGTTGCCCTTTCCATTCTTCACTCCCCACTTCCGTTTCAGCCTGTCCTAACTGCAGGTGGCCTAACCAGGTACGAGTCAAGAGGAATTGGCGCACCAGAACCCGTACTGCACCCATGTGTAGACGCCGCCTGTGACATTCTGTTGCCTCGATTCGCGGCATACTGTAGTACAAAGCAGGGGCAAGACTTGTTTGGCGTCCCTGCACGGCTTAAAAAGCTTTTGTCTTACCTCCCAGAAGACCTGGAGGAATTACGAAGCCACATGGCTGAAGACTGGCTCGAGCACCCGTCAAACGGCATGGAAGAAGTTTCACAGAAACGTTGGAACACACTGCGAACTTTTTTGAAAGAGCACAAACGGAACAATGTTTTGAAGGAATTAGTTTTGAACTACACTTACCCACGCCTGGATGCGAATGTATCCACCTGTACGTGTTTTATTAATTCTGTTGTAACGTTTGAAGAAATTTATATGTATGGTCTAGTAAGGCCTGGATATATCTTCGGACGTATTTTCATCGACTGACCATGCTACACCACAGCACCAGGGACGTCTCTGGACTAAATCCCGTGCAAATCCCTATCAGTTGGGATATTTATGGAGCTTGTTCATCCTCAAATGCGACAAAATCTCCTGCGAACGGTTGGGTCTTCAGTTTAAACCTTAAGCTTCCACTCATTGTTCCCCGAGGACTGTGTCTTACCTGTGACCCGCACGTATCGCACGCTGACGTACTTTACCTCCCACCCTCCAATAGACACCACTACCACAGGAAAAGACTCTAGTTCTCTTGAGTGGGTGATCGCACAATAAATCGTCTAGTCAACTCGGTCAGTCATGTCTTTGAAGGACTGATGTATTGGATGGCTCATGTGATTAGGGCGCGAATTTACTGACCGGAAGGTCCGTGGTTCGAACCCCACCTCTCCCTCTCGACGTTTCGTCATCAATCGAGGTGACATCATCAGTGCGTTGGTTGGGAGCGTGGTAGTGCGTAGTTATGTGTTGGTGGTTGCACAGTTCGACCTCAACATCTCGACTTTCCCTGTCTAGGCTTGGGCAACCTGGCAGTATCCCAGCCCTCGTGCTTCCCTCGGGTGGCATGGCAGCTAGACACCGAAAGGGTGTTGCAGCTGAACAGTTTTTTTTCGGACCGGCAAAAATACGAGCAGGGTTCCAGACCGCCGTATGGTACGTAGTGGAAAAAGCAAACCGTTTGCTAGTGGGCTGGACGGGGTTTCAGGGACGCCGGGCTTATCACTATTCATCACACCATAAGGCAACCTGTACGGTCCATCAGTGTGTGATAAGCATGCCACTTGAAACTTCACAGGCCAGTGGCATCTATGTGGGATGAATGGAGTCCCTGTTGGTATGACATCGGTCACATTCGAGGGTGCGTCCAGATAACGGAATGAAACTCAACAGTATTAGGTTTTTTTATGTACTTATACTAAATAGGACCCATAAAGCAGTTTTATGAGGTTTGTAGCGGCTGGTTAGAGCTGCTCTTTGGGGTGGACGGTCCTTTCAATAGGTTTTCTAGACTCTAACCACTTGGCGGACAACTTCACTCTCAGACTACCGCCAATTGGTGATGACCAAAACCGCTTTTTTCCAACTATAGTTTCGGCTACTCACCACCGCTATTTTCCGGAAACATGTCTCGCCTCTCTGGACACAGACGTTTTCACAAGAGACTTTATCAGTCAGTGATTTTTGGGTGTTTTAAAGCTTCACATTGGATCCAGCCACCAACCATCAACCCTCTGACTTCCAGTGACTCACTGTGTATACAGTTATGTTTCAAGTTCCTCTTTTTGGGCAACCTGGCCAACTTGATGACTTGTTTACTTGGCCTGATGAAGCTTTTGTGTCAAAAGCGAAACGTTGCCCAAATAAAAACTACCGATTGTTTACCAAGCTCTTCTGAAACGATGACTTCTGAATCGGTTCCAAACTTTTTCCAATTGATTGTTCAATTTAAGCTTATTTCACTGTTTCACAATTGTCGAAAAAGTATCAGTAAAACTACCCTTGTTTGTGGTTGTTCCAATAGCGTACGAGAGTTCTAGTGAACCTGTCCGGGCAGAGAATTTGAGCTTTTGATCGCACACTGAGTGCACTACTCCGCAGCCATTCAGTGGGTCTATGCGTATCAAGCTAGTTTTATCGTTGTCAAGCAATGGGTTTCCAGTCTTATTTGATTCTCCGGCTGCTTCAATCCCGAACATCAATTATCCTTCAGTGTGTAGTCATCACTTTTGTTCTCCTGAGCTGCAGCAGTAACAGGTGAAAATTTTCCAGATTAGATGTGAGCAGTTTCAGAAGAAGTCAAAACAAAGGTTAAACCGGCTGGTTAGGTGCGTAAAATATATGTATAGAAAGAACAGGATTAAAGAGAACTGGGATAAATGTAGAAGAAAAAAGTCATTCTTGGTAAACTGGTGTCGTCTACCTGTTGCACACCGTCAAACAGTCTTCATCATGATACATTACTCTCGTTACCAGTCGTCCTTTCGTGTGCTCAATGAGAACCACGTTCTTTTAACTCTCTTTTCAGCCCTCAATCACTTGTTAAAAAGTCCCTTCTGCATCCACCCGAAAACGGGTTATGTATGCGTCCCATTCGACCCGCAGCAAGTCACTTCACTTAATCCGGTTGATGTCCCCACGCTAAGCCAGCTGGTTGAACAGGCTCGTGCTGGGGATGTAGAATCTTCTGTGGCAGATAATTCGTCTGGTCGTCATCTTCTATCTTACAAGAGAACCGCCTTGAAGGCGTCCATAGATTATTTTGAAGCCTTCATCCAACGTCTCTGCCCGGCTGACGTTGGAACGACGACAATGACTCCCGGTTCGACCGTGGATGGAAGCCACAATATGCCCTCGGTCCCTGTATTTTGAACGGTTTAGTTGAATTAACATGAGCTGTATATTTGATAGGAAACACTCTCGAACCCCCATTCCTGATTTGCAACGGTCTCGTTTTTTTATCTCATTGTATTGAAGTTTATATCTCTTCACCGGCATTTCAGTCCATTAAATTTGGATATCGTCTTTTCGCCCTTTTCGGGAAGCTCTTGGGGCATGCTTTATTTGCTTTAGCTACGTAACCGCCCTTCCGGATCGTTTGACCACACTGTGGACAGCTTGGCGTGATACACCTTAAATACAAGCGACTTCCGTCACTGTGGCATCTTTTAGGTGTACACATTCATCTGGTGTTTACGCTATACCGTCTCTCTAACCTAACGTCGCGTTTCTCCGATCGATCTTCAGGGCACCAGCGAGGCCTTTTATTGCTTAGCTACCAAAATATTCTCCCAGGTCTGCGCTACTTGCAAAGTTATCAGTAGTGCAAAATTGCCGTCTGACGGGAAGGTGAAGGTGGATGCTGTTCCCTGTAGGTACTGTCCCGCAACCCCTTCTGATCCCGCATGACCTACTTCAAACAGAAATTGGGACAAACCGCGTATGTTGAGTGCAAAGATATAACTGCCCTTCAATCTCTATAAGTTGCCAGTGGTGTGCGAGACATCGGGTTCTTCTAGTCAGTAGCCGTCGTACGGCGTTGGGTCACGCAAATCGCCACACTACCTAATCCGTACCTTCCATGGCCCATAAAAATTAGAGTCGCTACTCAACCACGTAGATGGTGTTTGATTACCTTCTACATCGCGCCAACAGATTTGCTCCGTTGAAGCCTCCAATACATTCCGACTGCCGCGTTTTTCTTCTCTATGTTGATGGACTCATCGTCGGGAAATCCTTACTGAACTCAACTGTTTCTGTCCTAGAATGAGGCAGAATAATAATATTCGAGCACTGTTGGCTGCATAATCATACCCACTGACGGTATCCAGATCCTCTGTCATATCGTCGTTAGAATTCACGTTTCGAAACCGTGAATCTGTTTGCAGTAAGGCTGTGGTCGGATCCTGAGAAGCTCAGCTTCAAGAGGACTCTCATCAGTAGCACCCTGCTTTTCTGCCCCATCATCCCAAAGGTATGCTGCTTAGGATAATTTGAGTCGTATAACCATAGATTGCGGGAACTTCTGTGTGACATTCATTTGTATTTTAATGTTAGCGTAGTGAGGTGGATGAACGTCTATCACCTGTTGCAGTCGAGCAGTCCTGTGAGCTGAGCGTTTTCACACGCAACCGCTTTTGATCTTCCCTCTGCACGTGTATCCCCAGACGGTCGCGCTGAATTTTTGTATACGGTTTTGCCCCTCCATTGAGACCACCAAATACTCCCTTATTTGAATATACCCTACGAAAACAGCCAAAGTGGTCCACTCTGAAGTATGGTTTCTTGAAAGAAGGATAAGTATGGTGCAAAAATCTTAAAATTTTGTTATTTTTCATGGAAGTGGGTGTCGGAGGGAATAGTTCGTATCATTACGTCATTGCCGTTCTGTCCGACCAGGGTCTTGTTTTATATGCGCATTACCATGGTCAGATCAATCAGGATTTATTCCTGGCAGCTCCTCAGTGAATTGAGATTCCGTTCAGCGTTTGATGTCACTGTGTGTTGAAAAGCTGGGAAATACTGCACAGCTGTCTCGTAGTTTTTGGGAATTAACAGCAATTTAGCTGGCCACCTGCTACCTCCAATCAAGAGACCTGGCCTTCAACAGAAAGCTGGACCGTAAATATGGAGTCGCCTTCGGTCTCAGAAGTGTCCGAGTGTATTTCTCTACTCAAGCGTCATCGTGCTGCTGGTCCTGACGACCTTCCACCTGCTCTTTTCAAGGATGGCGGTGGGTTCCTCACTAGAGAGAATCGAATCCGCCGCCTTGTTTACCTCAAATTTGTGCCATTCTAACACCAGTAGGTTATAAGCAGTGTGACTCACGTGACTTTCACCTAGACACTCGGTTCACTCTATATGATGTAACTCCTTGAGTTACCACAGCTCAAACAGAAGATGCACGCTACCCGAATGACTCTGACTGATTACAAACCGATTCGACGCAGCTTGAAACTGGTTAATTTGTCTCTTAGTTTCACCATTAGTATTCTCCTGCGTTGTTTGTCTTCCATGTTCATACGGGCGTTTCACCAAAAAATGGTAGATTTTCTTTCATAGTTGTCCACCTTGCATGAGAAAATGTTTCTGACAGGTCCCTACAGCCAATTCCATCTAAGGGATTATTTACATGACCTTCCAAGAGGGAGAAAATTTGTCATAGAATTATAAACCTCTTACGGTCGCATAGGAGATGCCGGAACAACTCGACTGTACGCCTCGAAACGTCGCATTAGGACCTTCAGTGATACGGACACTTGACTTAGCTCTCGCTTGTGGGTCGAAGATTGTCGTACGACTTCATCAGATTCGAGTTTGTACTGGTTCGCAGCCCTACTTAGGAAAGGATACAATTTTATCTGATGAGATCAATGAATTTGGCATGACGGAAACTGACGAGCTGATGTCACAGTAGGACATGTGGCATACTTGGGATTCGAATCAGTACTGACCGTGGAAATTTAACCCCAGGATGTTGGTTTACTAAGTACGCAATAGCAGGATCAGTGTATTGAATGGCTGCAACACGGTGGTAAACAAGGTGATGACGACTATCATATTGACTCCACTCTGACAAACATCAGTACTTGGTCCACCCGAGAATAACTGATCGTTTCAGAATAAACGTTTTTTTTCAACTACTCTCCCAGAAGGATTGAAAGCAACAGCCCTCTAAGCTAGTACTTCTCGCGTCGCCATACTCGATGGAATAATTCAAAGCAAGGCCCAACTCATTCAGAGTTGAAGTTGCTATTTTCTCTGTTTTATTCTACTGTGTTTTACTGAAAAAAACATCGATCAGAACCAGAAACTCACTGCATGCGGAAACCAGTGCTGTAAGAGAACTATTGTGTTTCGTCATTATCGGGGATTATTTTTCATATGAAAAATTTCCTTTAGCTTCACTGTGTACGTATCACTTCAATACCACAATGCAACCCGGTCTTGCTGCCTCAGTGGAGTATCCTTTTGAGTTGCTCTCTATAGGCCCTGGAAGGTCTTTGGAAGTCATAGGTAAGAAAGCCATTGTTGGTCCATTTCGACTTTAGGGTTACTCTGACGAACTGAAGGCCTACTTTATGGTGAATGACTTCTACGAGAAAAAAAGCATGCTTCACTTGTTAGGTTTGTATTTTAATCCTGTGGGATCCTCAGTAGCACTTCTACACATATCTATTTTCATCGTGCTTGGTAGCGATACGCCATTGAACAACCCGTAGTGCTATGAATCCGTAGCACCTTGTAGTGACCGTTGTATCATCCCTCTTACCCAATCCCCTGCGTGCATTCGTCCAAATATGGCCTTAACTTTTAAGCAGCAAAGCCAGTCGAGACCAAAGTTGACGTCTTTCATATCCCCCCTTGGTTGTTTAAGTTGCTGTCTTCAGCTGTTCGCTTTCTGGGCGTGTCCTTTGCTTAATCCTCATGGGTCTACCGAACTGGGGACTATGATTCTGCATTCTGAGTCCACATGGTTGATTGACTATCGTCTCAGCTGTCCTAACGAGTTTTAGTCTTGCTAACTTGACCCCAGCCAATCCTTTGACAACAAAACAGTAAACACCACAATTGTATCCTGAATTCCACTACTGTAAACAGTCAAGCCTTGAGACATTGGTTAGCCTACTCCGACCGAAGATACTGTCATCACCATCATTTTACGGGGCACAATTAATGTTTAAACGTGACAATATAAAAACAGCTGCATGTCTACGAATTCCACACCACCCGTGCTGGTTCACTGCGCGTTTGTACCAATGTGAAAACACACAACATAGCGATCGAACCGAGGTGTGTCAAGCCGGGACAGGTGTTCACCTGGGCACCCAAAAGGTTGCAAATTGTTGTGCAAACGAAACCGCCTACAGTCGTCGTCTGCTCTGGCCCCAGAAAATGTCATCCACGCTTTTTTGCTGACAGTTTGTTCTTCCAACACCAGCTGTTCGCATTGTGTGCCTTGTTTACAAAAGCGCTTCATTGTTGTGCATGTTGATGTCACAATACAACAACCGGGTTTTTCGGTACTTCTAAACCATATTTTTCCGCTCTTCATTTCTGTCTCCCGCGATTTTCCACGTACGCGCTCCCCCAACCCCCTCCAACTTCCAGCCTCATCGACTAACCTCAGTCCCTCATTAGCACGTCGTGACAACAGTAAAACGTGGCACACAAATTACCGCGCACACAATTTGTGCAGCGCTCTAGGGCGCACACAAACAACCGTGGGGAACGGTTAGCTGTCGTGCAAACACGTGCGTGGCACATACGGGACTCGTTAAAAAGCAATGCAATATTAGTGTGAATGGATGGATCACTGGCAGTCGGTTAGACGGTGAAGTGACAAACGACATATTGGATTCAAACTCAGTCTGTCCTTGCGGTTATTTATTTTTGTGTCGATAATTACCACGGTTCCGTGAGTTCCGAACATACTTGCGTCTGTTACAACCGTCTGGTTCGTGGAACTTGTTACTCACATCCTAATCCACAAAAGCTGGTCGCCGACGAGAATGGCTCTCTTCTTTTCATATCTCATTACCAGAATGTGATCCACTGATAATAAAGTGAGTTGGCAGATTTTCGAAAGAGATAATTGAATAGAATCATGTTTTGCCTCATTTGGTTCTTGGCCAAATAGGATAATTTATCTTATGAGTTTCGTAAATATTTGCGTTTATCTGACTGCATTTCGCCTTTATCGCTCCAAGGTCATTATTCGGTACTCATTCAACTACGGATGAAATTCGGAGGAGATGACAACACTGAACTCTCCCCGCGTTATCTGACTTTAGCTGTTAGACGTAGTTATCCGCGCCTGGGACCGAATTCCAGTCTTTGCGACTAAAGTTCCGCCAACTCCGAACTCGTTTACCATTTTCGGTGTGGATGCTAGGTGGAACTCAGAGGCAACTCCGAATTGGTAAGACAGAGAAGACTTCTACTTGGATGTAGCAGCGTATGAGTTAATCCGCTCCACCACGCCAAAATCCAACCTCGGGGGTAGTTGCAGGATCGATACTGGAATAGTGGAGAGTCCATCATTTACTTGAAATTGGGTACTAAATTGATACGGCTGCTGGAAACCAGAGGTGCACAGAATCATATTGTTGTCAGTGCCTCAACGATTGCCATGATTTCAAAATTTTAGTAGAAAAACTCTTGTTTTTTATCCGGTAGCATTTTTAAGCGAGTTTGTGTGTGCGTAAAGAGAGTGAAGTAAGCCGGGTGCATCTGTGACGCCTCATTTTTTGTGTGCTCTTCAAGTGCTAGTAATGGCCCTGCAAACATAGCCTATGTCATATATTCGTCATTGGTTTCACTACCTCAGTCAGTCCTCCTAGCTGAAGACTGAACTGCTGATTCTGGTGGCGCTGCTGGCTTTTCTCGAGTGATCTACTTGAGTGAATGGGAGGTTACCTGGCTTGATGGCATGGCAACGCACTTGTATCCAGCAGCATAAGATGACAAAAAATCATCTTTGACTAATCCTCATCCCACTACCGGCCGTCCATTTGAAAATGACACTTCGTGTTCCCTGACGAAGTCTTTACTGTCGTTAGGCGTACCACTTATTTGGAAATGCATAATCCGGTATTTTAAGCCCAGTGGAATCTTAAGTTAGTACAGCTGGTACTGGTGTGGCATCAGTATAGGGGAGAGTGAATAGGATTCAGTCAAAATATTCGGAACCCTCAATAAAGGACATCCTTTTGTTTCCGCTTAGATTATTTGTAAAATTCCTGGAATAATCATGAATGATAATCGCCGAACTGGATGAGATACACGAGGCCAAAAGCCCTTCTCGAAGTGATCCAGGTACTAACTGGCTAATTCTGTTTAAATAATGCCCCGTTCATTCACTCCAACACGAATCGAAATTGGTCAGTTACACCTAATCCTGCATATTCATTAGTGTCACCTACCGATGGAATTGGGTTGATCGTCGTCCGGATAAACTAACCCTGAGCACTTAGGTATTCCGACAGTTCTGTTCATTTGACACTGCGAGTGAAAATTCCTTAAGACTGCAGTGAAAGTAAACAATTTAGTTGGCGACCTGCACTTTGAAACCCACGTTCAGAAGAAGCAAAATAACGGCATCTTTGTTGCAAATGATTGCAAGAGCAAAAGCAAGCCGACTGGCTACAAGGTATCACTCAACCAAAGCCGGATGAATTAACCGGTACAACACATGAGCCATTAAGTGAACCCCGCCATTCATGAAATTCGTTTGCCCCAATAAAATTAAGACGCTAGTTCAGTTATTCGTCACAGCGATCCATTTTGCTCAATAAAGCTTTCAGGGGTTCAGTCCCTGAAGTGGAGTTGATGTGATTAGGTGATTAGGTGATTGAATAGCTTGAATTACGTTGGCCCAACGGAAGGACAAATGTCCTGCAGTTGGCGATGCTATGCTTCGGGTTGTAAAATGACCATTAATTAACTGTTTTCTCGTGCAGTGTATCGGGTATTTTCCTATGCATTCGGTGATTGTTTGGCACAGACGGCTTTCCAGTGGCTAAGGCTTCGTGTACTGAGACTCGGTGACAGAACTGTATATAAGTAGCTGTTGGCGATCTATAGTCATTTTCTTTGGAGGAAGAATGTTCTCTGGTATCGTTCGAACCTTCACCAGCCTGACAATGAATCTTATTTCTGATGTACTTAAGGTTGAGCTCATTATCATAATACCAATTCGTTTATCTGGCTGGATAATTTGGAGTCCTTCATTTCTTGAAGCTGTCTAGTTGCTAGATATTGCCCACATGTGGAAGCAGTTTTGGCGTGGTACGGTGGGGAGAAACTGTTCTGATATATCCAAGATGGTGCCCGAAACCGTTCTGCTTTATTTAGGTTCGTTGATTCTTTGACTTGATCATATTTGGCACTCATACTGAACTTCACTCTTCGATTTATCGATTTGTTATTATTTGCCATCGACTGACAGCACATGCATTCGAGCCTCGATAAGCCCCCTTAAATGTCTTCTCACGATCTTGACGAATGGATTGTTTGGTTAGTTGTAGTTAACTTTCAAAGTGTGGTTGTGAATAGTCCCCATAGGACCCTTACGGTTTTTATGATCCCGCTAATTGTTAACGGAGTCTTCAATCGACTTTATGGAATTTAAATGGTTTATCTATCCGCTGCTAATGGTGTCGATTTTATGGGTCCTTTCGTCGCTGGTGTCAGCGGTGTAACTGAACTCGCGAGGACAGGGAGAACTACTGATACGGGTCATCTAGATTACAAGGTCAAAGCGTTTTTGGCCGATGACATAACATCTCCTAACCGAATACTGAATGGTAGTGCCAATAATGCAACATAAATACGAGATCAGTCTATAGGCCTTCGGCGTGAAATACTAACGCTTATTCGGTTAGCTTGAGGCCTTTTCATTTTTTCTCCACCTGAGGATGTTACCACCATTTTAGATGCAAGGAGAACCCACACGGTTCTGATTGCTCTCAAAGGTAATACGCCTCGTTGTAAGGACCGACCAAAACTTGTTTCTCTGTACAGGAAGTACTATAAACTGTGTTTTTATGGATATATTGCCAGACGGTGATACCAGTTGCTAAGTTTTCATCCAAACTAAACTACGTTGCTTATCTCAGACCTTCGAAAACACAGCTCTTCCGAGTCCGTTTTTCCGAAACACGGACCAGTCCCTTTAGAATCATCCATGCTATTTCCCATCGACCACACTGTGGTTTGTTTGCGGGGAAGCTCGTGAAGCAGTCAAATGATTGTCCTCCAGTGGCAGAGTTTCAATAGCGGCAACTTGGCCTTTTCGAGAATACTTCACGTCTATGTTTTATTTGTCAATCTTAGGAAACTCCTTACAGCTGTTAACGCCGCATATCTTGTGGTTCGTGATTCGCGCACCATTCCAGGTTTTCTATGTAACTGATGTCCCTATACAGTTGGTAGTCAGTGTTGAAACAGATCTGCTAAGGTCATGTTTGCCAATTTAGCATTTGCGACCTATTGTTCCTCTCATAATCTATCCCACCGAACAGGTTTGATTTTGTTCACACAGAGAACACAAGGGCTTACTGCAGAAAGAATGAAGCTGATCCACGAATCAGAATCCAGTGAGCAGGCGAGAATAAAAATGTGTACAGGTCCTGTAATTTGTTGCCAATACCATACGAAAGCGGAATTTCCTCAGGCATGGTCGTTTGCTTACATATGAGGCTATTCACTTCGATGAACCCCTCTATAATGTGATCCATTGTCAATGCGGATCACTCTTGAACGGTTTAAACTCAGTCCCTCCGAGGTACGGTTATAATCCTAAATGCGTCCGAAATTTTTTTTACTTGGTAATACTCGTTATGCTGCATCCACTTTTAAGTGTGAAAGGATTTTGGCCCTTATTGAGTTCTTACCTTAATTCCCTCATTTTCTGGTACACATTTAGAAACCAAGCGTATATCTTTTCTCTGTTAAAATTTACCTTCTTATGATGAGCACGAGGTCGGGTCTCGAAAAGCTTATCCACACAGGCGCTGACATGGGCTCATGGGCAACGGACACGCGATCTTTTGGTTAACGATTTCAGTCTGCTTCCAATGGCCACCAACCAGCGCACACAGCGGAATGCTTTTATTTGGTTGTGAAACTTCTGGTTTTAACCACCGGTTGGTTATTCAGACAACATCTTTCCACTGGTGACTGGTCAAAGTGTTTCGTCTGAATGAAACCTGGTAACTGCGCAGCCGAAGGCTTGAATTTCGACTGGGGTTTTAATAAATATGTGATCTACCCGATGAGCCCCAAGAAGTGCGATGGGTTTTCAGTAACTTTATGAGAAGTGTGTTTCGTCAACAAAATGAGACATTAGATAGAGGTTATACACTAGTTATAAGGTTCCTGAAGACTCTTCGACAGCCCACGACTGGTTTTGTCCTTCTTGTGGTTCATCAAATAGGCGCAGTCCCCGAGTTTTTATCAACCTTATGTTATAACTGAACCCAAACTGCACGGGTTTCGACTTATGCACTCACGTGCACACCAATTAGGCTTTGACAGGAGATTCACCTGGAATGCAGCTTAAACTCTCGCTTACGCTCTTACTCAACTTAATGCGACGCACCAGGCCGCCACATATTGCAGTTGGTCAAAACCAGTATGCAGATGAGTTTATAAATGAAATATTACACCTCTTTCAAGTTCATCGTCTGTTAACAGATCGGCAGGGTTTGTTGTCCTGTCGGAAAGATCATCTGTCTGTTCCCTACTCACTCAACTAATGAGTCTAAAATACGATCATAATATTCTTAAGCCAAAGTTATTCTGGCTATGGCCATACCTTCACTAAACATCCTATCCGAATCGAAGCCCGTGGCTCGCTAATTATGAGGATTCCAACGAACATCGATAGCTACTCCGGTGGAGCATTCTGACACTCCATTGATTGTTCGATTGTTGACCGAGTAAGTCATCATCTGTTTACTTCAAGTTGTGGTAACCACCTTCGATAATTGGGCGTTTTCCCACTGCGATGTGTTTTTTCTTCATGTCTTTCAGTTTGTTCAGTGTCTTTTTCTTCTCTTATGCCATAGGTCGAACAGCGTCCATTGAACATCCTTTAGACTTTCTTGAGGCTCATTAGGTAGGCGAAGTCCCCGAGTCTTCGTCAACCTTATGGTCTACTTGAAACCAAATTGCACGAAATTAGCGAAATACACTCATTTGCAAACAACTTTGGTTTTGCAACTCTGGTGCAGCACATTCAGTTGCCTGGAAACATCACACACCTGAGATCCAGCTGGGTTCCAGGTGAGTCTCTCGCAAAACGAAATTTTTTTACAAATGAGTGTATTTCGCTCATCTTTCAGACTTAGTGAGCTGAACACCTAGGATTCTGTCTTCAGCGAACAGAAAGTTCGTCTCCGCCTGGGTACCCAATCCATCATGACTCAGCTGTTAGTCGTACAACTGGGCGTTTACTGAGCGACCCCAAATGCCATTTAAGTGGTGTGTTCCTGATGTTGATTATGAGAAACAAACGAAACGAAATCTTACGCTGTTCTGTACTATAGTCCAATCGGTCCGCCGTAACTGTCTGCTTTATGTTGAAACATTGTGTTTATTTGCTTAGTGATAGAAGAAGAAGACAGTTTGTGCGGCATTGAAAGCTCTTGTCAACTGCGACGCCCGCCAAATATCCAACGAATAAACGAATCTACAAATCGATATTAAGGTGTAAAATTCAAGGTATAGCGAAAACGGACACCTCTAGTCATGTGAACTGGTTTAGACGCAACAGCTGGCTGAGGTCATCTTATGAACAAGGGCTTCATCCATAGACTCCAGTTGAACATTGTGGGCTTCGTTGTAAGAATTTAGAACCCAGGAACTCTTAATTTCGTTGGTTTCCTTTCTCTCTTGCAAGCCCCACCAATTGATTCATATTGATTCTATCGAGCCGGAACATATTTAACGCCGCACATTTTTCGTTTTCACGAAATGGTCGGCGGACTTTCGACCGTAAAATCGGCGTTAATTTAAATTTAACCTTACCAATATTATTCCGATCCATCTTAACATGGTACCTTCAAAATTGACAAACAAAAGTTTACAAACAACTCCGATGTTAGGATGGGCATGTCGATCTTGTAACGTTTCAAAACACTTCAAACAACAGCCTTGTCGGCAACAAAGTTATACTGGTTTGCTTGTCTGGAATAAGTCAGATTGATTCATTACGGTCGCACAGTCGTGTTGAACGTGTTTGACCTCGTGTTTTAGACAGGGAATTGTGCCAGAATGCCAGCTGTTGTCATTTTTGTAACAACAGAACCAATCAGAAGCAAAACTGTGGTGCGCATCATGCTTGGAAACGAACATGCATTTTCGTATGCCGGCTACCTTGTGTTCGGTCCGACGGACGTATTTGACATGACGACCGTGTTTCTGGAAGAATTTAAATATGTCAGCGAGAGTCGACAACCAGAGAAAACAGGATGACACTGGTAAGACATTTTTGAGAGCGAAAGGTTCTGGACGAAAAAATCGACTTTGTGTCCGGTGATGATTGTCAATGACGCAGAGACAATCTTTTCACTACTTTCACACCGGATGTAAGCAGATGCTTCGGTATTTTTAGTTGCATTCTCGTACACGGCGCGGTTACATCCCAGTAGGAAGCGGAAGGCGTTTTATTCTTACAAATTTTGTCGCCCAAACAAACTGAATCTTTCTTGAAACCAAAGAGAATTTCATGCCTTTATATTGTCAGGCTAATTGTGACTAAATTAGCGGTTTTAACAGTACACTGCTCCAAACTCCATTTTTTAAGCTGTAGAGTCTCGCGCAATATATCAGGCCTGAGTAGCATGCAAATCCAATTTTCACACCATTTTGCGGCTTTTAGGCAATCATCCCTCAACAAAAGTTCAAACACCAGTTGTACGTTCAGTTAGTTGGTTCTGCGTAACAGCCTTCTAGTCTCAGCTGTTCTTAGATTACTTTCGCTGACGGACATACGAGGATACAGATGGCTAATAAACTTACTGACTGGAAGGTTAGGTCTATTTGTGGATCACTAACCTCCCTGCGTTCCTACCTCCTGTTTATGTCATTCATGACTGCGCAGAACCAAAGGTCACTGTCGACTCTCTATTGAGATTAAAGATGCCTCAGAGAGTTAGCCATTCAGTTGGTTTATTATTCAAAGAGGAATAAGTGCGCTGAGTTTTGTCTGCATGGTTAACACACATAGAAGTGCTAAGACAGGATGGCTTCTTCCTACAAGAAATCCAACCACTGCAGGACCAACCATTGGGAAAGTGACTTTACAATCTCTCCTGCAGATAGATTTCATCCAAGAAATAGCTGTTTTGCTATAGATAATTGCGAATGAAGGCCGCTGGTTCAAAAATGGATTATAAGGGACTGTGAAAATTATACTTTCCCGGTGTAGTAGTTCCTGAACAGAAAGCACTAATGAAGAGGGGTCTTTTGTTCCCTACTGAAGCCTGACTTCTCTCCTCGGGGGATTTTAACTGTAAATTGTTCGAGAGAAAATATCCTTATTTGCTCTTCAGAGGGCACGGCCTTCGTTGGTGAACTACTATATTCACCTTCATTTTCAACACGATTTGAGTACCATTTCCCAGATTTCTGTTACGATTCCACAATTAGTTTATGTTTCTACTGGACCCAGAATTATACTGCTTCAGTCAGATTCGAATCAGTGGAAAATTGTCGCCACTCCAAATATCCATCTAGTCCTGGAAACAGGAAGTGGTTTGTCCAAAAATTCCGGCCATTAGATTGAGTGGTCTACGTACTTACCTGCGGCAATGAGCACTCCGTGGACATTCCAGGAAATGGTACTTTTTATCCAGCTATGATCAGCAACACATCTCGGTAACTGGGAAAACAAGTGTGTGTCAATAAATCAAAATATCGGTAGCTTGGCTGCGTGTGCATATCTCCCCGGTCGAGCCTCGAGTATTATCATAGAAACAAACTGGAGTCGAGGAAGAGAGTGAGGTGATAACATGTAATGAGTTTGTGTTCTGAGGGTGAGTAGAATACGCAGTATGGGAAGTGAGGTTGGTAACAAAGAAGGGATCCGGAGTTTATAGGTGGCATTGTGCGAACTTTTAGCGAAAGAAATCATTAATAGTGAAGTATTTTTGGCCAAAAATAGGGTGTCTAAATAGACGTACGGGAAGAGACTGAATGGATGGATCACGGTGAAGTCCAAACCTCCCATTCAAAGTTAAAGACATGCAATGGAAAGTAGTCCATGAAGTGAAGCTGAATCAAGTTCCTGGTTCCAGGCTTCTGAGTTTTGCACAATTTTGCTGAGGTTTTGAGGTGAACGGAACTAGTCATCATTGTATGTAACACCGCCTTGATTGTTGTTTTGACCGGCAGCATGAGGGACCGTGAGTGGCGAAACAAAAAGGTCCCCAAGTGTTGGACAGCTGTACCTTCACAGATGACACCGTAAGCTGCCCACGGCTTAGAGCGATTTCAACTTAATTGTGTGCAACTGGAATAAGAAAAGGGGGAAATAAGGCCAGTATTGAGGTGAATGAAGGGGCTCAACCAAGAATAGATCGTGAGAAGCAACTTTCCACTGTTCTACGCTATTGTTGGTAAAGTCAGAGATGCAACAAACTGACACATCAAGTTTTAATCCCTGATATTGCATTTCTCCTTAACATTATGCCTTCATTAAAGACTGTACAATGTATGCATATGTCATCAGCTAGAGTAGTGAAACTCCCATTATTTACATCCTAGTAATGCCATTTCATGCAAATTGAATGTTCAGTTCTCGTTCAGTAGAGTAGTTTACAGACGGAGGGCAGGGCGGTGGTCAAGTGCTTGCAGATTCATTCGTTTTAATACTTGAAAACAGAACACCGACTTGTGACTAGTGAATCTGGACTCTCAGTAAACACGTCGTTTATATTTATTTGTACGTAGTTATTCTTTCGACCTTATATTCATTTGTCTCACTCCCAATAAGGTCCAGCGGGGAAACCAGCCGCCGTGTGCAAATGAATCATTGACACGAACTAGAGGCATCCGTGTTCGAACGTTAATTTGCATGGACCAGCTTAAACACATGCTTGAACATCTGCCAAACTCCGTCCAACTCAGCCTGGCGAATCATGGTTCACTGTGTTCAAAACAGCGCCTGAAACATTGGCTCAGAATATCCCTTTATTGCGGTATTCAGACATACTTTTTGAGGAACAAGAAGACCCGCACCTTTTCTTCACACCCTTATCAAGGCGATCCAGACAGAAAAATTCTCACGTGGAAACCTAATAAAACCTTTGAGTTACTTGACGTTGCAGCCAGGTTATTCAATGCCCTTGTACTATGTAGAGCCTGAATGACCAGTTTCCTCGCCAGTCTTCCTCGGTGCGCTTGTGAAGTCATCTGCTCTTATGCGAACAGAGGAAACGATCAAAAAACGATGCAGCTACCTAAAGCAATGCTTGAACTCATTCTGGCACTGACAGACGCTTGCTATTACGGGAATACTCTTAAAAAGATACAAAGCCTTGGTTCAACTCCCAAAACACCTCTGAACACCAACTTCACCGAAAATGATTATATCTACAATTTTGGCCACCAAAACGTGTGTTTAAAAGTCTTAACTATGTATTCAAAAAGCTCCGTGCAAATATCCACTCATTTAGTCGGAAAATCGCATCCTGATATGCTTTGGCTAGAAGCTCTGTGGCAGAACTGGCCCTTCGCCACTCGGTTTACTTTCGATTGAACTCCGTCCACACCGTCGATTACTTATACCCGCCCTAATTATTATTTGAGCCAAAGAGGGAGATATCGCCCTTGCCTAAACTCTGTTGTTCTCAATGATACCATGTGAATTCTCTGGGGCTACGTTGAAGAAATTAGGAATAGCTAGTACACTACCAAGTTTTGTCGAGAGAAAACTCGGAATCCGGTGCTAAGTATCCAGAAAAAATGGTGGCAAAACTTTTTTTCAGGATGGCACAGGAAGTTGTGGGATATTTGTTGCATATGATCTGACAAGTTTACGGTAACATTCAACCAGAAGAACCACCTACGTACGATTGCATGGGTGGAAATCAAACTTCATTGCCCATGAAAATCAGTACTTCTGTCGCAAAGCACAGAACAAACATATAATCCAGCAGGATAACTCTTTCAAATGGTTCTACAAACGGACTGGTTTGGGGACAAAACTTAGAAGTGGGATCTTGAAACAAGAAGTCCTAGTACAAGCAGCGACAGACTCGAACCTTCCACGTGCCGCTGTCGTATCGGTTGAACAACCGATGGCTTTCGCTTTCCGTCGGCTTATGCACTAGAATTTCGCAGATGACTCGTCACACCTCTGTCTAATGAAGCAGCAACCAACATCTGTGTGTGCCATTGGTTAACCACACAATATGCCGGACATTTATATTGTCCAGATGTCCTAAAGCATTTTGCATAAAGTGTTGGGAGGTTAAAGGAGATCTGATAGATCTTGAAATGGGAAGTTTAGATGCAAGCGGATTGGCGAAAAGACGCCCCGTGAACGTTATTTATGATGACTGTCACGTAATCTGACTGTAATTACACCACGCAGTTGAAATCCTTGGGGATAATCGCAGTGCGGCTTTGTAATAGTGCAGGATAGTTGAACAAGACGAACGGACTTGGGGGACTTTAAATCCTCTCCCCTATCATTCCACCACATCCCTATAATCGACAAGGAAAATATCGTACGTAGAATAAATCTCACCAGCCCCAATCAATAAACGGAACTTTTAAACTGATTAAATAATCATAAAATATAATCGTTCAGCTGTAACATCCTTTCGGTGCCTATCTGCCATACCAGCCGAAGGAAGCAGGAGGGCTGGCATACTGCCAGGTTGCCCAAGCCCACACAGGGGAAGTTGAGATGCAGAGGCCTGGCTCCAACCCAAAATGATTGATTGATATATGCTTTTATGTCGTGCTTTAAACTTTTTATGCCCAATACAGATTATCCTCCAGTATGGGGGGGCAATTAGAAGGCTCCATCCAAAACTTCTGCAAACCTTTGACAGTTTAAATACGTTGACAAGAGTAAGCCAAAAGGACTGTGAAGCCTCAACCTTTCTGTAAAGCCCGGGCTGAAAAACCGACACAGTACACGGCTGTTTCATCCTTGTTGTGAATCACAAACCTGGAGGTTACCTCAGATGAGCTTTGTATGCAAGCAACAAAATTTTAATTGCTATGTTTTGCAAATGAAAAAGCCATGTTGCAAGGAAGGGGGAACTCTGAGATCAGGACTCAAATCTTGTAACACGAAGCAGCCATTGAATAAAAGCACTCAAGAAATTAAGTATCGGTCGACTCATGAATTGGGAAAAAATGCTTCTCAGATATAGGGACTGTGAAAAACGGCAAGGAGTTCAGCCGCCCTGAGCAAGAATGCGGTTGCATAAGGATCGGTCCAACAGTGCGGATGACCAAGTGGAACCAGTAACTGATTCCACAAAATCGAGTGGGGAAGGCATAAAATCGATTGGAACAACCCCAAAGAACACAGGTCGTGGTAAAGGTAACAGAAAAGAGAGGCTTTATCATACTGATGTGCAGGGTAATGTAGGCCGTCACTCAGTGATAATTCATCAACAAGGCGGGCGGCCTTCTTTTTTCGGAAGAGGAAATGTAGCTGGGTCGGAGGACTGTCGTCTCAGGAATGTACACAATATTCAAGTTTTGAGCAACTTTAATAAAGTAAAGGCAGAGAGATACAAACCTATTGCAGATTTTCAAAATTAGCAGCTTTTGTAAGTGGGCGAGAGAAGATTATTGAAGAAGAGCAGCCCTTGGATGGACACGCTGGGATACAAGGGGGCAGAGGTGGTTGCTAATGAGGGCGGATGGTCTAGAGTTGATGATCAAAGAGGATAACGAATAAACTTAGTTTTCTGGTGATCTGAATTTTATTTTGTTTGCTTATCCGTAGATAGTACCGTTGATGATTTCATCATGGAGCCCGGCGTAATTCGCCAAACAGTTTCTCACCTAGTAACCTAATACTGTGCTAGCTCTTATCTGTCCTGTCACAAATAAATTTAAAATTCTACATTGTGAGTAATCTTTTGGACTGGTGAGATTTTTCTGGCTGCGTTTATTTTCATTTCTTGGTCCATCCTACGAGGACGACACACGTAATTTCTAAACTCCTCTGGTCTCATGTCCAATCTTCACCTGCAACTTTGATTTGTTTATCTCCCTGTTCTAAAGAACAAGCTGCAAAGTTATGCTGAAACAGATTTATGCTGGAGTGAGCACCGAGTTGCCTTCAGTCCTTCGAAGAGACCTATTTCGTCAATTACTTCACAATTTTCCTCTCGTAATTTTACTGAATTATGGATTCAAACCCATTATTTTGTCTGCTATACCTTTGGCTGCTAAGTTACCTTGTTACGCGTGAATTTTTAGGACACACTAAGTGAGTTATCTTCTCAAAAAATGAAAAAGTTGATAAACTTATCAAATTAACTGGAAAGCCTACAGCATATAGTATATACAGTATATATATACAGTATGTTACAGTATATAGTATAGCAAGACCTGTGTCTGGTGTATCTCAGTAGGCCAAAGCATCGTTATGTCTACTTTTCGGTTTCCTTAAAGTTCTGCTAGGAACTTTAAGGACTGATTTCCTTCCGTTCTTTTAGCAACAATCTTTGCTAAGTTGTGGCTAGTTAATCGGCTACATGTTGCCTCTCCAAAAAGAAGGCGTGGATACCATGTTGACTAAACCTTCATTCAATGAGACTGCCAGCGTGTTTGGCAACTTACACCCTTCCTGTTCGAAAGTTTGTTTTACCATTACAGTGAAATTGAACCTCACTCTTACACAGCGATAAACTGAATCCCACGTGCTATAAAATCAAGTTTGGACAGTCGGAAATGAATATTTCAGAATTTCGAAACGGTCTCCCCAAAAACCCAGTGATTCTTTACAAAAAAGGGAATTCCCCGCTGAATGAGAACTGATAACCTGAAGCGTTTGTGCTTCTGAAGCGAATACGTGTCGACTAGTTCTATCGACTGTCGCTTTAAGGGAGTTCCATTCTAGTCAGTTATCTGGAGTCATTATACACTGCTCATGGCGTACCCCGTTCTTAGTAACCAGATAATATGTATCATGACTTGTGTTCGTGTCAGACAAATTGACCAGAACGAGGAACCTTTATTCGCCTAAACTGAAACAGATATTATTGGAATAAAAATTCACATAAGGGCAGGATTCGTTGAGGTATATTTCTTCAACAAATATTTGCTAGGAGCTCAGTACTAAAAATTGTGCAACCACCTATTTATCCTGACAGATGCAAGTGATCAGTGGATGCATACTTTCAAGCTTCTGAAGCAACTCTTTCCGAGTTTCGCCCAGCCTGGCTTGGTTGGCCTTAAAACAGTAATCCAATTTACCGTCTCATCGTTACAAGGTTGTTAATTGTGTTCTATGCATTCCTCTCCCTCTGAGTGCAACCTTTCTTTCCTTCTTGTGTATATTCAGTGATGTCATTTTCCCCAAGATATTGGTGTGAATCATGTCACTTCCGACCATCACTTCTCCTGCTTCTTCTTCTGATTGGTGGAGACGATTTATTCGCCATAAACTATCACGTCTTCCTCAGGGTCAGTGGACAGCTGAGCCTGTGGGCAGATCGCCATCTAGTGATGCGAATTGTCGAGTCCATGCCAATCAGTGGAAATTCTCCGGTTGCACTGAAGTGCCCCAAAACTCGCCCCGATATCCAGAATCAGAGTAAGTGTATGTCATCCACTTGTTCTTGCACTTCATGACGATGGCAAATGGTATTTCTTGTGAAGACTCAGAAAGCGATTTGTCACATTTATATTCCGCTTCAACGGGATTTCATTCTAATTTTCTTTCCTTCACATTTAAAGTCCGAACCATTCTGCATTTTGCACAAGCCTTAATAAATTAAATCAAGCTGCCCAATCTGAAGCGGCTGTTTCAATACGTTGTTTTTGGAAGTCGCATAACTAACGCAATATTCTCGAGAAATACACACATTTGCATATCAATTTGGTTTTTGCGAGAGACTCACCTGGAACCCAGCTGAATCTCCCGTTTGTGACGTTTTCAGGCAACTGAATGTGCTGCACCAGGCCGCCTCATGTTCCAGTTGCTACGATATTCGAGATATCGCGATACATGTATATTCGTAATGCACTACTCATAAGGTTGCTGAAAATTCTTCGACAGCCCACGACCGGTTTCGCCCTTCTTGGGGCTCATCAGGTAGGCGCAGTCCCCGAGTTTCCATCAACCTTATGTTCTACTTGAACCCAAATTGGACTGTTTTCGAGAAATACACTCATTTGCATATCAATTTGGTTTTTGCGAGAGACTCACCTGGAACCCAGCCGAATCTCCCGTTTGTGATGTTTTCAGGCAACACAATATTCCGTCCACCAAAAGGGCGTGTAAAAGTCTATGCTCCTGTAAACACATTCGAATTCACATGCACAAGTGAACCTAAAACTGGTAACAAAGTGAATGAGGGTGAGCCGCCTGCTTCTTGGCTTCCGATTTATGCATTGCTGTTTAAGGTGTCATTGGCTGGAAATAGACTGCCGAAATTGAAAGCATGTGGAGTGCACATAACCTTAGCCAAAGTCATATAGTTCAGCAATTTTTCAGCTCAATGATTCAGATTGAATGCATCGGAACGGAACGGAGCGGCGCGTTAACTGAATAGACGATGGAACGCCTCAAGTCAGATCGTGCAGCGCAGCGGGCTAGCCTGTGCTGAATCAGTACATCTGTGGTGGACCATCCCAGTGGACCACAAGGACTATACCAAACGTAATCTGTGTGACTTTCGCGCCGAAAGAGTGATTGTATGGCTCTCGAATAAACAAATGAAACAACACAAACCAACTATGAGATACAGCTACTGATACATTCACATCACATCGGGGCCTGAACTTTGATGATTAGTCTGTGTAAGGAATTATCAAACTCTATCTGTCAAGTTAAGTCTAAAGTCAATCTTTGAAGAATTCACATTATCAGACTGTTTATATAACTGTATTGAAATTTCGCAACTTTTACGGAAGACCCAATTGATAAACTTCAAGATGAGTGAGACCAATCGTGGGCTGTCGAACAGTTTTCAGCATCCTTGTGAGTGGTTTCATTCAAGGGCTGTTGAAAATGTGAACTCTTCGGCGTGGAAAAGATACCTTCGATTTGGTTTCCAGATTGCTGACAGGCGATGGCTCACTTAGCTACTCAGAAGATGTCCTTCATCACGCAAGACTAGTGGGAGTCCCCTTCCTCAATGGTACAATCGGCCACAGTGTAATCCACTCTTTCTGCAAGTTTTGAGTGGTATTGTTTTGGCAATCGCGTGTTTGTAAGTATAATTTTTATCTATAGGACAAAAAAAGCAAAGAAATAATCAGGAAAATTTGGTTGTTCCCAGAGAAGTCTCAGCTAGGGTTTCATTGTCGGAATCGACGTCATTTTACATTCGCTCATCCAGAAGTATTGCACAACATCTGATGCTTTTTAAAAGTCACCAGCAGTGTGGATCGGAACAGGTCCTGGGTCAACTGAACCCTATAGCCATAGCTCAATTGTGAAACGCTGAACTCTCCCACCGTATGAGTTTGGGTTACATTCATGGCCTGCTGGTCGTTCGCTGCTTGCCACTTAAAATGAGAAAAAAAATTTTACCCCTTCAATAGGTCTTTCAGCAAAAGTTAAGCAGACTTCACACAGGCACTTCCTGCCGACTATTCAGACATGACTTTCCACCACACAAGTTTAGCAGGTGTTTAAAAACATCATAAACAAGAGATTCAGCCATACTTTAGATGAGTCTCCCGCAAAACCAAATTGGTTTGCAAATGAGTGCATTTCGCTAAGGTTGCTTTATAGTTTTCCATGAATGCTTACTTCACTCTTCTTTTCTTGACCTATGCCGATGCATACAATGATGCTGTATTTCACAAGAAGGTTTGTTCCTCTAATCCATCATCTTCTCAACTATACTTATGCAGTGCGCAAGATCGATTTACTCATTTATGGCCAGTCACTTGAGCATGACCAAGAATGCTTGCTTTGGTAGGTAGGGTTAACAAAGTGGTATCCCAAAACGTCTTCCATCTGGACGTCGAATACGTTGAGGATACTTCACAGACCAGCAGCTGACAAAACCTGTTTGGAGAGCATAAAACTAATCGAAAGACTGATCTCTCAAAATGTGTTGCTACAAATACTGTGAGCTAGATTCATCACCCGGAATGCAGCCGCTAAAACTTAGTGACTTCAGAGTATATAGCCCTACGAACTCCGTGTGAACTGATTCCAAGTATTGTGTACACAATTGCCATTTTCCTCTGTCCTTAAACAAAGGATACAGACTATTTGCCTGGTCACATCAAAATACTCAGTCAGTATGTTGCATAGCTGTCCAGACTCAATAAAGTGTCTACTTTTTCATTATGACACTCATGGAACCACTTGCGTAATGATGCATCTGCAGTTTTTGGAGAACATAGCTGTCCAGACTCAATAAAGTGTCTACGTTTTCATTATGACACTCATGGGACCACTTGCGTACTGATGCATCTGCATTTTTTGGAGAAGCAGGCTGCCTGAATTAAGACAGAAGAGAAAATGGTTAACACACTGTGAGATTCGAAAATGCATCAACGTTATCTCCATTAAGGAGATCATACTGAATCACCTGGTCTTCAGACAGAGTAAATCGCTATTCAGCTGTTATTCAGAACCCGAGTTACTTCACGACCAGTTGCATATTTATTCCAAACTAAACCGATAACTAGTGCATGATGGTTTGGGACCATCACAAGCTGGTGCATAAACTGTTCACTTATCACACTGGATCAGAAGTTGCAATTTCGTTTTTTTAACATGGCTAGAGTGGTTTTGTTCTGCGGTTTTCATCGCTCATCATCGTTGTACATTGGTCACCACACACGGCTCCGTTTCCGGGAGTCAGTGACGTATTTTTAGAGCAACTCTCACTCAGATCCTTTGAAGTTTGACATCCGGCTAAACCATTGAGACGCGAAATTCTCCCTGCCATATTGTTTAGTCCGGCAAGCGGCAATCCCCTTAGATCGTCAATTTAGCCGAGGTCGCATGAAACCTCCTTAGTTGAGGACCCGAATTAGTTTCCCTTGGTTAGTAACAGCTGGACGCTCCAGATCAAAATGTCTGAACGACGGCCTATCTAACTGGCGAAATATTTTGCCATCGGCTAGAAATTGGGTTGGTTTCTCATTAAATGGGCTAAGCAGTGTCTATTAGATATTAAACCATTTTATAACGCCCAAACCTTGAACCGCTTGTGTGGTCTTAAATATTTAAGTTGTTGTTATCTTGAAACTAGCTACATTGGTGCATTATAACACAAGTTGTACCGTTTTGCGAGCTGACTGTATCATTTTCACTCCAATGGAACCGGAAAGGATACCCAAAAAATTGGAACGAAGCCACGGGTTATCTTGTTTTGTTCGCATTGTTTCAGGCTTATATAGAAATAGTTTGGGATGTCTTGCATTCTGTCACTCTTATACGAGTTTTTCACGTTCTCTGGCCAAATAGTGTATGAAATGATCAAGCTTGCAGCCTGGCTTCTCTTGTTCAAATCGATCGATAGAGCACAATGCTTGAACATCACTGAAACAAATTCACTGCTTTCTGGTGCGCTTGGAATTTTCCATACCACTCTTTGTTGTGTTCAACACAATGCATAGCACAGATATTCATTCGAAATTCACAGATTTTGCTACCGTTAAGCTTACTGCCGTACACGAATGAGTTTCTCCTTTACAATGCCCTGAATTTTTCTCTCATCCCTCAAAACAAATAGTTCCCGAACAACTTTACCTGGTTTTCAATGGAATGTTACTGACAGAAGTCTTGGAGAAAATCTCACTCAGTGAACGGAGACCCATTCCTCCACGGATTGACGTACTTCGTGCCAAATGGTTAGCCGGTTATGAACGAGTAAGTAATGCAGCATGTCCCAGAGTTGCACTCTGGAACCGCACACATACCATCAGTAGTTTATCGAACCGATTGATTTGGGACAATCAGCAAACAGTCATACTCTAGCCCACTGTAATATCCGCGACTGTTTAAGTGTTTTGAAATCCAATCGTCTTGTTCAATTTCGAGTATGTTTTCACTGTTGAAAACCCTGCAAAACAAGTAGAAATTTGAAACCAAGTTTTCGGTTATAGAGGTCATTGAGCACTCCGTGACCTTACAAGGTTATAAAAACATGGAGATACTGGGTCACCAATTAACAGCTGAACTATCCAGGGACGATTTTCGCACATTCGTACACATTTCATTCAAATGGAAGCTAATCGTTGACCGACACAAAGATAGGCTATGTATCGCCAATGCCTCTTCCCCTTTTGTGGTGTTTAACCGGGATACACGCTCCGTTATGTTTATGTGCGAAATCACTCCGTTTTTCTTCATCTTTTCAAAAGCTCACCTACAATATCGAGCTGGCTTCTCTGAATCACACACTACTTCACAAACCGCTTTTAAACATCGCTCCATCCGGTTTCGTCCCAGAAAGCACGTCAGGTGAGTGATTCGGTGGATTTATATTTAGATCTTGGTTTGGAACTCTTTAGGATTTCTGTAAGCAGAAAAGGGTGTACGTTAAATTGTTTCGTAGGTCGCTTTATTTGATAGGTCAGCAGTTAATTCAGTCGTGTCGTTCAATATATCGTTCAGTAAAGACATCACGTGCATTTTTCACCAAAGGTCTACCCCGCAGATGATTTTTGTATTTTTGCCACGCACAATGATTAGTAACTCTCAAAGTGAAACTCGACGCTTTTGATCAGGTAGAAGCTGATCCATTTACCTTAACTTATCGGAGTGAGGGCTACAAACTTCGGGCTCCATTTCTCGACTTTTTCCTTAAAATTACTGGTGTCCGGATATGTTCACACTAGGTCTAGAACAACACCTGGCACATACGTCTCACAAAGGTGAAAGTAAGGTAGGAGAAAACACTGATCCTCAGAAGATGAAAATTCGCATTTGTCCGTCTGGCAGTACCCCGCATTTTTCTGTGATGGCCTACATGGACTTCGCGTTTTTGACCCATTCCATGTTACTCTACAATTTAAAAATTTCGCGCCCAACCTCACAGATCAAGCACGATCATTTTTTGTATTGACGATTGGATGATCGGAGAGATTTCGTATCCTGGTGCTGAAAGTTGTCGGAGAATGCTCTGAGATCTGATTGTGAGTCTCGCAGATCGGTGCACTTTGAAGAATCCGCGAATCCTTAATGTGTTATCTACAAAACCAACCAGTCAGTCTGGAACAGTATATTTTTTGTATCTCTGGAGTTGTTGCTTGCTTTAATCCCGTATATAGGAGGAAGTGAGAGTGAAATTCACCGCATGCATTGGATTATCCAAGATTATCCGCTAACTAAACCTTAGCTGAAGAAGGGGTTACTTGGTGCGAAGACCATCAGTTACTATAAATTATATGGTTCCGCATAGATGTGATCAAACGCTGAAATTTTGGGGCTGACAGGCACCATAAACCGTCGATGTGAGGGAGCTGGTTACGTGACCAATCGCCTACCCAACCTACTCACTTCCCTCAGAGTGCTGGAAGCCTTGGGTGGCTTAGCTCTTCGGAAACAGAGCGCTAGTTGACGTGAAACTTGGTCATGCTACAACTGCTTCCTCTTTACTACCCGTATCCCGATAAAAGTACCCTTTCCTCATGGTCCCCTCCGCAGATGTACGAATAACTCTACCGTGTACGGGAAAAGCGACCGGGATTGCTCCTTTCCATGTGCAATTGGATATTCGCAGAGAATTCGAAGGCTTGCGGAAGATTCCACGGATATCATTCATCGTGTACAAGTATTGTCTCAGCGCAGGTAGGAATAAACCAAACACAACATTTTGCTCCCGATACCCGGTCATTGATTTTCCACATTTACGTACTCCTCAAACTGATTTTGGGTAAATCTCACTTAGGAATTTCCCAAGCCCCTACAAATCAGTTTACGTGTTCGTTGTTTGGTTATCGATGGTAGGAAGTAGTATTTTCAGCCTTTCATGTTGATAGAAACTGAAAGATGACCACATGGAGCTGCAGTTACATCCACTTCTAAATAACAAGATTTTACGCTGGAAAATCTAAAAGTACATAATATTTTCAGTATATTTACAAGGGGAGTTCTATTAATCTATTTTGAACGGGATGCGGTGATAAAAGCGAATGAAAAGCCAACTTGTCGAGGACACTTCTCTCACTGTTGTCCGAACTACTATCGACGGTCGTACATTACGTCAAATAACCTGGGCAACATATTTAGTTGTCACAGCCTTTGCTGACTAGATTTGAGTTGGACATTTTGCCAAAGTTCTTTTTAAAATCTGAAGAAAATTTCATTGCAAACGATGCCCTCCAGTTCACATCACAGCTATAAAGACGCCGTGGCTTCAGATCTAGCTCCTCTGATGACCTCAGGGGTATCAGTTTTAGCCACGAATCCTAGACCTGGGGTGGATGTGAATCGTTTTTCTCCAAGGGGCGTTCCACCCTCTGTACATCTCTCTTAATTCTTCTCTTTTTGTTCACATTATATATATATATTCTCTGGGTAACAGATGCGTACATAAGCCCCGAATTGGTGAGTAGAGGAACCCTTTTGCGTTGTCTTATCTTGTCTAACGCAGGTCAGTGTGTTATCGAGTGTCCTACGTTGTGAAATATGAGCCCGTTTTAAATCCGTGATATGTGCTCCATGAACTGCGTTTGAGGTGAACTAACCCACAGCGGTTGCGGCCGCACTTCTGTGACCACAAACATATTTTGAGCCGATAGGCAAAAGGAGATTTCAGTAAATGTTTCTCCCCCAGCAGTGGTTGCTTTGCATGAGACACTATCGGAAAAATAAGAATTCGAAGTGGGTGTGAGAACAACCGCTCTTAATCTCTTGTTTTTGCACGCCCGCCGATGCAAACTTGTCGAAAATTTGGGCATTTTTCAGTTTACATCTAAAAATCTTCCGGGGATTTATTTCTGTTGTCCGTGCCCTGGGTAAGTATGGTAGGAATCAATCACATACCGCGCGAGTTACCATATAACGGCACTCGTACGCCAAAACCAGCCTTTTTGGTTCCCGGGAAAGTTTTCTTCAAAAATTTGACTAATGTTTTTAAAATGCCTGTGCTTATATACCTTCTACGACATCGGGCTCCTCGTCTTTTAATGAACAGTCCGCTATAGGACCAAGATGCACAATGCTTTATTTCTAATATGTTTTGCAACATCATGGATGTTTTATCTCTCCTATTGTTTATGGTTTAGCGGCGCAAAAATTAAAAACACGCAAGGATCTACACAAGCGAGTTTTGTTCGATGGAGAAATGCTTCACTAAGGCATACATCTCCTGCGTTGTGACAGGAAAAAGAACTGAAAAAACACCAGTCTAATGGCAAATTAGGCTTGAAAATTTTGTCTTGATTTGATCTGCGTGTGCGCCTGGTCCGCTGTCCTGCTAATTCGGCTCTCATAATAGAATTGCTTGTCTTATCTCCACTGTGTGACTAGAATCACCTGTCGGTACCCGATAGCACTGGCACCGTATTCGATAAGAACAATGTTACTGACCTGGTGTTTTGGTGGCTGGTCTGGATTATGTTGTGAACAAAGCTGAACGCGTGAAGAGTGGTTAGCTAATGGCTCAGTAATTCGCGCAGCACAGTGCGATTTAACTGGCACAGGTGTCCACCGTATCATAAGTATGATTAAGTAGAGGAGACTGCTCACAAGGTTGCTGAAAACTCTCCGACAGTCCACGACCGGTTTAGCCCTTCTTGGGGCTCATCAGGTATGCGCAGTCCACGAGTTTCCGCCAACCTTATGTCCTATTTTAACCCAGAGTGGACTGATTCCGATAAATACATTCAGTTGCGGATCAATTTGATTTTCACGACAGACTCAACTGAATCTCTCGTTTATGATATGATTAAGTAAGTTTTCTGGTCCCAGCCTCGTCAACGCTGTTTGAGTGGGGTTGAATTATTCATTGTTTTTTTGGCTGAAATTTAGCTGCGCTCTTGCTTTTCTTAGTCAAATATTCGATCCTCCAACCACTAAATCATCTAGTATCACTGTCGTCATGAGTTCGATGTGAATGCAGTCGCTGCGGTCGTGGTGAGCACAACTTGATAACGCGGCAACTATTTCCTCGAAGAGTTCAGATAATCCACGTAAATCCTAACCGTTGTTTGGTTTATCCAGGATCTTGTGCACATTCTTCCAAAGTCTGTGGAAAAAATTGCAAAAATAATTTCAGTTCTTTTACAAAGAGTTAAAGAGCTGTGCAAAAATTTTAAACCCAATTTCTGTACAAGTTACAATACCCAAGGTGCTTTCCTTCTGGTGAAAAACCTACCTAAAATCTGCTTGGGTTTGTTTACACTACCGATCTTTTATTTCAAATATGGTCACAATAATGTTTTTTTTCAACACCGGTATACATGGGACAGAGTGGATGCTGTCTGTTGACATGTGGTAAAATCGTCAAACTATTGTTGACCTACATCAGATGATAGTTTCCATTTTTAGACACACATAGGTAGCTGTGACATAAATGGGAGCCAACTGGATACTTTTTGCATCCACCAGTGTAGAACTCTGTGAGCTGCTTTTACCTCTTTTTGCTATGAATTCATCTCTGTATATCGTCGGTCGTATTGTCCTTTGGTTCTTAGAGTGAGCTTGTTGCGATAACCGAGCTTGTCCGATAACCGGCAACGTGGATTTATTCTATTCCATTGTACCTGTGTAAGTTGATAGGGCTCTCAAGTACTTGAGAGTACTTGAGAGTAGGCAGAAAAAGCATGGCGCCATTCAATCAGCTGACCTATTTCACCATTGACCACCTGCTATACATTGGACATTATTCTTCTCTTTCAGACAAACAGAATCAATTTATAATCAAATGTGAATGCCGTTCAAAATGCGCACGTATGCTTCCTCGTAGCAGAGGTGAAAATCGCAAAGCGTGTATACGGCACTGCCGACGACAATTCAACCAAGCTAGTAAACGGCGCAAAGTGACTGAAACTATTCAACCGCGATGGTGGCCGACAGGCTAATTGTCATTCGTCAACGTTCAGCACCACTTCATTGCCCTAAATAGCATGACATGACATTCTATGCGGAGATACCCTCCATCTCTTCATGATCCTTGCATTCTACGTCAGACTACCCGGTTTCATCATTTTCTTGATTTCTCACCTCCTCAGATGCCTCAAGTGTTTGAAAAACAGAAGCTTATCATGACAACTGGCCGAGCGACATTTTGGCCATTGTGCTTGTTTTGTTATGACTTGTGCGGTTGGCGGCATAAGAGCGTTTCGAACCCAGTACCCGCTACCTGACATTCAAAAGTTCATATGCATCTGTTCTGTTGAGTGCGTTTTTTTCATCAGGTTCGTTGTATTTAACGTTAATTATGTAGCTTATTTCCGTAAAAATTATCGATTTCTTGAATGGGACCTAAAACGACCCCGCATAATGGCGGGACGCCCCCTGCACATTATGTCTTCTGTTCATGAAAAAACGATGCCGGCTGGAAGTGTTGTCATTCGGTTTGAAGTGTATGCTTCTATCGAGAACGGTCGATACAACCAGTACATAAGACCGCAGAGAGCGAGTTGTCACAAACCACGCAATGGTTGACCTGTGGCTCCCCGAAATTATTTTCGATCCGTAGATGTTTAAAAGATTTATCCTGTTGCTAAAAAAAGGTGTAACTGGTTCATTACCGATTTACTAATCAACCTTTCTGGACCACTTACTACCTGACAGAGGAAGAAACTGATGCGATTAATGCCCAGGCCATAGGGGGCCACACAAAGCCTCTCTTTATTGCGACAACTCGGTCCTTTTAAAACTCCACAGTGGTGGTAAACTACTTCATTTAGCTTTATTCTCGCTGCTAACTCTTAAAGAGAGGCCGCTAGGAAGTGATTTGTTGTCTGGAATGTCCGTACTGACATGTTCGTCTGTTGCAAGTTTTGTTGTTGACAGTGTTATGAGAATTTCCTGGTGTGTATTACGTTTTTTGTGTGTTTTAGCGGCGATAGTCTTCACAAATATTTAGTGTTATGGAGTCTAATAGGTTCAACGTTTTCAGTTCACTCAATTTTGCACCTTCGCAGGCTCACCAAAATCTCCATAACACACACTAAGATGTGCGTGTGACTAGAGTTACTATTCGTTTACTCTGGCAGTCAAAGATCCCGGGGAGTAACCGCTGAGGGAACCGATCGCTGATAGAAAATCAAGAGGGCTGAACGCCTTTGGGTTACCCCTCAAATCCCCTCCATATACCTATTCAATAACCACTCAGAGGAGTGTAGTCGGTGACGCATTGCCACACTCGTTTTCGCCGCCGATACCGGAAATCCTATAGCAGTGTTATATACAACTGGTGTCCCCGCTCCAGTGCCTTACTGCCGGAAAAAGACCCGCCAACAAAGACCACAACTGTTCTATTGCAAACAAGTGGGTGCAAAAGTAACAACGACCTTGTGCTATTAAAAGGACACTTTCTGACATTGATGCAGGCTCTCTGATCGGCGTTTGGTGAACACCCACCAACGTGGACCGTGCTTCTATGGTATGCCTGAATACTTATCATTGTCGGTCGTACTTCTGTGATATGCCTGAAAACTCATCGGCTTTTGCTGAATTGACTGAGTAGTTGACTCGCCTGGATGCTTGCCAGCTTTCCTACTGAGATTTTGATGGAGTTTTCGGGTCTCAGTAGGTTCGAGGCATTCTGGGGTTATTTTCAAGATTCTGACCTTCCTGACGTGCAGGCATACGTCAGAATCTACCACTACCGGGTGCGATTAGTGTGGATGGGTTTCACCTTATTGATGTTTTTCACAGCTTCTGTTAATCGTCTTTCATTATTTGTAGGAAAGTATTGCACTCACACAACGTAAAACTTAGCTTTGAACAATGCTCGTTAGCTGACAGAACTGCGGTCAGGTTAGTCAGACTTTTCATCGTGTTTGACTTACATCAACTTCTGGCCAAATGTCATCTAAAGTGATTTCCCATATTACGGGCTGTGGCAAACCGAGGCTCTCCCCGGGTCGGTCGAAGAGTTCTCTCCCCTGGCCTCCCATCCTTGACAGGACTATTGTGAAATGTTTTTCAAAAACGTGAAGAGGATACTTGTGTTTGATTGTTATGTGATTTGACGGACAACTGACTGTAACTATCTTTTGAGCTTGACTACATTGATTGGCTTTCCGTCGAAGGGTCATGTGGCATAGTAAAGCCCATTTGGTGCCCTTCGCCATCAGAATGGGAAATGGAACAAATCAGACCCAGAGAATGAAAAATGATAACATCAACCGATGACAGAGGTAATAACTTCTACTTAACCGATAAAAAATGCCGCTGAGTTACGACAAATACGCTCAGTTGTAAATCAATATGGTCTTCACGGGAGATTCAACTGAAACTCCTGTTTATGATATTCTTCAACTGAATGTGCTACACAAAGGCCGCCACATTGTTCAGTTGGTGCGATATTCGAGATATCACAGTTTGGGTTCAAACAGAATATAAAGTTGACGGAGACTCGGGGACTGCGCCTCCAATATCATACCAACTAAAACATGAGATGTCCTTTGTGTAGCACTTTCAATTGAAGAATGCCACAAACGAACGGTTCATTTGAGTCTACCGTAAAAACCCAGTTGATATGCACATAGGTGTATCTAGCAAAATCAGTTCAGTTTGGGTTGAAGTAGAACGTACGGTTGACGGAAACTCGGGGACTGCGCCTACTTGATGTGTCCCAAGAAGGACGAAACCGGTTGTGGGCTGTCGAAGAGTTTTCAGCAAACTTATGAGTAGGTTCCTTTATGAAAATGCACTGAGTTTGTTTAGTTCGGTCGTATAAAAATACAGAACAATCTGACTAACGCACATTAAGTTGAGTGATTGGCAAAATTAGGACAAACAACGCTGGGTATATTTTCTAACGTTAAACAACGTATACACAATGGACAACTGGAAACAGGAACCAAGAACGGTCCCGTATTTTAAGAAATTTGACAAAATCTTGCTTACTATTCTGCCCTTATCATATTGCATGCCGAACAGAAAGCAAGAAAGTGGCCAATCACGTTAAGGTATATTAGGAAAAACAAACATCGTGAAACCTACCACAAGAAGGCGCGCAAAATCAGTATCAGGGATTTGACGAAAATAGCGTAAACCTTTAAGTTTTTAGAAAATTTCAGTTGATTCGAAGACCGGAAATGATGGTCAACCGTGGATATGACACTTTGGTTAACGAGTTTTGGAAAGTGAAATGGGTCCTTTCTAGATTGGTGGTTATCCAGGTCAAGCAAGGATGATTTAAACTAAGAACTGTTCTCTCCTGAACAAATACAAGGGTTCAACTTAGGATTTGCATGACTATTGATCCTCCTGACAGCAGAATGGTGCTTCATCCGAAAACAAACGAAAAATAGCTCTTTTTACCAATGCACATTTCTGCGACCGCAACATTCTTTGTAGATGCAGTCGCCAGCACCGTTGGAATCGAGCTGCACATCCACTTTTTTACAGACGGCGACCCCCTGGGACAAATATATTAGACACCTGTGAGATACAGGCAGCTGAGTGTAATCGTCAGATGATGTCATATTCATATCCTCTAAATTTTTGGTGGATGAGAACTCTTTGTTGTACCGAGATAATTTCTAACTTGAGGCAGATTGAAGGTGAATGTTCCCCCCGAAAGCCTTGTATTGCATTTACATTTGGGATACCTTTCTCTTACGTTCACTCCAGTTCCGATGGTTTGCAAGGAACACTTTTGGTTTGTCCTGGTGAACAGCATTCGTGCGTCTGCCTTCTTAGTACCCGGGCAGGGGACGTTGTGGTGTGCCACGCAAACGGAACTATCCAATTGCTGTTCGTACTCAACAGTGGTCGCAGAAATCTAATTCACTGCTCTTCTCTAAAACAGGGAGCTGGTCTGTCAACTACCATATAATAAAATAAGCTGCACCGGCGCTACCGTGTGATCCATGGGCTCTTGTTTTCCTCGGACAGCTTTTTTGGCTTAATGGTTTCCTGGATACTTCGCTGCAGGGTTATCGGTGAAACACTACGTGTGACCAGCTCCTGTAACTGTGGCAAGTCGTCCAAAATATTTGGGGACCAATCCGTTTATGTTGAAGCTGTGTGCAAGCACATAAATCTTAACCACGTTGGATGGTCGTCTTTCCAGGATGATGTACCTTTTGTTGTTTGTGTAGGTTTCTTCACATCTCAGGTACTCTTCATTAGTTCAAAAGTTGGCTGACGGAGTAAACGCCGAGTGAGTATCCAAACTTGTTTACATTAGAAGCAGCAAGCTGAGTATCAGCGTGCAGAATTATCATGGATCGACACATTTACTCGTAAATAAGGGTGCGCAACAGCAGACAGACCGAAAATCTCCTAATTTTACGCACAATATGATAAACATTGTACACCACTAGCAGACCCATCTTGCATAAATGACAGCAGCATCCTCCTATCTACTTTAAAGCTTTTGTACTCCGGTGGTTTTTGGGTTATCGCAGCAAAATCTTCGGTCGGATACATACACTGACGACCAGAAATGGATGCTGCTGTCTAATTGCAAACAGAGCAGCTTTCCACTTGAGCCCTTTTTCAATTGCCCGTGAAGCGTAACAATACGCCCATGTGGAAGGCTTCAGCGTTTTCCCCAAATGTGTTCATGTGTTGGCTGCAACTGTCTTGAAATGATCGGATGTTTTTTTCGTCTGAAAACCTCGCACCAACTTCGCAAACCACAAGACGTATCCGCTTCCACTGTGAGTCGAAACGTGGCACATTTTTCTGCTGTTCATGTAACTCAGTGACGCAACAGTCTGGGCTGTCATTACTGGAGCACAGCTCAGATAGATTTTATCTAAACGAATACCTACCACTTCCACTGCCAATTTAGCAATAATCTTTTTGCTTCAACATCGCCCTCTCGTACAATCCCCTGTCGCAGCATGTCCCAATCTGTCCGTGCTTTACTACTGGTGGGTAACAACCAGAGAAACTGTAACATTTCTATGCAGAAATGGCCCACAGCATGCACTTAACTATTATCTGTCTGAAGCGGAATTCAGATGGTCAGTCAGATAGTAGTATGGTGCCCAGTACACCCAAGCTTTTTTCGCTGCTGCCCATATGCACGTTGAAATAAGGCGCAGTTTTAATCGTTCATGATGTTCGCTTATTGTAGTCGTGAAATATTTTAGTAGCTTGCTATTTTTTGCTAATTTTTTGGTTCTGATTAAAATAGAAAACCTGTTTGAAGGTCAAAAAACAACTGGGACCGTTCCGTCTAAGATCAATATACAGTAAGCAGCCAAGTTTACGCAGGAAGATGTTTGCGAACGTCGTCCCGACTAGTTACGTGCGGCTAGCTGCGAAAAAGATGACGTACGTGAGCATGGCACTTCTGTTTCTAAATCAAACGAAGTGATTCCATCTAGTGGCCTTTGGTACATGTGTATTTCTTACACTTTTTACTTGACTGGGTGTTTCTGCCCATATAGATAATCGGACTCAACCAGTTTCTGCAATAGTGCAGGAGCGTTTACGAAACTGGAAAACCGAACACACAGTAACATTCCTGCCCACGACTTAGTGGAGGGAACCAAGGTCGTTCCGCCTTCTAACGAATGAACCAGCGCAAAAGAACGGCAACTTTCATAATCCATAATCAGGCGAGCTTTCCTCCATCAGCTTCTACTGTTTTTTCGGAGGATATCGTACTTGATTGTCTTTGCGCACGCCACTAGTTCTTTTGTGTTTACTATTCTCAAGGCCAGGGAATATGTAATCATGTTTGAACGGTGTTTCTGCATTCCCGAATTTATTAAAAAGATGGCTTTATATTACCAAAATTGATATCGTTCGATATGACTTATGCAAATGATTCACCGAAACTTGGTAATGGAACGAAAACTCGTGGCTCTATTTTGTTTTGCGGTATAAAGAAGTGGACAGCAGACAACTTGTGAGCTGCTACAGAGTTCAGAGTTGGATTTACTGAAAACGAAATGAAAAACAGAACAGCAGTACGTAATCTCTAAAGCGAACAGACACGTGCATGCGGGTTGTCGACCATCCAAAATACCTACAACAGGGAAGAACCAGTCTCATTCCGGGGTACCCAAACATCACTGCGCGCGACAGACACCCTTTTATCAACCCAAACACTAGGCTAAACTGTCATACGCATAGAGAGTGGGGGTAAAATAGGTGCAGCCGCAGCTTTCTCTCTTCTTCAAAAAGCAAAACTCTGCATCACCGTACAGCAAGCAAGGGCAACGCTCGCAAATCCTCGAAGCTACCAATCACAACATGTGTTTCTAAACGCCTTATCCCACTGTATCTTTCAGCCGGTGATAGAAACTGTAGAATCAAACTTTGCTCCAGACTCACTGACTTTATCCATGCCAAAAGATAGCAAGCACACTTTTACGTGGAGTTTTGTGTATTGAATCTACGACATAAAAGCAGTGCAGCGGTGTTCAATGTCCACAATAATATATCTTCGATCCTGCTCAAGCTTTGGGAGCGTGGACACGTATTGGCGTCAGAATAGGGATAAGCACTCCATAGTCATATAGTCCTCGCCGGAATACATTTCATTACGTTATTCCGACATCCTCCAGATTTGAAATGAAACACACGTGAATAAGTGTTTCGGGTTTCCTTTTAAGGCAACTCATCTACGATGCACATGTACAGGTTCAACATCTTCCTGATCACGGATGTTATGGCTTCCAGTCATGCCTTGTAGAAAGTGGTTTGATCCTGAGCGTATACTGTTTAACTTGTCTGGGGAGATAACGAACGAGTAGTATCAGGTGAAAACGGCCAATAGGAGTAACTGCGGCACGAGTACGTGCTGTCAGAGATGTATTCCTCTATGTTGTTTGTTGTGCTTTTTTCAAGTGCGTTAAACTATCAAGAAGCGCGTAGGCGCCATACAAAATCCTCGCAGTTTGGTTAAAGACACTATTCGCCAACTGTCGATACACGTTTCATTGTACGGCTCGTCTGGCCAATGCCGCAGAATACCTTCCTCTTTTTACCTTAATAGCACACGTATTCCACCACCACTTGGACATCATGAACTAGAGGAACCCACAACTTGTCTCTTGTCTCACGGTCCACTGGTTGTATATCGCCTGTTAATGAGTTATATATACACAATCTGGCGGTGTGGGAAATAATCGTCAGGAGAAAAATAAAGGCAACTTAAATAGGCATGAATTATTTTGAGAACCTCGAGTATGCTACAAAATAAAGGCAACTTAAATAGGCATGAATCATTTTGAGAACCTCTAGTATGCTATACAAATGTTTCTGCGCACCCAAGGGTTCGTGCAAGGGTACTAAATGCATACGCTTTCTCAATATGACCCAAAACATATCATGTAGGGCAATGAAGTGACCGCGTATGTATCGCCTCTTGTCTTGAGGCACCTAATGCCACGACCCTTGAGGGGGTATTATCATCCTATTGTGATTAACAAGGTGGGATAAATCAATGTTAACTAACTTGTAGTTGCTGGTGCAAGCCCCCAAGTGCTCCCAGAATAGGGGCTCCCTTTCTGCCAGATGCATGTGTCCCTTTTACCAGGCGATGTAGACTTTATATGTTCACTTGTTCTTAGTATTAAGGGGACCATTTCCTTTGGTGCAGAAAGGCATCTTATCAACAGGTAGCCTGCGAGGACAATTTAACTGAGTGGCAGGAATACACTGGGCGAAAAGCCACAAAGGCAAGGATGCAGTTGGTCACCCAGAAACAAATCTTACTGAGCCGATACTCAACGTCCGTGAAGAACGAGCTGCCGCCGGCGGTGACAACAGTGATTGGAACCAAAAGGATGTTCTCAGCACACAGAAGTTTGTGTATATGGGCACTATGACCTGATAGTTTGCTATTTCGTCTGCTGGTCTACAAGCGACCACTTATCCGACCACACCGATTGTTTTGCCAGTGAACCTTGCACTCGGTGCAGCGGATGTCCACAATCCTTTACCAAATGTGAGTTAATGCGGGCTTCGCACTTCCGGCGATTCCTAGTAAGGATGAAAATTCTGTAGGGTGCTTCTTGGCTTTCCACCTCAGAACAAAATGGAACGTCGATCCACTCACAAATCAAAGCCAAAAAATGTTTATCCAAAAATTATCACGTGACAAGGATAGCGTAACGTAAGCAGCGGTACCCCAAATATAAAAGGCTCAGCCGGGGGATTGAAGAATTAAGCAACCGCTTCTGTGGATGGTTGGTCCATTGGGAAAAGCATGTGTGTTTGAGGTAGCGAGTACTTTCAAATCCCTGTTCCGTCAGCCGTCGCCCATGTGACTTCCTCTTGTCACTGCATGAATGGGTAGGCTTAGGCAAGCCATTTTGTCTTTTCAGCTCTAACTACCTCGTTTGTTATTGAAATGACAAGTTCAAAACAAAACTATCACAATGTGTAGTACCGGGACTAATACAAGACCCTATCAGCTGTGCTGACACTCAGCCACACCATATATATGTATATGAGCTATCTGAAAACAAATATGCCGATCAACCGCTAAGTTCACAGTGGAAGCATTTGCATGGTTGGCCATTCTGAAGTGAAATAAATGATCCGTTGTGAGGGTTTTAGGATGTATGCATACTTCGCAGGGTTAACCAAGGCATTTTATGCGCGTGTGAGTTGTTAGCTTGGAGAGGTGTGACACCAGTTACGGTGAAAGTTCATGGAACCTGTGAAAACATTTCGGATGATTTTTTGAATGTTCTGACAACCCGGCTTTGCTTAAATTATGCATATTATGCGGTTATGTCGCGCTCTACTTGTTTCGTGGCCGAAATCGACCCGGAGGCGTGCGCTATCAGACTTCCAAGTAGACAGCCAACCAGAATTAGCTAATCACTAGAGGAAAAACCAGTAATAATTTTCCAGGAACCATGGGTTATTAGAAGCTGAGAAATTTTGCTGGATTTAGTCTAATCCAGGTGTGCCTCTCAGCGATATTTTGCCCAAGTCATTCGACTGAAGCAGACGAACGGTCAGCGCCAGCTAAAGCTTCCACTATCTATATTCCGTGGTTATGTAGTGGATTTGGATAAGCTTGTGCTTTGCAAACGGCCAGTTCGGCCAGCATTGTTCCGCTACGTGGTCCGTCACCCGACTTCTTTCCCACTCTCTCCGGTCAGTGCATAAATGACCGAGTCTCTGCCAGTTATTTTCTCTTCACAGCTTTGGCGATCTCGTCTGCCTTTAGGAAGACCTTCGTAAGACAGCCTCAAGATGAATAACACCAGAAGTAATATCAATCGTATTTATTTGAGTTGATCTCATTCCTAAGGCATATTCCAATAAAAGATACTATTATGTTTGCTGACAGCCAATCACGCCACAAAAAGCAACTGAAAGGCCCGAGCGCGGAAGCTCTTGGATGTCTGGTAAAGTTTTTTCTACACATACGAAAAAATGTCTATTTCCTGCTAAGCGTTCACTAAGGGAAGCGATATAGCCAGTCATAAAACGGTTGAATAAAGAGAAGATCGATTAATAACATTTTAATGTAGGTAGACACGTTTTACGTCAGATTAACTGATGCACTTGATAAACGTCAAATTGTACATATCTCATGTGAGACACGATGAGGTTTCCTGGAATAAATTGTACAAATTAATTTGGGTCATCTTTCCGCTGGTTTTGACCATTCATTCTTTGGTCAGCTTACTAAGCGCTTAAATCTTTGTTTACTTGGGCACATGACGAGGCACGCGATTCATGCACCAGCCAGCATTCTGAGTAGTTAGTTGTGCACAAGCCAGGACAGCATTCTGAGTGGTTAGTTGTGCACAAGCCAGGTTGCACACGCGTTCAAACTGTAGTTGCACACAAGCCAAAATAGGAACGGGTTAAATAGTTGAAGCGCATAAATGCCAGCGAAAAAATAGTCTGAAACAATACAAAGAATTTATTCCTGGAAATCGCAGCTTCTCCGCGTGAACTATGTATAATTTGACGGTTAGAAAATGAATACGTACACTTAACACCACAAAACATATCCAAGTACTTTAAAGTGCCCTCCATAGGCCTCTCTTTTTTCGCACAACCTGCTTCTGACTAGTCACACTGCTTCTTGTAATCATAGTTTGGCAGGAACTCGACATTTGTTTTTTTGGGAAATCACGATGCAGACCTAAATACATATCCAAGACTTTTCGCACTCGTAACTTTAGGTTAATTTCACTTTAGTTAATTATATTTTTATTCTGAATATGACTGTCATCAAAATCAGTAGTGTCCTGTGAAGCAACGTACTAACGCGGAAAGTCGAAAAGAAGTCGGACGTCTCCCCTGGATTTGAACCGCGAACCAGCAGGTTTCTGCGCCCAAGCTCATCAGATTAGGCCATCGAGCCACGAACGGCCATTGGTGAAGACATCTGTTAAGCGGCTAAGCCGTCGGCTAAACATTCGTATGTTCGCGTATGGGTCACGTGACTCGGTCCGGCCAATCACTTCTTTGAGTTTGGCCTGTGCATGAATCGACTACCGAATGACGATCCTCACACATGCACTGACACCATAGTTTGGACAAGAAATAATTTAAGACAATGTTTCAGCATTTCATGTCGATAATTTCAATCCGTAAATCCTCTCCATGCCGTCGCAGTTTGTGGAAAGTTGTTTAAGCGCACTCAAGGTCCACCATGGGTGCGGAATTCATATTTTAGTGAATGCAATGACTTACCATGATGTCACCATAGCGACAGTGGAAAATTCTGCGGAAAAGTCAGCTTCTTCACGCGTATTCGCCTGTATTGGATTTGGGGATACGCTCAAGACTACATAAACAATAATTACGCCGCCTTTGTCTATGCTAACTCATAACGGAGCAGCAATTCCAATAGCAGATAGCACAATAAGGTGGCTAGTGCTTTCGAGTCCTGGCACAAATTAAACTGATTTGGACGGTCCTATGGGCGTACATAGCACGCTTGCCCGGAAAATAATAGGGAGATTGTGAACTGGGGTAGGCTGCCAGACCGGGTATGGCGGTCGCGGTACCGTCATCACGACGTCGTACTCGGGTTCGTGAACAGCCACTTACTGAACATGTTGGATGAGTTGTTTGGGGTATTCATTGCAGTAAGGATTTGTCAAGGAATCGGGGCAAATTAAGTGCAGCATGGATCAAGGGTACTATTGGGTCCAGCGAAGGCACTGCGTGGTTAATTGCTGCCACCCAAACGAGGCAATCAGACAGCCGTGTCTACACTGGGGATTAAAAATAGCAAATCGTCGAAAAGATCTGCTAGAGGGCGCTGTGGTATGGTAGAGTTAGAGTATGGCATGAGTATAGTATGATTATGGTATGAGTTGGACTGTGGCCCGAAATAGCAGGCAGCCAAGAGTGGTAAAAATTTCTGACTACTGCATTGGAGCGACATTGTCCGATTTCAAAGAAGGTAATCGACATTCAGGTGGAAAAGAGTTTTCATCAAAACTCTGAGTAATGTATTGAGTCCATACAACACAATTACATATTTCCAATTGGAAATATAGGCGTTCGTTAGCTGGTTTACTTCGAAAAGCGAAACAACATTGTCGGAAAATAATGCCAGCTATCGCTCTTCATCGTCATTAGCGTGCGTCTTTGAGCTCAGCTCCGCAAATTATCGTGACTGCTGTACCCGTACCTATGCGTAACGCTGATTATGAGGCCTCAGCTATTCCTAACAGCCTAATCTCATGGCTAGCAATGTCGTCCAGTACTCACAGCTGTACGCGTCGTCATCTGCCTTGGCTACTTCTTGCATTTGCTAGGCCCATACTTATGCGCGTCGCTGGTTTTAAGGACTCAACTATGTATGATAGCCTGAACCAGCGGCCAACGGCGGTCTCCCATACTCATGCATGTTGTTCGTCTGCCATGCTCACACCCGAGAAGTACACGACCGCGTCTGACGAATTGTACGCTTTCATGTATTGGCTGCATTGGTGCAAATGTATTGTGAAGTCACTACAGTTTTCGTTTCCTGAAAACCACTTTCACTCGACTGTGATTCTGAAAGAAAAAAAGCATAATACGTTATACATCTTTCCAAAGAAAATTGTCCATACATCTTACTGTTATGAAAGCAAAATTACCGTTTGCCCATTCAGTCCATTTGTCCATAATGAAACATCTGTTTATGCATCGATATCGTGATGTCCAGATTCAGTGATCATATGCGTTATCAGATGCAGTGAAGTTAAATTTAAACAGGGGTGTATATTAGGCATTCGTGAGTTAAATTCTTATAGGCTTCCTGCTTAGAATTCAGGGACCTCAGGAATCTGGGAACGTGTACCCATGGATGTTGCCGCAGCGAAGATCTAGTGGGTACGCAGTTACATGGAGTCCAGTCTGCTCCTTTGAAGCACCAAATCCTAACTTCACCACACTTGTGCTTCCCGTCACTTATACTCTGTAGTTCATTAGAAAGACAGCCCTGTCGTCTTCAACATAGCCTGTAAACATCCCATATTCAACAGTAGTGGCACTCTCACCAAATCGAGGCTCTCTTCTTTGACACCGCCTATCAGCCTCGGTGCTAGTGTTTGTAAATCGACACCTGTAATCGTCAACATCCGGTCCTAGCTACGAAGAGCTTACATATCTCGGACGCATAACATGTTGAAAGCGGCTTGCTTCTTCAGATCACTCCGAGGTCCTATTTCGTTCCTATCATATAGGTTAAGCCTAGTCCTACTCATCTTATATGGCGAAGTACTGCAAACCTGCCTTCACTTCCACAGTCATGTCTACACTAACCGGATAGACAACCACTCCTGATACGGTCCTTGTTAATGATGGTGTTGTAACTGGGGGCTAAACGGTCTACTCCAGCAATGACTGGCGTATCATACTCGTACCTTTCTGCTTGGTTCACTTAGTAGCTTCCAGTTAAACTACAGTCCCTATCCATTATTTCATTGTTTTAATGTTTCAAGTGCTGTATACACACATCAGTTTGAATTCATACGTGCTACTTGTTACGCCGTGCTGAATTCTGAGTTTTCAGTTCGTCTGGTTATAGCGATATACGTGCCGAACCTAGTTACCACTCACACACAAGGTGCACCAAGACATACCGACTGACGGTCAGTCCACACATGAGACAAAACACTTACTTCCAATGATAATCTCTTGTATCGTTATCTGAATGTAGTACATACATGCCAAGCAGAAGCTCACAAGTAATTATTTGTGGTTTTCTCATACCACACTGACTGGCCCTTGGCTGCTAAGTCGGCCAACGAAAATCCACCCTTTCATAGGTTCATTTAACTTGCCATCATCCCCTTTTATCTTTTCTTAATGATGCCTCCCGGCGCTCACCAGACGCTATTGCTCTCATCATATTTCTTCCTTATTCTCTCCTCTTCTGAAGCGTTAAGCTTTGGCAATAGCCGCTCCTAACCCCCGTATAACCTTTATTCACTCAGTCTGGCTGGTCCCCGGTTTACACACACTGTCCTCCAACTGAATCAAAGTCACCCGTGACCCTAAATCGGTCTGACTCTACCTGTGTTAGTCCTCTCGTCTAACACAGATCCAGTCGCCACAGGAATGCGCATCCCTGTCCGATTACCCGAACTCGCTGTGGGGCTCTCTAGAAGCAGAAGTTTATCAGTGCAATGATAAAACGGCCCTGCCACACCCAGTCTGATGATACTTCCGCAAGTATTTTCTCCCAACCATCGACCGTCACCTCTCACCCACTCATGCCCGAACAAATTTTTTACCCGGCCCCAACCTCCTCTGGGGCTATTTCGTTCTAACCCATGGAACCTTTAGTTTGGATTTAACCTACCTGATTTTCCGCTGCAATTTATTTTGCCCCTTCACAAGTTCAACGATTTTATTTACTGAGCTCGTTTGGCAGTATGCGTTGGCGCCAGCTCCCCACTTAACATATCCTTTACAGGTGACTTCCCTACAACAGCGACATGAGTGAGTCTACTTAGTTTTACTGTAGACCATATTTTCGAGACAAAACTCGCCTCTTCCTTCCACGCCAAATTCTTCCATCTCCATCTCCATTTCTACTTTTCATGACCCTGGTGATTTACTCAACCGCCGAAGGTCACTTGAGAGCAGCAACGATTTTTCAGTTTTAGTTCAAGTCAACCGGCTTCATCACTGAGCTAGCCATAACTGATACCCCATTGTTCTCGTTTCTGGTTCCCATAAACACGGTGCTCTTCAACATAAGCGCGTCTCGTTGGCTGTACCTCTCCTCCGAGGTGTTGTTGCCCGGCGCGTTCAGGTTGTAACTACCCGATCATACCTCAGTTGACATGTTCTCCACAAGTTGGGAAATAAACATATTACTATCACCGTCTCGTTATTTCAGGAACAAATATCCTTCAAAGCGCATCCAACTATCATACAAAGCCACAATGTGCTTGTCTTATTAACTGTCAACGAGCTCTGATTTTTCATTACCCATGCCCCAGTGCGCTTTAGCTGCTTATCCACATCTGTCCTCCCTGGTCAACCCCTTCTTCTGCCGCCAATCCCTCAGCATGAGCCAAATCTTTCCGAACCATATTCTCTAGTTCCGCACCTTTGGCTCCAACGTTTCTAAAGAATGAACGGTCGAAATCTCTTCCTTCAGTCGCATGCCATCCTCATAAAAACCATCCTAACTACATGCTCAGCCTCATAGTCAAAATTCCGCTGTGGGTTCAGACCTTCTTTCCCCTCCATTCACAGCTCTTAGCGCAACGCTGAGCACACCTAGATAAACCGTAAAATCATGTCCAGTTAACTCAACTTTCTACAGTGCCAAAACACACCGCGGGCGATTTTAACAACTTTCTGGTTAGAACGATTGGATCACCATTAAAACCACAATAATTTCAGCAATATTCTTAAAAAACTGAAATGAAAGCCTGTGCAGCTTGCTTATGCCTGCGCCGGTTGCAGCATTTATTCCGGAACATTACCCTATGAATCCAGAACATTAATTATAGCAGAGTGAAAATGCTGTCGTGTGCACACGGCGTAACACACTCGACGAAATTCGTCTTGCAAATGTTCTATCCCTTTTTCTAGGTTGTTACTGCACCATGCTGAGGTCACCCCATCAATCAAACGTGCAGCACAACCATGCACATTGCGTTTTTCTTCGACCGCTTGCACCTTTGTGCCTTGCACTACTAATTTATTTAGACGCACCCGACTTCCAGGATTAGTTGGCACATTTTTCCCCCAAACGCGCCTGCTGAACGAGCAAAGTCTGTTCTTTGTTGCTGTATCGAAGCATTTTCATGCAATTTCACTTAGCAACCAAATTTTAAACAACCTTTCAGTAAATATGGACTTTTTTACCCCTGTGCTTTCTAACCCTCGTCTTTGTCCTGGCACGCTCCAACTCGTGATATTCACACCTCCCCGGAAGCCTTTCACCTAGTCGCTCGGTCAAACGAAGTGACTACGGAGGAATGTACGCACCAGTCACAATTTTGGGAACCGTCTCTTCGATATTTGCACTTCCTACCTAGCTTCACAGACGAGTACACAACTAACGGTTAACTTGTCGGCACAAAATTTGGCTAATGAAGGCTTTCCATATTCGCATATGACCACGGCGGTTTGCATCCAGCGCAAACCGTCATTCACTACTATCTCCACCAAAAGGTTCGTCGTCGTTTTTGAAATCGGGGAGTGTCGCCTAACTAAGGTATTTGGAAATTATAACCTCTCTCAGCCATCTGCTTTTTGGGCCGCAGTTATCTGATGGTGGAGATCCGGTTATCAGGGTGATGTCAGTATTTTAGCTCACTGTAAAAACCAGGATCCCGGACATTCACGTTCACTGGAGGTGGGTGTTAGCAGTCACACGATGGCACCGGGACTGCTGTACATCCCCGAAGTTTTTACCCCCAACCATCTCCGGCGTTGAAATCCGGCGACTCCTGATGTCTGCACGACAAACAACCTGTGAGAGCGCATCCAGAGAATCGTGGATTATTCCAAACATTCTCGATGCCTCATCAGACGGCTGGTATTTGATTCAGTCTCGGTGACCCGTCCATAGTGTCGACTGTAAATTGCTTGATGTGGATCAGGATTTGAAGACTTTTGGAAATAATTAACAAATTGGCAGTTATTAACGCAACTAAGCAGCCTTCTCCTAGATCCGGTCCTGTAAGATAGAATGTGGAGTGTTAAGAATCTGGAAATATATAACATCTTGGGTAAGACAAGCACTGGGGTGTTCTTTCTAAGTCAACAACAAGTTGGACTGTGTTCCGTTCCGGTCCTAAAAGACATGTCGGAAGCAGTTAGATAGAGTGTGACGGTTGGTGGGTCTTCTGCCGGTAGGGCGCCCATCGCAGCCCGACCTGTGGTAAAAGAGCTGTTTGCTGCACCGAAAAAACTGGCTCTAAAGAACAGCATCATTCGATTGCTGTGGAATATTTCCATCAGATTCTGGATCTCAGATACCGCTAGCAAGGTTGGCTTAACTGATCTGTCCTAATATGTTTATCGGCGAACAAAACGTATTGTCGAACCTCACCAGTCACCAACCTGTATGGCCACGTTGAGAATGTCTATGCATTAAATGCGAACTATCTTTCTTCAACGATGTTCTCTTCCTTCTGTTGGGAGACGCAAAATTCCGCCACAGACTCAGCATATGATCCATCCTGACCAAGTGTAATAAAGTGAATAAGTGAATAAGTAATAAGTGAATAAGTGTAATAAATGACTTCGGCTCCAGGTAAGATTTCTCCGGTGTTTTAGCGCTGAACCTTCCGCGAAGTTTCGTTATGGAGAAGTCGCTAAATAAAACCACAACCCATTGTTTTAAAGACCGTCTACACCCCACCAGTAGGCTCGTCGTGCGTGTTGGTGGCATCTTTGCCGACAGAGCCATGCGTAATTCATGTGCGTTCTGTCGAAGGTACCTGGAGATTGGATTGACGGTGCTGAAAAGTACCAGTGAGAAGAAAGGCTGTTTGAGAAAATGTATGGGTGACTTCGCGCCCCGCCGTAATAATGGTGATTTTTCAGGTGTGAAACCTCGATGCACAGTTTTTGTACGATCTCTAGGGAAAGGTGACTGGTTGTTTAACACTCTACAGGTGTTGTTGTTTTGAGAACCTGGATTCGAGCCACAAGTATTCCGGGCACTAAATAAGCTCCCTGGTCACCGAGCCATCCTAAACTCTCCTATAATTCGTAGTGTGATTTTCTGAAACTGTCACATTGATCTGGGTGTTTGCAGCCTGCTGATTTCCCCCGGAAGCACCTATCCTTCCTTTTTCCATCAGGCCACAGCAAGTGCTTGTTGATCCATCGTTTCCTACCATCCGTGGACTCCTTTTTGTAACATTTTTCTCTGGCTGAAACCCATTATAACTTACTCTTTGGAAACGTCAATGCATCCTCTGCTGCCTAACTCATAACTTACATGCCTCCCAGACGGCCCCTGGCCAAGCTTTTTCCCCACGCCTCAATACCTGGGGTTTTGGCTTCATACTCGGATTCCATTAATAGGGGGAGAAAGTCGAGGTATGGCTAGTATTTTCATCCATTATGCTTCCTTCATGGGACAAAGTTCCACAGTCGGCGGTTTGTACGAAGGAGGCCCACACCCCCAAACATACCCCGGTGGTCTCTATTGGGGCCATCTTCCCCGACTGTTTCACCAGACTATTTTGTGTTCCCCATTTCATATCCGCTTACCTAATCTAGACAGCTTTTCTCCCTGCATCCACTTCCTTTCATCCAGCCCCTTCCTGAAGATTCTATACTGGTGTGAACCCTATGAATTGTGCGAATACTCTGCAAGCATTGGACGTAGCTCCCCTTACTTGCATAGTTAACTGTCTTAGACTCCCTTACTGTGTACTCAGATGGTACATTCTGCAGTCTCTCTTACTCCCCTACGTAGAAATCGCTTTGTTCCAGCACTCACAAGTGCCGATCGCCTTAGTTCGCAGGCCGTCCAGTAATTGTTGGTTCTCACCTTAACACCTCATTTACCTGCACAATATGGCTAATGCTCTTTTGAGAACGTTTTGCCTTTTTCCCTGTACTCCCTACTTAAGTAAACATGGTAGATACCAATCATCCAATCAACCAACTTAGTCGATCACCACAGCACCTCAAAGCCATGTTGCCTACCTAAGCTCAGGCAGAGCTTTCTTTGCAATATAACAAGTCGAATGTTCTTTTTTGCTGCACTCTGATGGCGCTCGGTAGTCGCACAATGTGGCTGAATTTTTGAGAGTTACGACGTGTTCCTGATGGACTAAAACAAACAAGCAAACAAGTTCAGAGAACCAGTCCAAACTTTTGAGCCCCATCTAAGCATTCCGGTGTCCCAGTGATGTATTCCACTGGAATTTTTCCACCAGAGGTATGATTGCCTCAGTGGACAATGCCATCTAGTGAGCTGCGAAAATATGAAAGTAGATTAGGGCGGTTTTTGGTTTGAACACATACGCAACAAAATGTGACGTTCGGTGGAAAAAGTTCCATTCCACTCGCAAAGGTTTTGCAGTTAGGAGCATTGTGCTGCCAAGAAGCTGTTGATGCCGTCATATCCGCCGCGCCAGTTCTTCGTTGAATTTCAGGCACACACTTCGCAATTTGATATGGTTTTGATATGGTTCTGATATGGTTTTGATATGGTTCTGCGGTACGTTCGAAATTAGTTTCGTTTGTCCCTCGTGCTAGTTCGTGAAAGAATTCTTCACTGTTCAAAATATTTACAGTTTTTTTGTTGAATTTTCTCACACTAACATAACGTTTACGTGATAACCTCTGTTACTTTGCACTCAGTTCCTATTTAGCATCTAGTCGCACTCATGTCAATAGTCAATACAGGCTGCTCTACAGCCATCGGTGGACCACAATAGAGGTGGGCGAAATGGCCGTCCGTCGAACGTGATACGCGATATACAGTGCACATTCAAGGCCTGGTGGCACTTAAATGCACGGGTTTACAGGACGACCGGGTAAGCCAACTGTCTAACTCCTCCTGACCCGTTTGTATGCGCCAGTTGCCTCTACACCAAGAGCGCAACGCGTCCCCAACTAAGTAAAAAGCCATCAAAAGCAAAACCAATTCCCCACTACCGAGTCACACAGTCCAGTGTAAGTGTCCTCGTGACGAAACTAGAGCTTCTCTCTAAAGCTCTGACGGACGCAAACACAAAAACGCAGCGACCCGGACGAAAGTTGTTGAAGAACTTTCCTTGGTAAACGAGTACCTAGCAATATCCACCCCTAGTCCGCTGGCTGCGAAAAGGTTCATCCAGCTCTCCGATGTGGCAATAAAGACCGCCACGGCGTCTTTAGTGGACAGGCGCGTAAGAGAGCAGACTGATAATCCGGGGGTCATTTTCAGAAAAAGCACGCCAACGAAGCAGACACAATCGCTCCTTGGCAGTGTCCTCTCAAAGCCTGACCACGAATCGCTTCACGCAGACTGGTTACGCCAGAAGGGAAGCAAGCGCACACTTGTGCTTCTTTACCCTTTCTCGCCGTCGGCCGTGCAGAAGATCCTGGGGCGGGCTGTCGGCATCCAAGAGGCAAATTAAACGATCAGGCGTCTATCTGAGGATCGCCCTCTAGACGCACGAAAGCTAGCCACAGCAGTTCTGGGGAAGGGGTGCGAAGAAAGCTTCCGGATGGCGCCAGTTCGGCCGATCCCAAACTTAAGGCCAAACGGATTGCAGTTATAGCCTCTTTTGCTCCTGAAAGCACGCCGAGGCAAACGACCGCGACTCCGGACAGCAGTTTCTACCCAACCGCCGCAGACCCTCGAATTCCAAAGGCAGCGATGCTCTGGAGGAGGCAGGCCCCACGTGGACGGCACGCCCAAAGTACGTAGAGCTATCAGCGCTTCTTTCCGTAACAGACGACAAAGGTGCAGCAGTGAACTTCACACCGCAACTGAGCTGGATTGGGTCAGACGAGCGGAGTCAAGCGGCGAGGCCTACCGGCAAAGCAACTGCATGCGCTGTCATCGACATCGGGGAATGCTGCGATAACCGCACAATCACTGAGGCTGTGAAACTGCCAATCTCCAGCTCCACTCCGTCAAAAGTGGCCTCTGATTATGGAGGCAGTTGTCACCCAGGGCCCTGACAGTCGAAGCCCAAACCTGACCACAGCGAACCGGAAAGCCCTCATACACCCAGTTGGCCACGCTGATCGCTGGTGACTCGGATCTCCACACAAGCACGAAAGAGGTGACTGCAGCCAAACAAGCCATGTACGATTCGCCAAATCAGAAAACTGCTGGCTGGTTTCAAGGTGCACTCTGCGAAAACCAGCCTCATGGGAGCACCACCAAAAGAACTACTCGGTGCTGCCACCCAGAGCTCAAAGCCTCACAGAGACACCTTTCCGAGCAAACCGCACCAAAATGCCCAAGAAACCAAACATACGCAAGTCTGTCTAGACTCCTTGAACAACAGCAAATCTGGTCGTCCAAAAGTTGTTATTGAAAGGCCACAAGTAGCAGTGGTCGAAATTTTCGCCCACGGGGAAAAACCTTCGTCCGCCAAAGGCAAAAGCCCGCGCAACCGGGCACCCACAGGGCGAAAACCTGCAAATGAAAGGCAACCATCTCGAAGCCGCCAATCGAGGAGGCAGACAAGTATGCCTCAGAGGTCACTTCGGAGCCCTCGACTCAAACCCGACGTGCAGCTATTAAGTCTGTTAACCTCCCCGGTTACACAACTCTCTCCCCTCACCTTCGGAGGCAGCAGAGACAGTGTTGAAATGCTTGTCCACAAACTGCCTTGGCTTCTTCAACAAACTTTGCGATGTTAAGCAGTCAGTTTGTCTTGAACAGCCGTTCATTATCGCACTCACAGAGACCTGGCTCACACCAGATGTCCCTGACGCGGAGATCTCGACAGACGGCTTCGCTGTTTCTCGAGCTGACTCAAAACGACTGAGGATTAGTGGGTCGCTTGGGACTTACATGCGGCCCTGCTAATCCCGATTGTCCTCTCTGATACCACTCCTGCACCTTTTTGCGATGCACGGCGGATTCAAGTCTCGCTGCGCAGGTCCGATTCTTTCCTTCTCGGTGTGGTCTACCGTTGCCCTTCGAGTCCTCCGGAAGATAAACAATCCCTCACGAACCCTTGAGCAACTCTTCTCCAGCTACCACTTCACTCATCTCCTGCTGGTAGAGGACTTCAAAGCTCCAAAGACCCCCGGGTGGAGCTCCAGCGCGTCGGATCAAGTGGACCTTGCAGCGGCGCTGACCGAAGTCCTTCAACAGAACGCTTGGACTCAACATGTCGTTGCACCCACCAGATACCGCGCGGGCCAACAACCGTCCGTCCTGGATTCGGTCATCACCAACGAAAGACATTTCGTTGATCAGGTGATAATTAACGCTCCACTGGGACATAGCGACCACTGTGTGCTGACCTTTGATTTCATTTGCTATTGGGCCAGAAATCCAGATCCCCAAACGTGGATTCAAAACTCCTTTCGTACAGACTTTTCAGGAATGCACATCTTTTTGAACGAGTTAAATGGGACCAGCCTCAGTGGAAGACTTATATGGGACCATTGTGCAGAAAGTTCACGAGGCTGACGCGATGTTCGTCCCCAAAAACAATCATGTTCGGATGAGCCGCAAGCTACCAAGAAGGATCCGGCGTCTTCTGGAAAAGAGGTCTCAACTATTTTTCAAAAAGTTTACAGGAGACACAGAAGGTGAGCTGGCATTTCGTAAAATGCGGAACCTGCTGTAAATCAGAAATCCGCCAGTGGACAAACAAAAACAAGCCACCATTCTGGACCTTGCCCGGAAAAACAGAAATGTGCTGTTCAAATACATGAGACATCGCCGCAGAAACAAGCTATTCGCGTTCTCCTTGTGGGACAGGAACGGGGAACCCACGAGTGACACAATAGTGGTATCTGAATTCTACGGACACACTATGCAGGTCTATACTCAGTCCCGGCGTCCTCGTCACATCCAGGCTTGTCAAGGCGTATCTACGAACGGCATCGACGTGAGAGGGGTTGCCTTCGTCTTGGTTGTTTTGCACAACATCAAATCCACTTCACCATTTAGGCATAACATACGCTCTTCCCAGTCGTTTCTGAAGGAATCATATACACATAAACGTAACTTCCTCATTATTTGCCAATTACCAGCAGTCACAGCCAGAAACTCATGGCTGTTTTTGCCATGCACCATTCGATTCTTGAAGCTGACAGCAGTGACTCGGTGACCGGTGACCCCTACTGTACCTTCTTGTTGAGCTGACGTAGTAGAGTCCAGTTAAATTTCGGTTCTTATCCATTATCTCCGAAAGCTGTTGCCCGGCCGCTAATTATTTGTCTGCTGTCTCTGTTTACATTAATGCCCCTATGAACAATTGCGACCCTATGATTGGATTTATTGCTGAGCTTAAAACTACCGCCATGTAATCTCACCATGTAATCGCCTGTTCAAACTAGTCCAACGGCTGCCCTCCCCGCCTCGGCGGCTGAGTTTTTACCTTCCCAAAATTAAGCACCTACTCTGGCCTAGCTAGTGCCGGTTACTAGATTAGCCAACAATACCCACCTTCCTGGACTCAGTTAGCTTGCTGTCATCCCCTTTTGACTTCTCTATTTAGTGCCTCCTGGCACTCACCAGATGCTACTTTTCTTATTCTATTCCTTCCTCATTCTCCCTCTTCCCAAGCTTCAAACTTGGCTGTGGTTGCGCAAACGCCCCGAGCAATTCACTCAATCTAGCTTGTCTCCGGTCTACACCACATGGTCCTCCCACTGGTTGGAAATTTTCCGTGGCTCTGCATCGACCTGACTCATCTGTGTCGATCTCCCGTCAACCCAGATCCAGCTGCCATGGAAATACGTATCGCCTGCCTGATTGCGGCAACCGGAAGACCGTTTCGGGGCTGTCCGAAACCGAAGTATGTCAGTGCACTGACGGCATGGCACTGCCATACCCAGTCAGATGGCACTCCCGCAACTATTTTCTTCAGAGTCTCGACCGCAACCTCTCGCCCACTTGAGCCTGTAATCGCAACTACAAACAATTTTTTCAGCTGGCCGCAACCGCCTCTTTCGAAACCACTGAACATATCGTTCGGAGTTAACCAACTTAGTCTCCTGCCGTAATTCGGGTCTTCCACAAGTTCAATTCCTTTACGGCGTTTGTTTGGCCCTACACCGGCGCTATCTCCCCATTAAAACTATCCTTTACATGACTTCCTACAACGGTGAGACAAGTGAGCCTACTCGATTTCAATTCAAACCTACTCTTGAGATAAAACCTGTCATTTATCTTCAGATCAAATTATTCAATCTCCATCCATATTTTCGCTTTTTGTAACCCTAGCCATTTACTCCACCGCTCAAGGTCACTCACGGCCAGCAACGGTTTTCAGTTTTAGCTGGCGTCACCTTTGAACTAGTCATACCACATGCCCATTGTCCTCGTTTTTTTGGTTCCCATAACTGCGATGACACTTCACAAGCATGCCTCTTTGGTTGTAACTTCCTCTCCAGTCTGTACTACCTGCCGTGTTTAGGTTGGGAAATAACCCCATTATTATTATTATAAACTCCTGGTAATTTTATTTCATTTTCCATGCCGGTCTAGGCGTGACCAAGTCTATTGCCCAGTTTATGTTTGCCATCATTTTCGCGCAATCACCAGTACCCGCCAATCCCATCCAGTCGTGCTTTATTCTGACTGTAGTCGTGTGATCATGCCCCACGGCATGCCACCCACTAGTTGGGAATATACATTATTAGTATTATTATTCTCACGCATATCTACAAAACTGGTGACCGGCTATCGCCTGGCAGCTACAGGCCTATAAGCCTCACTGGCGTGCCATGTGAGGTGATGGAAAGCATTCTGAAGCGAGCCATCCTAGATCACCTTAATTCCAACAGCTTGATAGCTCCAGTTCAACACGGATTTCTCCCAAACCGTTCCTGCGTGACGAACATGCTCTTATTTATGGAAAGCTTAACCAAGCCAAGGACGAGGAACTCATATCGGATGCCATATTTTTCGACTTCTCAAAAGCATTTGATCGAGTCCCACACGTCCCTCTGCTCCACAAACTCGAGTCTTACGGGATTCAAGAGAAAATCCTACAATGGATCAAGGCATTCCTATCAGACAGATCATTCCGAGTGAAAGTAGGCTCGACCTACTCTTCTGCGGCGCCGGTCTCCATTGGAGTTCCTCAGGGCTCCGTTTTGGGACCTTTGCTGTTTCTGATATACGTCAATGACCTTCCAGATGTTCTTGCAAGTCCATGTCTACTTTTTGCGGACGACTTGAAATCGTGGAGTTTCAATGCTAGCGCCTCCAAATGGATGTAGACGCCGCAAAGCAGTGGTCGTTGGACTGGCACCTTCCTCTGAATGACGAAAAGTGCGTCCATATGTCATTTGGAGGAGACTCAGCGAACTCCTTTGTCATGCATGGTGAGAAAGGACCAGAAGACATCACGAGGATAGATGCCAAAATGGATTTGGGTATCTGGCTCTCTCCAAACATGTCCTTCTCACTGCACCTTGAGAAATCGGCTCAGAAGGCATTCGCTGTTCTACGGATGATTCGGCGTACCTTTCTCGTATTACTCGCACGGACTTCCAAATACTCTATGGGGCCTATGTCAGACCGCTCCTTGAATATGCCAACCCGGTTGTCTACTCAGGACGCACGAAAGACGTAATCCTCATTGAGCGTGTCCAGCGAGCTGCTACGAAAATGGTTGCCGGTCTCAAGTCCATGGACTACGAAACGCGTCTCGCGGTGCTCGACCTCTTTCCCTTGGAGTATCGTCGCCTCCGAGGGGACTTAATTCTTACTTACGCCCTGTTTGAACAAGGCTTGGCCAACAGGTTTTTCACCGTTGACCCAGCAAACACACGGCGGGGATGGTAAGATTTTTAAGCTCAGAGCGCACACCTACATTAGGCACTTTTTCTCATTTCGGGTAGTTGCTGCGTGGAATAACCTTCCTGAGACGGTTGTCCACGCTCCCCAGAACTCAGTTCAAAACACTATTAGACACTTATTTACGCAAGTCCTCGCGCTGGCAAACATACTGCCCCGCTGAGAACTTAAAGAGAGTGCTACACCCTTTTTCACTTGTGCCTTTCAGGTGAACGACAGCTGCTGAACGACAAGAACAAACCGACCTGGGAAACTTGGGCGAAAGCCTCGATCCTGTGTATCCAATCCGTGAATCCGTGAATCCGTGGTCCTGCAAGCTCACGCCTTTCCTCTCCTGTATGCACCTATTGAAAGCATCGAACCTTTTTCACGACTCTCCCGCCCGTGGTCGCAAAAATTCCCCACTAAGAGATAATCAGTGACGACTGGCGAGCTCGTGATAATGTTCGGGAAGCGGAAGAACTGACGTTTGACTATCCTACTGTGTCTTCTATATCTTGGTTATCCGGTGAGTCTTTTAACCAACCGCCGTTGTTTGGTTGCAGCCACCATTTCTGGCGCTCTGTTCGGTCTTCCGGGGATGTACAACGGGATCGGTTTGCCTACTCCCCGTGGTAGCGGAACTAATGGCTATGTACAGCGGAATCTCGCGTTTATAAGCACCTTCAAGGAAAAGATACCATATAAAACGGACGACGATGTCAAACGGGCAGATGCTGCCCACTTCAAAGAACCAAACAAGGAAATTTTGGAACACGAACGCAAACGCAAGATCGAGGTAAAATGCTTCGAGTTGGAGCAACTTATGGAAGAACAAGGGTAATTCCATATTGTCTTACGTTCATCTTTTTAGTTACATGCAGTCGGAAATCACACGGAAAGTTTCTGCGTTCCGCGCGTCGCTCCTGGAGGAGTTGAAAGCGGAAGATCGAAAGAAGTCAGTGATGGCTGTTATCGTACCGGTTGCTCCTGAGCCGGAGACTGGTCGAATTATACCGAAGGGGACGCACGAAACGGCCGCAGTGAATGTTCTGAAAAATACCGTATTCAAGGAGGCGCTTGGTATCGGTGCTGACTTTCAGGATGGCAATTCTCTTGTGCAAGCCAATCAAAGACGCGAAGAAGAGATGGAAAAGAAGCGTCTTCTAGAAGCTCAAGCTGAGTTGAAGTAAGTTGGCTGCTCTTGCCATGTCCATTTCCTATTGTGTGTCTTATGTGCTACTATGTTTTTCAGTTTTTCGCATTGCATCAGGCTTCGGGAACTATCCTCCGACTGACTGAAGCCCTCATAATCTTTGAGATTTCTCTAATCCCGTCTCGTCCAAGGACGCATTGCTTAGGGCGATAATTTACTTCCACAAAGAGACTTAGCAAGGAGAAGCTTATCGTTTTTCTGTCTGGATACACCAAGAAGTGTGAAAATGACACTGCCGGGCACCATATGGATGCGCAGCTGCTGTGCAACTCTAAGGAGGTATGGTGACTGGGTTCTTCGCAGGTGGTCCAAACGTAGCTAGGAACAACTCAAAGCCTCATCGAACCAGGACCCTCCGGTCATAAGTTCCACACCACTGCTGTGCAGTCCTCGCCCGAAAGGACAGGCTTTAATGTCACCGCATTTGTGCCAGGTAAAGGACCGCGCATGTCGCCCGAAAGGACAGGCTTTAATGTCACCTCATTTGCGCCAGGGAAAGGACCGCGCATAGCATTCATACTTTGTGTCGAAAGTATCTTGCGCCCGTAGCGTTCATTTGAACGATTTTTTTGGGCCGGTGCTATTTATGACGGGGCGCTTCGAAGGTCTAAGCACTAGAGTAGGTCTGTCTCTCGCCGTGATGCTAAAATACAATGAGAATCCCCAGCTTTCCACTTCAGTAAGCCAGCTGAGGCTGCCGAATAAAGCGAATTATCTCCTTGGCACCACCGCATGAATTCAAGTATATTCAGGCATAGGCAGGGCTTGTGGGAGCAACATTCCTGGTGGGGGGACACCGGGGTTAGGGTACAAAATTGTATGTTAACCTCGCCGTGGAAAACCTTGTGGGCTATAGCGTGTTCCAGTGCATGTTACGCATGTTGAGATTCAGTCTGACAACAAGTTGTACTTATCCTTTTACAACAACCCTGAGTGAGAGCTTGTACTAGTAGGTGAAGGTTGGGCGCATCTGTCGGTACCGAAACAGGCCTTTGGTCATAATTGTTTTAGGTGCGTAACGCAGGCGGCAAATACCCTCTATTTCCTTTCTTAATTGCACCTATTCCCTGGTTTCATTTTTGTCTCGGAACTAGTCTTGCCTAGCGTTCCCAATGGGATTTTGCTCCAGTGCTAACCGACAATGATCGTTCAGCTGTAACACCTTCGGTGCATTGCTGTCATGCTACTCGAAGAGGCTCAAGGGCTTGGGTGTTGTCAGATTGCCCAAGCCTAGACAGGATTGGTCGAACACTGAACTATTTCGGGCTCACAACCCGATAATAGCATAAAGAACGAAACAGTTTCCATGTCAGGCAACACTAATCCTGCGTTCACCGGCAACTGAATGATGGCTTTACCGATCCAAGTAAGCATGCGCTACAAGCAAATATATCCGTGCTAGTGCTAGTACTCTGTACCGTAGGAGGTAACAGTCGGCGAGGATTTGTTCACATACATTTCTTATTCAGTCCTAGTCCTTAGTGTATACCGGATCCAACCAGCTGACATCATTTCCGCCTACTCCATGGGATCCGGTCATCCTGCTGCCTGAATCAGGTTCTACACCAAACAAGGTCATACTACATTCATATTATTTGCTGGCGCTTAACTCCAGTAGTTGTGTCTACCTGCTGGTCTGGCCAGTGCCTCACAAGAATTCATCCGCGTCCAAGATACTGTAATGCTGGTGTTCCAGGTGGCCGACTTCTTAGACACGGAAACAAACAACAAAAAACCGAAGTGACCAGGGGACAATATGGTTTACTGAACGTCAAGCACTTTGACGTAGAATTAGAAGCGGTGAAACATCTGGATAAATTTGCTTTCTCACACACTGTGTCGGCAAATTAAGTACCAGCCTTTGTGACCGTATGTTAGAAACTTTTCGGCCTAATGAGACAGTGGATGATGCTAGGTTCCAGCGATTTCGAAGTTGGACTATTAGTGCCATAAATTCCTGGCTCTTTCCGATGCTATTCTTGCGACAAGTTTTTCGGGTAATAAACTTGGTCGACTGCTCCTCCCGAGCCCAGTTTGTAATGGCTCCTACTCGAACTCTGAAACTGATTCAGAATCCCGAAGTTCTGCAGGTGATTGTCGTTCGCTAATGCCGCTCCATGGTTTCAGGCGGATTCCCATTCCTTCGTCATGTCTCGCTTATACACAGACTATGGTCTGTGAGGGCATTCTTTCGGGGAGGTGAGAAATGTTCGCTCGCGGTAATTGGGATACTCTTGTCATTCCTCAGGCCTAAACTAAGTAAACCCTATTCGTTGGAAAGATTTAGAGCGTACGAAGTGGATTACTAAATGGTTGGGTACTATCGGTGTGACTCGTCTTCCGGATGAGGCCTGCCTGATCCCCCTGTACATTGTTGGGGACGTTGCAAGATATGGCTGTTAATCGATGTCCATAGCCTTGTTGTCAGTTCCTATCCAGTGTCGGCAGTTGTAGGCACTTTGAAGTGATAAGCCTGCACTAAGTCCCTTCCCCGTCCACTTCTTCGTTCTTTCAAAACCAGGCGTTCAAATTAATCATGGGTCCAGGGCAGCGGAACATCAATTTTGAATACTGCTGTGCTGCCGGTGATTATGATGATGATGATGCTTTATCGGTGAACGTCCAGAGTTTTGTGTCGTGTTTTCGCTGCAGTTGTCTTGTTCAGCACGGTTTAGTGGCAAGCCCGGTTTGACGGTGTTCCCATCCTCAAGTGGAAATATCCATCATGGGCAAGTATAAAGATTCAGAGTTTACTACTATCGTCGTCAAAAACAGCCATAACGATGTACCTGTATTGAGCGCCTGTGAATTTTTGCCGGACATTCCTAATTTAGTGGAGAGAAAAATTGAGTTAAAGAAAAAGTAGAACGAATAGTCCTGATAGTGAGTCTTGGTAGTAGCCCATATATAGATAACAACCAGTCAAAAATCTGGAGAAAACGATAGCGAAATCACCTTCATACTTGTGAATCTACACAATGGCTGGAATACCGCCAGCGTCATTTTGGTCAGCAGGTGCACATTTCGGGAACAGGCTCAAATGATATTCAACCTTCCCACTGACGATCCCGTAAGTAACGAATCACTTACCACCGAATGGTACGTTAGAATGGATGATTGGTAGAATAGGTAAATTGCTGTTTTCATGTTAAGGTCCTGAAAACGCTTCAGATCATCCGCCCTTAGAGGTCCCGTCTCAAACATACTGCTCATCCAGCGTTATGGAGCGCGACACTTGAGACCCAACGATATGGCTTATTGGTAACATCGGTGTCCAACACCGATGTGCTGTCGCTGATGACGACATTTCAAGGCAACTGTCCTCCGGTGATATGCAGTCCTCGGACGTCAATTAAGCACCACTGTTTTCGCAGTGATTTTCTGTGATAATGTCAACAGTCGTATCAGTCATCATTAAGGTGCACGTGGCTGTATAGTTACCAGCCGTGTTGTCTGACGACGTAAACATTTTCAGAGAACGATCAGAAGTTGTCATTCATCTTTTCGATATTTGGCCCTTTAGCCTACTGCTATTGGTTTAGGCCAACCAGGCGGCACCAACATGGTTCCTGTGCAAATATGCACCCTGGTGATGGATTTCTACTACTGCCTCCCACAACAGTCCTACCTTGCCGTTAGTGCGTCGCTGATTAGAGCTGTCATTGTACATTATTATTGAGCCATCTGGCCGACACTAACTTCACCGCCCTTCAATTACGGTAGTGTTTCAAATTTTGTTCTCGCAGCATGTTTATCAATGCCTGAGGATCATACCACAAGTCACGATTGAACACTTTGTTTGCTACATCTTTGGTAAGTAAACAGCTTTTTACTACCTCAGTATTTACAGCTATAGACGCTCTTGGCTGTGCTTCAGTGTTTTTTCGACAGATGAAGAATGGCAGTTAACTCAACCGGCAGTGACCCTGGTGCGAACAAGACAACTGTTCACTGGGGTCGTGTGATTGATAAATTGGTGCAAATGGAGGCGATTGCTTTCCTCATTCTTGTTTATTTTCCACCGCATGTAAGTCTGTCTAAATTCAAGTTATCAAGAGGCTGCCTAATAAGGACCACCTGGCGAAGTGAGCCTCCAGTGAAATCATTGATGCGGCGGTACTGTGACCCTTTTGAACGTGTTGGCTGGTCCCCTTTTTCTGTGGCGTGATTAATTCGAGTACAATACAGTGGAGTCAATCTAAGTGGGGGGCCAAACTTGACGGACGGGAAAATGCTCTCTTTTATTCATGCGGCTCCCAACAAAATAGTGGATTTCGAGCGCCTCTTCATTCTGGTTAGTGTTTTATTAAGGCCCTGTGTGACTCCACCAGCTCATTGTTTCGAGCAGATTTAGGCGTTGAGATGCAAGCTTCAATCCGGAAAGTCCCTGTTTCGATTCTTCGCGGAACTTTCCCATTGTTCTCTTCAGCACCTGCGCTACCTGGTGGCCTACTAGCTCTCGTATATTACTCAGTAATGGTTGCATTAGCCAAACAAAACCAGCAAACTGTGGTTAATTAAGATCTTGTCTCGGAGCTCATTTCAGCAGCAAACCATAGAAAAACAATAGGGAAACATAAATGTCCTTCGCACTAGGAAGGGTTATATCAGACAATTAGAGTACTCTGTGGTTGACTTCGCTGAACGTTTTTCTTAGGACCATTATCTGACAAAACAAAACAGGGCACGGAACCTGTCGCATTCGCCACCACACTACAGATAGGTTACTAGGGGCATCCTGTCAATTCTAGTGAGATACAACTACGCCAAGACGGTCGTCTCTGAGTCATTATCTTGATGCTCTGTTTGTCTCGGTTTTCGATTTTCAGTACTATGACAAGTCGGTTGAAGTGCCAGTAGTTTAGTATTTAAGTTTTGGTGATCTGGCTGTATCCAAAACCCTGTCTCGTACTGACTGCATGTAATCGCACACGGTAGCTAACACAATGGTCGTAGGAGCAATTGAATAGGGCCAGTCTTTTGGACACCTCTTGAGCTGAGAAGGGGATGACTCATCCATACTGGTTTAATGTTATTGGCTTTCTCTAATAATGGTCCCCATCGTTGTTCCCTGCTACGTCTGCATTTAGGATCCGCACGCGGGGGATCTGAGGCGTTTCTGGCCATTGGGGTTCCAAAACTGGCTGATTCCAGCAAATTTGCAACGCATCTACCTAGAGACGGTTGTTTGGCTGGCAGACACTTCTCGGTTGCGGAATGCATCCAACACCATGGAGTCCGATGGCTGGGTTGTCGGTTACGCATTTCGTATCGTCTTAGGGGCGCTCAATCACCAAGGTGAACAGCGCCTAATTTTGCAAAGCAGTAGAAGAGGGATTGCGAAAAGTCTGTACAGTTAGTGTGGTATAACTTCCGGGATGGGTGTTTTCCTGAAAGTGTCGCGACACATGATCTCCCACTGACGTCTGTGGTGTTCGTTCAGCTTCTGTTCAGATTGAAGGTGCGCATACCGTAAAATGCTTGCGGCAGGTTAGTACCAGGTCCGCTCCTTGTACACGTTTCCCTGGTTGTTTTTAAAATGAACTTCCAATGCCACCATGGGTATTTCCCTCCTTGCTCACAGTGTTGCTGCTAGACAGCCTGCGTCTCGACAACTTTGACTATGTTCTTAAACCTGAACTATCTGGTATGTTGACAAAGCAGTTGTTTCGCCATCGCTTCAGAATAACGGACACCTGTTGTCCGTATTCTCTTAGTGGCTTCGGGTCTGGACGTTTTTTTTTCACTTGATATTCTTCACTACCTTATTTTGTCCGTATTCTCTTAGTGGCTTCGGGTCCGGACGTTTTTTTCACTTGATATTCTTCACTTTAATGTGCGATTCACTACCTTACTGGCCTATTTTGACACGTCATTTTTCTCTTTCTTACTTAGAGCGCTGGAAAGCTCCAGTGACGAATCGGAAAAGATAAAGGAACGGACCAAACACCGGAAGTCCAAAACCAAGAAACACAGGAAACGATCCCCCTCACCGTCTTCGTCCGATTCATCAGAGGAGTCTGACAGTGGCTCAGATTCAGAGAGGGATGAAAGTGACCGGGAACACAAGCGCCGCAAAAGGAAGCACCGTTCCTCCGTAAAAAGCCATTCAAAGAAGCGGAAGCACTCCCACTCCCATAGACGCAAGCATCGGCACTGACCTTTTGAGGCCCGATCCATGTACAGTCTTTCTCGGCTCAACGATTCTTTTTCGAAATCTCATCACCGGCATTGTGCTACTCACGTGTGATATGTTGCAAATTTGTATTATACACCTCTCCTTTATCTGCTGGTGTTCCACACTTTCGGACTCCTTTACAGACAGCTGCTTGTTTTCAAGTTTAGATCTCATGTACAAGGGCTGTGCCTCAATCGCGTTCAAACGGCACCCGTTAGGGCTTTACCAATCATGGGTTTTGTGCACCGCCATCGTGCACCCACGTGTTCATTTTATTGCTGACTTCGGCAGAAGGACGAACGTCACAGCTGTAGGCCGTATCCAACCGTGCGATGGGTCTAGCTGCTGCAGTTTTTTCGCAGATGAATAATGCTTTGGTGTGGATGGGTTTCGCACTGAGGAGGTGACAGCTGAAGACCTTTTAAGGATTGTTATTCCGGTGTATAGTTTGAAGCGTGACCGAACTAATGAACGTGCCGCGGTATGTATTCAAGGAAGTAACTCAGGTATAATCTCACCGTTGAGGTCGCGATGGCTATATATGTGATCCTGTGGCTTGTCCTGAGATCCCCGGGTAGACGGGGGTCGTTACTTCGATACCTCCGATTTTCCATGCTGCAAGAACACGAAATTCGGTCAGGCTTGTAAGCATTGCTGTGTCACCTATCAATTAGGATGAAGCTCATCTGGGTCGGTTTGCTTCAGGTGTCTCGGAAATTCGCGCAATCCCCCGCAGCTGATGGTTGTGCCCAATTTTAAATTTAATCTATGCAAGTCGTCTGATGATGTTCGGTGCCACCGAGCTCCACGGTTATTTCTTTTGGCCTCAAATGGATGAATGCAGATGAACCACTTCGGGTTCCCTCTTTGAGCACGAGACAACTCGGTGGTTAAGGCGCGAACTTACTGACCGGAAGATCCGTGGTTCGAACTCGACCTGAGAACCTCGACTGATCCTGTCTAGGCTTGGTCGACTTGACAATATCTTAGCCCCCGTGCTCCGTTCAGGTGGCATGGTCCCACTGGAGCTGAACAGCCTTTCGTTCCGTTCTAGCAGTAAAGTCCCTGGTCTCCACCTGGAATGCGCACTTCACGAGCGGTGAAGTGAGCTATTAACCTGCATTCCATAAAACACTTGTTTAGGAATACTCTTCAGTTCATAGTGTGATGAACTTTCTGAAAGTTCGTCTAAAAGACCTTTTCTTAACTGGGATGCGTTGTGACTTGCCACTGGTTTCATTTTTTACTGGATCTCGGCCTAACAACGTTGGCCACAGAGTGTTTCCGGAATATTTCCATTCACCCACGATGCATACTTCAGGAGTACCGGCCTGAAGCCTTAGTTAATCATATGTTAGTCGGCTCCAATATTTTCGCGTCATTTTTATGGCGAATTTAAGATTCTCAGTATTGAGCTTTAACAGTGTTGAGTTTAACACTGATGTCATGCTGTCGATGATGATGATTGAGCTTTTAGGATGATCGCATGATTTGGGTTTTTGTGTTACTGAACATGCTGGACGCTAGTCGGCTACCCTGGGTGATCACGGTGGACTTACTGGGTTGCCTTGGATTAATGATCCGCAGCTTTACTGGACATCAGTTCTCAAAGGCGAACGCGAGTGCCCCCACACGCTTTGCGAAATGCTTAGATACAAGGCATGTCTCCTTTCAGATACCACAGGCTTTTAGCTGAAAATTACGCTATATCCAAAACCTACCTCTTGGTCCGGAACAGCAGGCTCTTCGGCTTGGTTCACTCTATAATAAAGGTAGGCGTTCTCACTAAATCGTGGAATAGGAGGATTGTAAAGTTTGGCCAAAAGTAACGAGTATTTGCGTGGGGTCTGACCATGTACTTATCCGCTGCGGTTTTTCGTTGTTTTTCATGTGTATGCAAAATGCACACACCTCGCCTGGCCATTGAGAATCTCTGGATACCAGAAATCATATTAACTTATCGTCACTGGAGGAGCCAGTCAATAGGTGGCCTCGTTATGTGGTTTCCGTGATTGCAGAATGAATGGTTGTGTATTATGTCCAAGCGATGTCTGATCAAACTGCTGATCAGCTGCTCGTGGCCATACTGTTAAGTGTTTAACCACCGTTCGGAAGGTTGCGGTTCAGATACTCAGATTCATAAAATGGTGGTGATTCACAACAAGGATGAAACGGTTGTGCAGTGCTCTTCGACTCTTCAGCATAGATTGGCTTCACTGATCGGACGAAAGCTCTATTAAAAATTACCAATTCTCACACCAGCGTTAAACCGAGAAGGACCGCCTTCTCCAACGCTTGCCGGATGGTCTGATGTCGGATATTAGAAGTCACTGGAGACGTTCAAAGTTCTACATAAAACCGGAACGACCATGGCTTTGCTGGAGGCCCGGTTACAGATTCATGTCCGCAACCACGACTCAACTCAACGCATCACCCGACGCTACATGAATCTGAGTGTCCATTCAGATCGGGAAACTTGGTAAATATGTATGACCAAGGAAATAGGCGACGCGAAAGATGGTGGATATGTCCGCTTGTTCACTAGTTACGTTCGTCCGGTCAGCGAAGTCATCAAAGACCAAAATGGCTCTCTGATATCCAACAAAGGAGGACGTTCTAAGGTTCGGCACAATTCAGTGAGCCAGCTGCACCTTGAGTTCGGACTGCCGGCATTTAACAGAATGGTGGTCTGTGAACATGGAGCTTCCTTCTGCCTCAGAAATGACCGAGTGTGTATCTCTGCTGAGGCGTCGTCGTGCTCCTGGTCCTGACGGCCTTCCCCCTGCTCCGTCAAAGGATAGTGGTGGAAATATCAACCAGTGTCTCTAACACATTTAAGTCTATCTTGCAGGAAGACCGCCTCAGATAACTGTGATGAGTTGATAATAGCACACAACTTCAAAAGGGTACTCGCAGTGAATGTAGTGTCATCCTCATGGATAGTACGACATCCACACTGATGCTTCGCCTGCGCATCATAATCATGATTTATTTAAAAGCTTTATATTGAGGAAAATAGTGGTGGACGGAGAAAGAACTTAGTGCTAGCTTACTAGAATCATTCCGAGGTGCCTACACCTCCAGACGCACTCAGGCGATCTGGATAGAAACTGACAACAAGAACGCCATTGACATCGATTAGAAGTCATATATCTACAACCAGGCGCAGTAGGGATCTCGCGGTCCCCATCCTGCAAGACGAGTAGAATCGACAGCACCCGGACATTTCGTAATCACCATACCCCTCTGCTAGGTCAACGTTTGGCCACCTCTGCTTCCAACGCGCTGAATTGGGCACGGAAAACAGCACTCTCTTCGGCATACGCAATACATGGCCTAACCGACGCAGCTTCCGGTACTGGACGCATTCTTCAGTGGAAGACCCCGTTGTACAACCGAGAAATCGCTTTCTAGTTGCATCGTTACGGGTTCGCTGACACCAACCCACACGAGCTATGGTCCTGAGACAACGATTGTCGGACACCTCAGGATGTCTCAGTTCCGTTGACCGAACAGGCTGGGTCTCACAGTCATACAACAAAATAGACCGTAATGTTGCCCGATAAACACGGCCCATGAGATTCGGGGATACACCACTTTGACGCCACGGGTATCTCAAATTAGCGAACGCGACCCGAGCCTTGCAGATTCGTGCATTGACTTTATCTGTCACACTACAATCAGAACTAATACAACTTCCAAGGTATGTAAAACACTCCACAACTTCGACGGCCTCTCTCTGGATTGTAAGTGACGTGTTCAGTGATTGCACGAACATGACCTTACACCTTGTGGGTGCAAAGTGCATACCAAAGGACGGGATGACTTTGGTCAGCAGTTCATCCCAAAGCACATACGCTTTCTCTTCGAACACGAGAATGATATTGTTCGCATATTCCAGATCGACAAGGTTTTCGTCACAGGCCATTTGAAAAAAATCGTTCAGCTGTGGCACCCTTTCGCTTCGTCACGAAGAGACTGGACCTTACCGTAGTGTGACTGTGTACCTCCGCGACCCATTGTGCTATACTGGGAAGTGCCCGTCCGACACTAGCAGAGCCTGTCATACCAGGTTGGTCAATGGTTAGCGATCTGACGAACACAGTCTCCCGGTCCCTCAGGCCGGAGGTTGGAACATGTGTGCTGACTTGTTTTGCAAAAACTGAGATGCACTTAAATTTCCCGCCAAACACCGCTGCCTTGCGGCCAGGTTTTTGGGCCAAAGGTTTTGGTTGAGGATTCCAAGCGTCTTCCTGTCTAGGTGTGGGCGCCAATATCCCAGCCCACGTACAACCATGATACCTACGTCTAACAAGTACAGCAGCGACGCATCGGTGTTGAACACTGGTGTCGTGCTGTCGATGATGATGACCCTTTCGGTGCCTAACTGCCATGCCACCCAAAGGAAGCACGAGGGCTGGAATACTGCCAGGTTGTCCAAGCTTGACGGAAGTCGTGAGGCAGAGTTCGGGTTCGAACCTCGGACCTTCCGGTCAATAAATTCGCGCTCTAACCACTGAGCCATCTCGCCTCCAGTTTGAACACCGGCGTTTTAAGGACTTTCCAGCTATCTTTTCATTACCTCATCGATCACGAAATTAAATAGGAATGGAAAGAGTTGGTATTCCTGGCGGACATTACTCTGCATACGGGCGAGATGGCTCAGTGGTTAGAGCACGAATCTACTGACCGAAGGCCCTTGGTTCGAACCCTACCACGGCTCGACTTCTCCTTTCTGGGCCTGAGCAACCTAGCTGTATCTCCGCCTTCGTGCTTCCTTTGGGTGGCATGGCAGCCAGGCACCGAAAGGACGTTAAAGCTAAACGATTATTAGTATTATTTGTGTGCGAAAGCTTTTGGAGAGATCTTTGCATAATCTCATTCGTCCGGAAGTCAGAATACAAAGAACGTATTATGTTCACAAGCTTCCCGGGGCATTCCTTGATGGGCAAGCGTGTCAAGAAGAACAGACCCATCAACCGAGTCGAGGGTGCCTTGGGAATCCAGGAATACTAAAACTGTGGGTCGTTGGTACGTATGGCATTGTTCAAGCACCTGACGGAGTGTGAAGATTTGGTCAACCCAACCCCTACCAGGTCGGAATCCTGTTTGCTTCTCTCGAGTCAGTGTTTCACGAGCCACCGTAAGGCGACGAAGCACAAGTGACGGCATCAATCTTGTTACATCCAGGGTTAAGCTGATCCCCCTGTGGCTACCACACTCACAAAAGGCGCTTTCAGATAAAGGGCACCATCGCCGACTCTCCCTAGTTGTCTGGGACAGTCTCCTTTTTCCAAATGCAGGCAAACAAATCAGACAAGCAGACTGAGTATTTCACTTCCGTCTTTGAACGATGCGCGTGGGAGGTAATCCGGACCAGAAGCTCAGTGGAGCTTGAGAGGACATATGCAATCAAAAACCCCCGAGGCCGTAGGGGGTTCCACGTTCACTGTCCATGTCTACCGGCTCATTGAGTCTCAAATGCGCTAAGCCTGTCTATCAGATCTCCGGCAAACACAACTATATATGAGGTTTCAGCTCGCCGAAACAGGGCATTCAGGGCGTCATAAAACTTGTTTTTGACGGTGTTAGGGCGTACTATACACGACAAACAGATATCGACCAACTTCCTCCTTGTGAGACTCCATCAGACACGTTGCCAACCGAACCGCGCAGAGGCAACTATCAACGGGTATCCAGTTAAGCAAGGAGTGATCGTAGTAACCACAAGGGTATCACTTTACCTCCTGCTGTAGCAAGCCTTCTGGCATCACTGATCCTTCCTCGTATTTAACCCGTGAACGTCAAGCGGGATTTCGACCGAGTACAAACTGCAGTGACTACATCTTCACACCTCTCCAGGTGTTACAGCGATGGCCTATGTACACACGATCCACATTCTCGGGGTTGGTTAACTTAGATTTTGTCGATCGGTTATTACTCCTAACTACACTTGCTCCATAGGTTACGCCCCAGATGTTTGCGAACATAATCCGGTCCCTCTAATCACGGGTCGTGTAAGGGTGTATGGCGAGCTCTCTAAAGGCTTTACTACAAAAAGCGGTGTCCGGCAAGGATGTTCACTCTCTCCATTCTTGTTCAACTTCGTCATTGATGAAATAATGAAACGAACGCTGGAAGGTCTTGAAAACCCTAGTGTTGAGGTTGTTGCTGATGAGAACCTTGTCGGACTAGAGTACGCAAACGACTACATAGACTTCATCTTTGAAGACGAAGGCGAAGCCCAAGCTCTGTTGAGTAAACTGACCACCATCATACCATCTTTTGTCTTGCACCTGCAAACCCCTAAGTCATGCTTCAGAACTGGGAGCCTGAGCATACCCCTCGGAATTTAAGGAGAATCACTGGAGGTTGTGGAGAGCTTTACGTACCTCGGTAGTTGTATTAGCTCTGATGGAAGTGTATCTGGTGAAGTCTGTGCGCGAATCCCAAAAGTCAGAATCACGTTTGTTAATTTGCGCTACTTGTAGCGTCAGAAAAATATGTCACTTGTTCTCAGCGGTAGCTTGTATCATATGTGGAAGCATATGAAGGGAAGCAGGATGTCTGCCCTCCTTGCTCTGTGCAACAAGTAAAGTGACTCGACGGATGGAGCCACGCGACGGGTGGTGTGCCATAAGAACGTTTTTGGCTGCTAACTTCATTTCTTAGGTGCTGTCTAGTCAGACAGGAGGGGGACTAGTGTCCTCAGCCAAGGCCTTTGACTCGAAAGCCTAGCCTCAAGGCAGTGGATGAGTTTAGGTATAATACCTCAGTAGTACTAGTTTTTGGGTGTTCCAAACTTTAACCGGGAGACAGTCTGACCTCTATCCATTAGGCAAACTGGTCTGGAAATTTCTGAGTGTCAACGTGGTACCTGGCAATTTGGTTCAGTGAACAATGGAGGTACAAAAACAGTCACATCACGATAAGGTTCAATCTCGGTTGCAGATAAACGTAAACAAGCACTAGATTACGGCACTCTTTAACTTTTTCGGACTAGCCCTTACACTCTGACGCTTTTGTTGCGCTTGTCTACGCAAAAGTGAATCAACGGTCCCGAGGAATGAAACTGAGTTGCTGGCAAACATGAACATTCCTGCAAGCATATGACAAAGGTCTGATCGAATGATTTCTATCTTGCTCGTTCTCTGTGCATTACATCGTGATAAGTCAGGTTAAGTTCTGTGTAATTGTGAGCATTAAAAGGTTCGGCGAAGGTAGCCGATAGCGTCTAAGGACGGCATTCATGTCCATGCATCCTGTGCTCCATTCAGCATGTTTCTAAAACGTTTGCATTCACTGTTAGACAGAATGTGTGCAACTCAGTTTACATAGTTGTCGTTCGGTTCATTAGTTTGCAAAAGACACGTGACCATTCGAGGTACCGCCATCAGTGTGTTGTGAAGCGAAGCAGCGCAGCGCGTCAATGGGAGAGCATTCCAACTCAACTTTTTTCCTGGAGCCATCATCACCTATAGCCTAATGGTAGCTAGAATACGTGCTACTCAGATATGCCCCATTTTGAAAGCATTCTAACCTTGTGCCAGACGGTCGGTAGACGCACACCTGAATTATTTCACACCTCTGATCTGACACAATCAATGCAGTTGCATGGTATTATTTTGTTGTCCTCACTTTACTATGGCAATTGCATATGATTCTACGTAGGGTCCACGTTATGGGTCGACTCTATATGCACCTCTTGGCACTGAATATGCGCATTCATTGTGAAAACCGGATCCCACACACAACTGAATGCATCTTGGCCTACAATTGATTACGCTGGTCAGGCCATATGAAAGGTTTGCATCCGTAAAAATCATTCAGCTGTGACACCCTGTCGGTGCCCAGCTGCCGTGCTACCCGAGGAAGGCACGAGAGATGGTTTCCAGTCTGGACAGGAGCAGTCGGGGATGCAGGGGTTGGGTTCGAACCACAGACCATTCGGTCAGTAAGTTTGCGACCTAACCACTGAGCTATCTTGAGCTCAAGAGCACCCGTTCCGCATGTTTATTCATTGCTACCGCGAACGCTTTTGATTGTGATCAAATAATGGGACAGTGCAGTGCTGCATTGGAAGGCAAGGGAATTGAAGGATCACGTAAGTACCCAACTGTTCAGTGTGGCAACATTGTTAACTACAGTTTCATGATAGTTGGACTCTGCTTGTTTCCCGTCGACCTTATTCTCTCTAGTTTGCATGGGATTCATAGACTCACGCAGTAGCCCGTCTGAACCCGCATAAATCGTTTGTGTTATCAAAACAGTGCACAGTTATCCGGGTCCAGGCATATTTCTCTGGCACTGCAGTCAACCACAAACAGCGAAATCCAAGGGTTGTGGGCGAATTTTTCTCAGTCGTTTAAGAAACAGTACCCTGGGTTTCCAGTATCGGTCGAACTGAACCATCGTTTGCGCCCTGAATCCGGTTTAAACATCAGAAGTGATGTATTCGTTTGGAATATCAAATCAACATCGACCCAGTTTCCAGTCAACTAATTTACCCAAAATATTAAAGCCACCCCAATGGCATGAATGACAGCACATCTTTTTTAATCTGCGATTAGACCTGAAAATACTTCCTCCAACTGGTAGGAATATTTAACGCATGCATATAATTGTCATCATGGTCCATATCAAGGGAAGGCAATATTTTTATTATGTGATTGTAATTTGTATTGTTATTGTAATCATTATTATTGCAATTGGCATTATGATTGTAATTTGAACACGTGGTTGGCTGGCACACGCTACGGCTTTGCTTGTTGGTGGTGGTTGTACCACTGGACGTCCGCGCGTAATCAGGATGAACCAAACGTTCGGCTCGCAGCTGGATGCACCAGCGCGGTTGACCTCCTGAATCTAATGTAAAACCAGAGAAAGAAATCGACCGGCAAATTCGCACAGACTCTTTTTTAGCCTTCAAGCAAGCTAATCATGATGGCCATACCATTGAAAGGAAGAAGGCCTTTGTTGCGGAGTTGTCTATTTGAGAACACCAACTTAACAGTTACAGACTATTGAACAGGGGAGCAAAACTCACATATGCATCTCGTTTACAAAACTGAATATCCACCTTCTCCTTGAACGCGTCTTCCTGAACTTTTCTGGATATTCATTGGCTGTTACTCAAATTCAGGCAAATGCTGCAAAGAGACTCCACAAATTCCGTAACAGATCTCACTTTTCAAGAGACGCAAAGCGGATTTACGAGAAGACATACTACTCTCATGCCTCATCAGTAGTATCCACCGTTACACCATGAGCACTAGTACCGCATAAAGCAATTGGATACAGGTGTCATCCGCCCATTCCTTTGTCTCGATATAATACAATAATTCAAAGATATATAAGTGTAATAAATGACTTCGGCTCCAGGTAAGATTTCTCCGGTGTTTTAGCGCTGAACCTTCCGCGAAGTTTCGTTATGGAGAAGTCGCTAAATAAAACCACAACCCATTGTTTTAAAGACCGTCTACACCCCACCAGTAGGCGCGTCGTGCGTGTTGGTGGCATCTTTCCTGGCAGAGCCATGCGTATTTCGTATGTGCGTTTTGTCGAAGGAACCTGGAGATTGGATTGACGGTGCTGAGAAGTGCCAGTGAGAGGAAAGTCTGTTTGGGGAAATGTATGGGTGACTTCGCGCTCCGTCGTAATAGTGGTAATTTTCCAGGTGTGAAACCTCGATGCACAGTTTTCGTACATCTCTAGGGAAAGGTGACTGGTTGTTTAACACTCTACAGGTGTTGTTTTGAGAACCTGGATTCGAACTACTAGTATTCCGGGCACTAAAAAAGCTCCCTGGTCACCGAGCCATCCTAAGCTCCCCTATAATTCGTAGTGTGATTTTCTGAAAGTGTCACATTGACTACAAATTGCTCGGTGCTCGGTAAAAACGGAGGGTTATCCACCAAGAAGGGAACACAAACTCCGTAATCATTTGAAATCGGCACCTCTGGGTAGATTCTTAAGTTAGGAACTATAATGAACATCTTTGGCCAGTGAGTTTTGTACCAACTGGTCACGTCTCAGGGATCTCATCCTGAGAATTTTTAGTGTATTCTAATTCATACTTCGTTGTGTTTTGGGCTAAATTGTCACAGCGGCAGGTTCCTAGGCGGAATACAGAGGGGTTTAGATGGACTGCCAACCCTTAGTATTTGCCTATCTAACCACAGGATTGTAACGGTAGTGTGGTCTATGCAACGGTGGCAGCAGACCCGGATTACGGAAGTCCCACGTTCTTATGCAAAGTAGTATGCATTAATAACCAGTTGAAACTTGCATGAAGTTCAGGTGTCAGTGGAGTCGTCAGTTTGTAACTCAGTTTTAGTGAATGCTAAATCTACACAGACAGTGTGGCCCTTCTGGTTTCCAGATTAAAATCCGAAAGCCTGAGTGTACCCGGTCGGGCCGAGGGAGACAGTATGTTTTCAGGCTCTGCCATTGACTCGTGGCTATTTTGCTATTCATTTTCAGCCTGTAATTTGTCAGTTATCTTAGCCTCGGTGTTCGAGACGAACTTCTTTTTTTCAACCGTCCGTGACCAAATGGAAGCGAAAGAAATTCAGTAACCGTAAAGCGTAGCTTACCAAACACTGGTTCTTGTGGAGTCGGTTGGAAAGGTACATCCACACACCTGTACATATCCGTACGTCCGAGAATATTACAACTCACCACCTCGCTGGTAGTGGTTGGAAACTATAGTGTTTGGCCACGAGTGGCGAACAACATGATTAATTCGTTCTTTGGATAGGGTAGGGTTTTCAGCTTCATTGATAGAGGAAATCCCCGTTGACAACTTCAGATAATTCGAAAGTAATCCTGAATGGGAATAAAGCCGAATGAGCATATCTTAAGGGATGACTGCACTGCTTAGTCTCGGATGGTGGATGAGCACGTTAGGCTTTAAGCCCGGTGGGAGCTTAACCTAAAAGTTTTCATATCTGATAATTCAGTATATCTGGTGAATAGGGTTCACTTTTACTCTGACAGTTTTCGAGGCTTAGCTTTCGATTTAGTGTCTCACCGACAGAGGTAATCAAGGAACCATATGTGCTCAGGTATTACGAAGTAATATTTGTCCATCTTGCACCATTTTGACCCGAAGAACTTGTTCGTTGTAGGTTTGATCGACCGCTAGCATAAAGCACTGATACGCATGACTACCAACCTTACACACAGAAAGCATTCTGTCCCAAAGTCTGTTCGTTGCTACTATCGCGAAAACATTTTCATGCAATTTCATTTAACGACGAACTTTCAAACAGTCTTTCAGCATATATGAACTTTCTTACTCCTTTGCTTTAGGGAAGGCGTTGTATTGTGTTTTCAGACAAACTAACGCCACATACCTATTTCCGTCACTAGCAAGAGTTTCTGTAAAAGGAATGTTGTCCATTTCACTTCGTGTTGTAGCTCTATGGTAAGGTCGCAGTCATATTTAAACAGTACACAAGTAGGTCAAAGCCGTCTTTCCTATCAGCTTGGGTGGATTTTACTCAAATGTATTTCCACATTAGATCGGTTCATAAAGAAAAAACGTATTTCACAGTTAGACTACCTCTAAAAGATTAGCAGTCGTGACCTCACCCAGCAATATGTGACTCCAAACAACGAACACCGTTTAGGTCATTTGCGGTGGCCCGTTGCTTGGAATGGTCCACCCAATCAATGATTGAAAGAATATATCGAACTAAATCGAAACACAGAACTGTAGAATTACAAAGAACGCTACGGAATTGTATAAAATGTTTTTTAATCACACTACATAATCTGTTGACTGGAATGTCTAAGCAACAACAGACAATGGGAAGCTAGAGAAGACCTCCACTCCTATACGGTTTACCAGTTGAACGATGATGAAGTTTGATGATCATTGTTGTTTTATCGATCTGCAATTAGGTATACATATCAAGTCCATAGCACAACCTGATCGATAATGAGGAGGTAACAATCCACGCTCAACTTGCTCTGTGCACACGACTAATTGTCTTACACAGAAAACCTCTACAAAACGCGAGAAACCTCCGCTTAATTACCGTAAGGAGGGCACAATTTGACTGCAGGGCGGTAACGAACTTCAGCGAAGTACAAACTGTAGTTACCACACACGGGCGACATTCTTAATAAGGAAAGTTGCGTCAACATATGATCAGCGTTTCACTTTTCTTACGCTCCATGGTCTGCGAAAGTGCACAGAGCAGTTCTCTGACAGATAGTAACTGGTGCGTCACATGAATCAGTCGTTCGAGCAGCCCAAAAATTATTCCAACGTGTTCACTCAACTCTCTTCAAACGAATCTTCCATGTAATTTTATATTCTAGTTTTGCTTTTTCGGTCTATGGATATTATACTCTGTGACTGAATTCTGTCATATCAAGTCCACAGCGCAACCTGACCGATAATGAGGAGGTAACGATCCACGCACAACTTGCTCCGTGCATACGACTAATTATCTTACACAGAAAACCTCTACAAATCGCGGGAAACCTCCGCATAATTACCGTAAGGAGGACACAATTTCACTGCAGGACGATAGCAAATTTCAGCGAGGTACAAGCTGTAGTTACCAGACACGGGCGACATCCTTAATAAGGAAAGTTGCGTCAACATATGATCAGCGTTTCACCTTTCTTACGCTCCATGGTCTGCGAGCGTGCACAGAACAGTTTTCTGACGATAGTAACTGGTGCGTCACTTGAATCAGTCGTTTGAGTAGCCCAAAAATTATGCCACGTGTTCACTCAACTCTCTTTATTTAATTTTGTATTCTAGTGTTGCTCTGTCGGTCTATAGATATTATACTCTGTGACTGAATTCTGTCAACTCACTACGACTTTGTGAACCCACCAAACGGCCGAATTCTCAGGGAATGCACGAAAGCTGATGTGATTTTTAGAACAAAAATGCCCCAAAAACAGCAAAAATGTCTGAAACAGAAGAGTGGTCGCATTCGAACGAGATGTTGAAGAAGCCTACCGGACCATTTACAGCCTTACGGTGGATGCAATGGACGGAAGAAGCGATCTCCTTCAAGATTTACTCGAGAACAGAGTTACTGAGATTGAGAATTACAGGTTGGATGATACGCGCATAAATCGGAAATCCATAAACATTCTACTCGGGACATTAGCTGAATAGGCTAAAACCTCACTGATATGTAATCGGCAAAATATAGAAGACTGCACTAAGGACTGGCTCTCCAGAAATTGTTAATTATTCAGAAATTGTTCCATTTAGGCGCACAGCGGTATGATGTGGATAAGATGGAATTAGGGGTAAGCCATCGGCATTAAGCTGGGAAAGTTTTCCAGCCCTGTGTTGTAAACCAGGACAAAGTAGCCCATCAAAATATCTAGCAGTCGTCTGGGGCAAAAACTCATGTTGCAACTGTTGTTGTGTAATAAATATCTGATCCCGGGCGATGGCTGGGGTCGCCCTCATCCGTGCTATTCGATTGCTATTAACTTGCGGACAACCTTTCAACAAATTAAATGACCCATGTAGTGGGGCGGGCGAGAGGTCTGTATATTTGGACAAAAGCTGAGTTCTGTGAGTTAGACGGAGGGCAGTAACTCAGTATTTGTGCTTCCTTCCCCCGAAAGGGTTCTACGGTTGAACGATTACTGTACCTTAGAAGCGAATGCACACTTAGTTGGTCGGGATCGGGTACAGTTCCAAGTGATGGTCCATGCTGTGCCATTAAAGGAAGTTCCTGGAACTGATATGCTTTTGGGGATCTTGCGTTAAAAATGCCCCTGGGTGAAAACACTGGTGCGCGTGACTCGGTTTAGGTAAAAGCTGTTCTAATCCTATGCTGCCTTCAGTCAGTCTGTTGCTTGCGAGAAACACAAGAGGCGACCGAAAACATGTTTAAAAACACTGCGACTAACACGCCAAAACCAGCTGGTCACCAACGGTTTTGGAAAAATTGTAAAATACAGCTGCATTTCGACTACTCAGAGTTGAAAAAGGCAAATTCGATCCATTCACACTGCTGTGCTTTTGGAGGCTTTGGGATAGGCTGTTTGGTCTAGTACGGTTAAACTATCTTCTGTTTACTGGCAACTGTAATCAGATGACCGACAGAAGTCCCTTAGTAGTTTAGATGAATTTTCAGACAGTACCGTTCGGCTTCAAGGACGTGCCAGCCAATTTTCAAAGCTAGCCTATTTGTCCCAGAAAAGTATGCCAGCGATGCATGAATCGGTGTAATCTTGGATTAAAATGGCATGGAACGCACGATAGGGCACGAAAGGTTAGTGAAGCTGTTGCACTAACCGAAAGGAAATGTCAAGAGAGCTCACCTTCTAAAGTACTGTCGGCATCACATGTTGGGGTAACAAATTAATGCAAGTACAAAACATAAAGTCTCATTGTGACCACAGGCCATCAAGAATCGAAAAGGTCAAATATCCGGTTGACAGGAGTCCTTGAAATAATACAAATGCAAAGATCGGACACCAACAGAAAGCCAAAGTCCTTTTTAGTACGCTAAGGTGGCACCCGAAGGACCAGCGCAGCTGTATCCTACCTATGTGCGGGCTATTCACAATGCTCATTGTTATATCTGACTGTGGTGGAGTTTGAGGGTCGCAGTAGGTTCAGGGTATTCTGGGATAATCTACAGGAATCTGACCTTCCTGACATCTGTCCCTTTTGGCCGCTCAACGTAAGACTGTCGGTGCGGATCAAGTTGAAAAGGCTCCACCAGTTTTCTAGCGCGACCGGTACGGCGTCATGCTTGTGGCAATGGATCTGTCTTGGACGGTACATGTGAAGTAGCAGTTGTTGGTGCTGGTACTGGAACATCGAAATTTTCGCGCGACAGGCGTCTAAATGACTGTTCTCCCGCTTTAGAGATCGGGCACTTAGTCGGCCATAGCTGATTGACGGGCCGTTTCCATATCAATGATCCTACCCGGACGCCTGACCCATTCTTTTGAAGACGACTCAAACAGTCGATCTTCGGTGCCCGGGGCTATAGTCCCTTACAACCACACAGTTTTCAGACCGGAATGTCGGCTTCCCTCCTGTTGGTGTTGATGAGCATAATTTTTCGATTGGCAGTGTTGAAAGATGCAGACGATCGATCCAGTCTATGCTCAGGAAATTAAGCTCACAAACAGCAAGATAGACAATACCACGGTCATGGTGGCCCGCTACCTCCATCTCACAATCAAATTCACCAAGCAATCGAAGTTTACCTCCTGAAGCATTTCTGGCGGTGTTCGGACGCCTGACCCATTCTTTTGAAGACGACTCAAACAGTCGATCTTCGGTGCCCGGGGCTATAGTCCCTTACAACCACACAGTTTTCAGACCGGAATGTCGGCTTCCCTCCTGTTGGTGTTGATGAGTATAATTTTTCGATTGGCAGTGTTGAAAGATGCAGACGATCGATCCAGTCTATGCTCAGGAAATTAAGCTCACAAACAGCAAGATAGACAATACCACGGTCATGGTGGCCCGCTACCTCCATCTCACAATCAAATTCACCAAGCAATCGAAGTTTACCTCCTGAAGCATTTCTGGCGATGTTCATTGTTGTTCTGAATTTCGGTGGTCCGATTCTCCTTCAGGTGCACCGGGAAACAATCGCAATATCGGAAGCCGTATCGAGCTGCAAACGATTGTGCTTCCGTTTTACTCTGATTGTAACATACTTGTGACCAGCATCCATCTGCTTATCATATGTGACAAGTCTTGCGTTAAAGCGGGGTTCTGACTGGCTCCGTCTGCTTCGTGACCTCTGTATTATTGGCTGCGCTTTCGACTAGCTTTTCGCATCCGACATTGGATTTTCTTGCGCCCACGTCGATTGTGCACTGAACATTTGTGTTTTTGTGGAGACACAATCGAACAAAATGCCATTCGCCGCGTTGACAGCGTGCAGACGGGGGCTTTGCTCCGTTCAAATTTACCGCCACGGGAGGTTGCGTCGAAGTCGTCTTGGAAATATTGAAAGCAGGATTGTATAATGGTCTCTCCAACACGCCCGTGTCCAGTTTGAGATTCAAGAGGGACTGCAACGTTACCTCGGGAGACTGTTCAATTTTGTCCAATAGTCTCGCTCTGATATCACTCTCTGAATAGAACTTAAGGTCACACATAAAAGTAAGACACTTGAACTGGTCTTCCGTCATGATAAAAAAAACTTGAATTGTTCACCTTCAAGATGGTCTCTACCGGCATAAGTAATCTTCAGATTTCTTTTTCGCTAGTTCCGTACATTATTAGCGCATACTAAACAAAGACGAACGCTCACCGAAAATTGTTGAGGGTTGCTACACGGTTTTGTCGAAACTGATATCTCGCATGTTCTTTGGCAGGATGACGTTGAACCGCCCTGTGTATCCCATGGTACCAAGCTTTCTGAGCAATAAGCGCACTCTCTAGGCATCACCTTTGTGCATCAGTTCGACTTTGAAAATATCTTCGTAACGTCTGAACCACGAATCGAAGGTTAGATCAGCATCAGGATTATGACGGAACCCCGTGATGCTATTGGCGATCGAGGCGACTGAATTTGAATCTGCAGCGGCATTTGGTGGTTGAATTTCGAGTTGTTGCTTCAAGGTTTCCACCAAACGCAATTGTACCGCTTCAAATGGACTTTGTTGTTGCAGCAGAATTCCCTTCATCGTTACAGTAGTTATTGTCATGGTTGCGTGGATTCGGGACTTTGATCCAGGGCTGTCTGATCGGCGTTTAAGGGTATCAGTAGGCTTCGGGTATTCTGAGATAACTTTCAGGAATCTGACCTTCCTCAGACTCATCAACCTCTCGTGGCCCAGAGATCACGTGTTCAAACTACTAGCCAGGAGGTCACGGGTTCTAGACACTCTGGAGTTTCATGAAATGCACACAGGTGACGATTACCAATAGGGATGAAACAGCTGTACAGTGCTTCTCAGCTCCCCAACTTAAATTGGCTTCACTCAGAGAAATAAATCTCCATTATAAGAAAATCAAAATATTTCAAGTTCAGTTTCTAACTGTGATCAAACTCATCACATGCTGAAGTGACCTTGAGGTTTGTGTAGTCCATTCGTGGTTGGGTTAGCAGCCACTCTGATCTTATTGTACTTGTACTTGGCTGGTCCTTGATAGTACACACAGAAACATCGATAAAGCGAGAAGGTAAAACAGAATCTGGAACCAAGTGATCTGTGTACTCACAATGTATATAATCAATAGGACACATGTGAATCAACAAATCACCAAAGTCCATGGTACGCACCTTGCGCCAGCCAAAATTTTTACGCAGTGCCAGCCCATGGTCATTCAGTGTTATCGCGGTAGTATGTCAATTCTGCAGACATTAGACGTCGCATTTTGGAACCCACTTCGAATATAATGCACCGTAAGACGCATTCTTTTGATACAGAAGACAACCGGCAATACTTTTTTCCAGTTTTTTTTAAGGTGGAGGCCTGACACAGTGATACAGCACTATTCACTACCTTTACAAGATTCTCACCTTATCCATGGAACCAGGGGTGTTGAGGATCAATGTAACTATGTCTGTACTCATTGTCACAAAGTCAATCATTGAAGGTTTCACTGGTGACATATGGTATGTTGTCAGTCTTTCGCGGCTGAAAACCCCCCTAAAAGACACACAGGGAGAAATCTGCAGTTGCATGCTTTTTGGATAAGACCCCACGCCATTTGGAATAAGAGTCCATAATTAAAAATACTGGTTCAATGATGTGCCGCAACAGTCTGAATGAACTTACTGCTAAACTTTCGCTAACAACTGACCAGGCAACCCGATTTAACGGTGTTTTCCCGGGGTTCACGTCAATGCTGAACGCACCTTGTTGCCATTCTGTCTATAGCTGAGTCAATGCCAGACCATCAGCAAGTGAGCTTTGCACAAGACTTCACCTTTCCCACTCCAGGATCAACAGAGTGTTGATCTTCTAGCACAGCATTTCACCGGGTAGGAGGAATGGACGTTGAAGCATAACATTCCATCTGGAGTGACGGTCGGTACATCGCGTCAAGCAATGCAACCCATAAGACGCCCTTTTGTGTTTGGATTCCAACCTTCTTTAATGGCATTCAGCACAGGACTGAGCTGGCGTCCGGTATTGTGTATTCATTCAAAGCGACCCACTGGTGCAGTTTCGATTGAAAAAAAGTCCTGTCACTAACTGGATCATAAGATAGAAAAGAGAGAAGACGTAGACAATTGACGCGCCCGATTCACTTAGCGACCCTATGTTGAACGCCGTAATAATACACCTTCAGTGAAATACTCCAGCAGTGCATGACGGTAGTAGAGGATTATACCAGACTTTCTGGGAACATAAGTGAATTTTAATGCCCCATGGCATGTCTGGATTGTGAACTTAATTCCAGAGGTATTTGTTTAATCTGTTGACAGCCCAAAATCTACCTGTCGATGAATTTTGACGTCTTCGAAAAACAAATCACCTGACAACTTCACTGTTCTGGCGAGATGGCTCAAGTGGTTAGAGCGCGAACTCACTGACCGGAAGGTCCGTGGTTCGAACCCGACCTCCGCCTCTCGATTTCCCCTGTCTAGGCTTGGGCAACCCGACAGTATCCCAGCCGTCGTGCTTCCCTCGGGGGGCATGGCAGCTAGGCACCGAAAGGGTGTTACAGCTGAGTAGTTTTCACTGTTCTGGCGCAGCACCGACGCAGGATGAAGAGGTAGTGATGATCAGTCCGGAATGCAACTTTGGTGGAAAGGGTCGCAGAACATTATCTGTTTTCAGAACATCCGAGACAGCACTCGTAACGGTCCAGTGATTGTAAGGATACAACAGAAATCAGTTTAAACCAATGGGATACTTTCTGCGTCAAATGCGAATGGTACCACAAAGCAACAACAATGAAGAGAAACTTATGAATATCTTTAGAGAAAAGTGCTTCTTATTAGATGCAGCCCGACTGACAGGATCGGGCCTGTCTCCATTGCCCTCCACAAAACAACCAAAGCACTCGATGCTAGTAATAGAAAATAAACGCTTTTTGGGACTTACAGCTACATTCGCATAACGAAACCGACGAAATGCATCAAGGAGTGGTTGATCTTGCTCACCTGTGGTACAAGTATGAACGACCATATCATCTAGGTTCATCTGGACACCTTTCAGTCCATGGATAATTGTACATACATCTTGATTGAAAACTACCGGGGATATGCAAAGTGCTTATGGTGGTCGATAGAGAGGAATTACTGTTAAGTGGGACCGAAAGATACGGATCCTTTGGGATCCAGTGTGAAAAAGCACTTACACCCAATCAGTTTGTGTAGTATGCTTTCCGATTCGACCTTTGTGCAGGTTTGCTCGTGAAACCACGAATTGGACGTAAGAGGATATAGTCTTTAAAGGTATATGGTGCCTTGCCATCAGCTTACAGTGGGTTAACAGCTGGTGTTCTCCGTGGCGAGGACTTAACTGATTCAATTATCATTCCTGAGTACAATTCATCAAGGAACTCAGCCACAGACTAGCGAATATTGTAAAAGAGCACATCCCGTTTCCGGAAAATGGGTTCGTCATTTAGCTCTAGCTTTGTAGGCGGAATCCTCGTGCCACGTTGCCTCTATTGCACTTCAGAAGAAAATCTTTGATTCAAGCTTGCGAATTATTAATAAACAGCATCGCAGTGCCTTCATGACATAGAGTTCAAGTACGGGAGGACCAGCCTCGGTGAGATCAAAATAACGTCACCGTTTACGCCAAAAGTAACATTCAGTAGGCATTGGACGAATAATAAACCACTTTCGAATTAAATCAAATCTCCAAATCAATGAATGCATACCAAATGCTGTGTTGAATTATACGGGCCTGGTCCGTCGACTATAATATAAAAAGTGTAATGACCAGCAATGACTACAGTCTTCATCAGTATTGTGCATATAATTGATCTGCGCTATAAAGCATCCTGATTGTACTTCTTGACCCGGACGATGATCTGATGAAGGTACTGGGATCACGGCAAACGCTGTCCGCTTATTATATAACCTTTATACTTTTTAATTATATGACGAAGCTGCATGCAATGGTGAAGTGAAAAGAACCAGTGTTTGACTGAAGGTGACGGTGAGCAAGTTGTCGAGCAGGGCTAACTCTGAAGCGACTAGGGACACTGGATGAGGCTCTCCATCTTCCTGTCATGGCTCCAGTAGTAAGACGGGGCAAGATGGCCCAAGTGGTTAGAGCGCGGATTTACCGAACGGAAGGTCCGTGGTTCGAACCCAACCTCTGCCTCTCGACTTCCCCTGTCTAGGCTTGGGCAACCTGGCAGTATCCCAGCCCTCGTGCTTCCTTCGGGTGGCGTGGCAGCTAGGCACCGGAAGGGTGTTAGAGCTGAACGATTTGTTTATTTACGAGTCGTAAGCCAGTAGGGCATGATGTAACATGGTACTGGGAAGTATCGTAAGGTATACCGCAGTACAGGGAAATACAATATAGCGTGGCATAGTGTGATGTAGTTTAATGAAGCGTGGTAAAGTGCAGGAGTGTGACCTTATAGATTATTAGATGGTACGGTGTATTCTATCAGCATAATCGAGTTGCAGTTGTATGTCTTTCGGTAACATGATACAAAATCAGATTTCTAACAGAAGTAAATACACCGAACTACACTCATTTGCAAACAAATTTAGTTTTGCGACAGAGCCACCTGGAACCCAGCTGAATAGCTCGCTCATGATTATGAAAACTCGGGGACTGCTCCTACATGATGAGCCCCGAGAAGGGTGAAACCGGTCGTGGGTTGTTGAAGAATTTTCAGCAACCTTATGAGTAGTACATTACGTCTATAGAAGTAAATACACTTTATCCGGTTTAATAGCAGACTACATGTTTGGGATATTGGGGAATTAAACACCAATAAACGCTCAACCACGGTAAAGTAACTTTCAGCATTAACTACGAATGTCTTTCGTTCAGGATGGAGTTCAAGAGCTTTTGCAATAAATCTTGTGTGATTGTTCCTAAAATAGGTTTATTGACATGATGAACCACACCACTGATAACAGGTTTGTAGAACAGGATATTACTCTTGAGTGAAAACCACCTGGAGCTCTGAAAGACGGTTGTGGTGTAAAGTGAGTCAATTTGAATTTAGGGTGTTCCAAAGGAGTTCTCGTTCAACAATCGGAGTTTCAAGCAGCCGGGTACGCACCATCTCAGTACATTGTAAGTTCACAACAAATCTTGATTGGATTTTCATCAGGAAGCATTGAAAGTTTTTTCGGACTATCATAGAAATTTTATTGAGATATCTTGCGAAAAATGCGGTAGAATTAGAAAGGTTCAGAGAGCGCAGGGGTTAAATGTGATGAAAAAACAAAGTGGAATAGGACCTACTTCATGCGAGAATTAAAAAAGTTGGAATATTAGGAGAAATAACTGAAACTTGCCACTCATTGATACGTTGATAAGGATACAGCGAAAAGACGAATAAAAAACACCCTTTGACATAACTGGATGTAATGTACAGACGGTGCCTTCGTAACATCGGGTTAAGAAACGCAACATAAGGAGGGGAACGCCACTATTGGTCTTCATTTAGATTCGTAACAGCTCGAAGTTACGAAAATTCATTTTTGTATTCACCACGAGCTTCGTAATGGCAAAAATGTAACAATTATTGGCCGTATCAATCTATTAATCCCTTGTTTCTGGAGCTGTCGAGTAATATCGCACGGAGCCCCGTCTTATTCATTATATCTCCGAACACTAATGAATATATACGTTGTCTACATCCTCAGAATGAGTTGATGACGCTACTCATGACCGAATGGCACAGTCTCTAACTGCTAGCCAGAGCGTCGTGCGTTTGGATCTACCTGGAGATTGATGATGTGCACAACGCAATTGATTCTTAACAAGGACGAAACAGCCTTACAGTGCTTATTGGCTTTTCAGCATGGATTGATTTCACTTCCATGGTAAAATCTCCAATAAAAAATAGTGTATTATGGCTAACTGTTGTAGAACTATCCGGTTGAATTTCCCCTTGTAGTCCCCCATGTATGTAGCCAGATGACGCCATGGTATTCACTTTTTTTACATTGCATCGCTCCCCCATGATACTACCACTCAGGAAGAGCGCTGTTCCCAGAGTAAAGCAGAATGGCCTGTCATCAACTTTGTGTTAATAGAGCTAGACTGTTTTTAAAGAATGCTTCCAGGACAGCTGGATGATCCCGAAATTAGAAAAAACAACTCTAGTATGTGGTACAAAATTAAAAAGCAAGACACAACAGCTATCAGTCTAACAGTCGACACTGGTCCAATCTGGAGCTGATTTAGTGGACAGGTGGGAATGAACTGCATCCAGTTTCAGGATAAGATGACGCAGGGTTTACCCACGTTGCAAATAAATCTTCGTCGAAAAAATAATTACTCTCGGTACATCATACTATCCCGCTCCCGAAATTCAGCGATACTACCTATTTACCCACCTGAGTTTGTTGTTTAACCATATAGATTGCTGTTGCGGGCTGAAGTAGGCGCGACAAACTGAAAGTGAATGTAGAACACTGTAGTCCGAGTCCTGGTGGACCGCGGTTGCTGGTGGTCAGAATTCGATTAACCATGAACGACGTTAAGCTCATCTATATATTAGAATAGCTGTTTCCGTTGCGCGTTGACCAAAGTAGCACGTCATGATATCTTCAGGTGATGTCGATTCACTGTCATAAAAAAAACGAGACACAGAGAACTTGGAGACGCTTTTTGTGCAGAATCAATGGTCCCAAACTTATGACATCTTGATGTGGTCCTCTGGCCCATTTTTTAGTAGTAAACTCGAAGAGTTTCCTAGAAGGAACAAGTGAATTATCCTCTTGTCATGGGAGGTCTCCCGTCATGAAGACAGCGGAACCCACCGAGGTGTGACGATTTGCGTACCTCCATAATCCATTGAGCTATTCTGGGGAGTGTACGTAGGACAATCACAGAGTCTCCAATTCTAGGTTGGTCAGTGGATAGAAGTCTGACTAACAGTCTCCTGGTCTTTTAGATCAGAGGCTCGATCATGCATGACGACCTGCTCCTCAAAAATGTAGGCTGCTTTGATAGTCTTATGCCAACCGCCGCTGCCTTGTGGTTAGTTTTTGGGTGATAACCCTAATCGTGCTCCTGTCCAAATCCAGGCGTCCTGACAGCATCCCAAGCAATGTACAACCATGAATTACAGATTGACAAATAAGTTCACGCCACACACGGTAGTAAAGCACCAGTGTTCTCATCTGATTTTTTGTCAATTTCGGTGTTGATGGAGGTTTTCAGTGCTCAGGTTACTCTCACTTTTCCGCTAGCAAGCCTGTGACCCTGTTACCTGCTCCACGCGACGCAGGAAGCAGTGGGGTGACTCAGCACTGATAACACCAAAGGCTAAAACGAAAAACAGTCCTGGATAACGGCCAACTGATGGTTATGCTGTTTTCATGAGGTGGAGGCGAAACGTGACTCCAAAGTTGACGATCCTTGGACTTCAAAACTGCACAATGAGCTTAACGGGAACAGCGGCAATACGCTCGGAATCTGCCCACCACTACTTGGAAATATTCTGTACCCGTCTCCCACAACCTTTTGTCCCGACCGCTCAGGCACCGCAGTAGACCGTTACAACGTTGCACACAACAACACACATCAGTGTCAGCCGCGTCACAGAGACAAGGCAAAAACAACACAACATAAAAAGGCATTCGACAGATGACGCTCCATAATGTCTGTTCCAAGCCTTGATGCTCAACACGCTACAAATTCTAATGATTCATATTACATATATTGCCATAAATAAATAACAAATAATCGTTCAGCGGTAGCACCTTTTCGGTGCCTAGCTGCCACGCCACCCGAAGGAAGCACGAGGGCTGGGATACTGCCAGGTTGCCCAAGCCTAGACAGGGGAAGTCGCGAGGCAGAGGTCGGGTTCGAATCACGGACCCTCCGGTCAGTAAATACGCGCTCTAACCACTTGGGCCACTTGCCATACACACAAGTATCAGCCAAAAGGACTAGACGGTAAGGAACCTGGAAACAGAAGCCGCAAAAACTTAAACTAGCCACTCAGGTGCACACAGAAACTCCATTGAGGGAAGCTACTGTTTCTACGTAATTATGATGATATGAAAACTGTATGGCTATGATGCCATTTCTTTCTATTCATAGACTAAATCGTTGCTCACTTCCTCCTAAGTTCAGTTCAGCCGGCGCCGACTTTAATCTACCTAGGCGTTGAGTCAATGTGCTCACATTCATGTCCACTGCTCGGTATTTGAAGGGCACGTGGTCGTCTCTTCCATGCGATCAGTTAGGCAAATTGTGCGGTGTTGGCGTGAAATAGAGCTACACCCAAACTGTGATTCCCACCCTTACACGTGGAAGCCGAACATTTTCTATGGAGGAAAATGTTGGCAACTCAGGTAGCGTAGATAGATGGTCGTTGGCTTGTTCGCTAAGCTGGGCAATTTGGTCGCAAACGTTTCACCATCCATCGAGGTGACATCACCAGTGCGAAAGGGTGTTACAGCTGGACCACTATTAATATTATTATTATTTATGGGCACTATAAAACTTAAATGCTCTCAAAACAGTTTAATACTTAAAATTTAGATCTGAAACGCCCTGTCCGAAGGCTTCAAATTGAAATCCTCCTTTAAGAAATCTTTGTGGATATTCCCAATGGGTTTTACGAATACCATCAAAAGTCCTCGTGCTTCAGAAGACGTGACCGACGCACCCAGGATATCTCAAACTGTTCTTTTAATATAGTACGGGACATGTTAATCCGGATGGAAATTCAGAATTTGTAGATTGTGCAAAACTGATGAAACAAACCAGTGGAAGAGTCAGAATACGCATGTGTAATTCGCTACCCCGTAACATAAGAAACATCCAACCGCAGCTATGAATATCCGCAATATCCCTATTTGCATATTGTGGGTCGATACAGTCTGATAAAAGGGCAAGTCAGTGCATTTGCGAAATATGCATGTATGAAATGAATGAACAATGAACATAAGCCTGGCTGTTTTCAGATCAACACGTTCTAACTCACTGAGAAAATCACATGCCACTTAACAAACACCGTAGAGTCCACCAGTCGATAGGAAAGAAACAATCGATTATGCTGTGTGCCGGACGGACAAGAACAGAACACCCAAATAGCGAACAAGGCTGTGTGTGGGTAAGTCATTATGACAGAAGTAAATATAGCCCGGTTGGATATTGTTGGTGAGGTAGCCAACAGAGGTAACGACGGATTGGCTATAGATCCATCGTAGCGACCATGTTTAGGATGGCTGAAGCTGACGATGGTTGCTTCCTGTCCGACAAGTCGTGGGAAGTTGTATCGACTTGTGCACGTAGTCCCTCGACGGAATGATTGACAGAAGTGGAAGAAACGTGCTCCTAGAAAGGTAGCAAAATGAAGAAAAGTGATTTTTTTTTTAAAAAGCGGATGCAGCTCTGAGAGAAAACGGAATCATAATGTTCGCTTTCAGCGGTTACCAAGATAGGTTAGTTGCGTTGTCCTCGTCAGAATTGATTTCGGTTCGATACGAAGTGATGGGCGCGACGTCACGTACAGTGGGAGTGTAAAGTAGGGCACCTTGACCATTGAACTGGCATGTGCACTTGAACCCTACACGATGCACTCCTCTAAAATGACTATCCCTATAAGGCTATGACATTTGGATAGCCTCACCAAGTTCACTATATAACGGGGTCCAAAGCTTTTGGTAGCGACGATTCAAGCAAACTGCTCACGTATCACTCCCTTGAAGTACAAAGTAACCAGTAATGTTATAATAAATACGCGCACCTAATGAAGGAAAACCGAGTTACGCTACCCTCCGCGGTGACCCCATTTTGGACCGATCCAATAAGCCGCCACCGTACAGGGGCTTTCCCGTAAGCTCGAATGCGCTGGATCGAGTTACCTGACAGTGTTATTCCTCACCTTATAAAGACGTCAAACAGAAGAGTTCATTAGTTTGAGCATGTTTAAAACTACCTTATAGTGCATAGTTATCTTTGGCTTTTAAGCTGGAATGCATATTTCAACGGAATACATTTTGTAATCGATTTGCGAAGTCTATACACATGAGTAATAATGGACTATTTATATGGTCATCAGTCGATCGGTTTACTCCTGGATCACTCTGGATCACTGAAGAATTCGGACGCAGAGCTTACTCTATCGGCGGGTGTCACCAGCTGAGCAAGTGGCACTGGTACAACTCAGGCTTGAAAACTCAGACTTGAAAATATACCGGTGAAAGGAAGAAGGCCTTCGCCGCGGAGTTGTTTATTTGGGAACACCCACTTAACAGTTACAGACTATTGAACAGAGGAGCAAAACTCTCATGTGCATCTCGTTTACAAAACTGAATATCCATCTTCTCCTTGAACGCGTCTTCCTGAACTTTTCTGGATATTCATTGACTGTTACTCAGACTCAACCAAATGCGACAAAGCGACTCCAAGAATTCCGTAACAGATCTTACTTTTCAAGAGACGCAGAGCCGATTTACGAGAAGACATACTACTCGCATGCATCATCAGTAGTAGCCACTGTTAGATCGGTAAGGCTTATTCGGATTAGCAAGTTGGAATCCGTCGACAAGTCCGTTAAATCCCCATGTAGGGGACAAAAAACCATCAACGTTGACGCTTACAACTGCCGAACAAGGCGGCGCAACCCATCACAGTACGATATGATGCCATCTCGAACAAGGCATCCATAAACGCGTTACGTGGACGGCGAATACATACACGACAAATCCTAATCAGAAACTCCTAATTCAGATAAAAAGGACGAACGGAGTGACTAATCCAACAGAGGGAATTTCACAATCGAAGTGGTGTCAGTGGAGCTGACCAAGAATTCACTCTGTCATTTGCAGGATAATAGATATTCCGTCTGGTAAATCAATGATGTTATTCTGGCCTGGTCGGATATCTTGTGTTGAACGGCTGGACGATTTAACAGTGAGGCTATGTCTCAAGCATCAAGGAGTTCTCTCATCCCTGGTTGTTATGCTTGTTCTCATCAGTATGTGAAGCGTTTGCTGAGGAACACGGGGCTGAAATACGCGACCAGAGCCTGAATACCGGGATGCGGAGGTAACTTCTCGTTCAAGGAGCACTGGCAATACAAGAAATACCCGCGAACTCCATTACTGCCCAGCTAAAAATACCGAACCTGACGGTTAGTTTACAGACACAAAGGTAAATACAGCTCGTTAAAGCAGGGTGCCCTTGGAGGCCACACCCAATTGTTCACTGTATATCCTGATAACCACCGTTACAACATATAGTTTGATAATACAGTATACCCCTTTGTGGCCGTCGTTGCATAGACCAAGCTGAATAATTCTCAGGACTAGCTGGTCATATGTTGTTGAACTCTTCTACCATTGGCATACCATTCACACTGTGGCTTCAGCCAACGGCCGCAATGGCGCTGATAAACTACCGTACCGATTATCTCAATCAGTCGTTTGATCGTACCGGCTGGAACATTTAGCTCGATCCCGGGCCGACATTCTTGTGTCCGAAGATGGCGCACATGGACCAAGTGACGTGTCCGCATGATCGTTTCACATTATCGGTTTAGCATTCGAACGGGCAGTCAGCACATCTGGCTCACGAGAAAAGTTGGCATCGGAGCAGACCCGTGACCAGCGTCAGTTTGTGGATTATCACACAGACAGAAAAGGAGGAGGCTATCCAATATGCACGTAACCGGAGTCCCAAATAAATATCCTCTGATCGGTTGGTGATAAGAGCGTGCATAACGCTCAGGCAGTTGGCACCACAAACCTCCTTTGATGTTTCGCTACGGGGATTCAAACAAAAACAGCTGACCAGTGGACTCTGTTAGTTTCACCGAGAATAGTGATCAACCAGATCTGTTTCCAAGCCAACCACGTCTAAGACAGGTGAAAGAAGCTGCACAAACGACGCCGCGCTGTGTAGGATGGTTCTCAAACTATCTGGTTACGTACTAGGTATGCCTTAAGCGAAAAAAATGTGACAGGTCCTTTATTGAATGCTTGGTTACATAGAAATCGATAGGTTCGACACGGAGTCTGGCAAAGCTTGACCTCACTGTAAGGTCGCTACCGTTTCGAAAAATGGATGATGACGCTATTAACAAGAATGTAGGGATGACCTTCAGCACACAAATAGCTGAACGAACGGAATTCAGACGGAACATGTAGCAGTATCACGCGGCTCGTTTTTCGTGTAAAACTCCGCCCGGTAGCAACCACTCGTAAGCATGAAAAGCAACCCCGAACTGTTGGTTACGAAAGAAGATAGATATCCGCAAGTTTGATTGTACTGGTGTATCATGTACTGGTTTTAGATACCGGAAAGGGTGCACTTCTGTTTTTTAAGTGCTCATATCCATGTAACGTTTAAAGTTCGTTTGAGTACTGATTTCAAGGTTTCTGCGTACTTGGCAACGAAGACACCTTGACTAACGAACAAAGAAATAATGGTTCCACTGTTGTAAAACCTAGTCAAGTGAATTTACTGCCCCTTAGTGTCCAAACTAAGTCATTCTGGTCAGCCTAATGCCGGTATGGAAAACCACAGTTATTCTACAACCTTGTCACGATTGGATGTCCCGGAGACTTTCAGGCGTCCCAATAACGTGTCCAAAAAGAGGATACCCGGTTTTTGGATTAGAGGCACAAAGCGACAATTGTATTCATTTGTGGAACCTCCCTGGGTTACTAAAGTAACAATTCAGGATTTCTACAGGGTGATCTTAAGATTCCAACGTCCCTTATCTAACTAACTATAACAGTTCTCTAGAAAATAAGCCAATGTCGTTCGCCCTCACTGAATGTAAGTAGCTAGGGGAAGCAGTAGACGAGTATATTTCTGATCAGAAGTTAGCAGTTACAATAAGGGTCACACACCCACCGATGGTACTTGTGAAGCTGGAAAATTTGAAATGAAAGCTCGGAGAGTAAATCTACTAGTTCTCTGTCTACCAACGCCAGTTTGTGTTCAATCACTTGAACCAAAGATATTGGTCTAATGTCCTAATCGTTACATTGTGTGGGTTCGACTAGGCACGTCGGTCCTACTTAAACCATCAGCTTCCTTAATTGCACCACGGATATAAAAAAATCGTCCAGCCGTAGCACACTTTCGGTGCCTAACTGCCATGCCATCAGAAAGTTGCATGAGGGCTGGGGTACTGCCAGGCTGCTCAAGCCTAGACAGGAGAAGTCGAGAGGCAGAGGTCGGGTTCGAAACACGGACCTTCCGGTCAGTAAATTCGCGCTCTAGCCACTTGGGCCATCTCGCCCCTAATCGAGCCGGTGCGAGCGTCATATCACATAAACACACCAAAACGTTGGTATGACATTAACAGTCACAAGGGCAAATGCCACTGACAATCTAGCTCATGTATACTGTATAGAAATAATATTTTCGTGCTGCGCAAACAACACAGAACAAGACCAGAGTGTCTGTTTGGCTGTTAGAAAGAGTAACTCTTCACAGATATGCACTGTATATGGTAGACTGTTGTTCTGTATACGTTTTTCTGTCAACAGGGGAGAGTGATATACGGTAAAACAAAAACAGAGGTAGTATCGAACTAACCTCCAGAGGAGGAAGCTCTGGTTTTTGCTTCCCATGTGTCCTATGAGACGGGATAGAAGAATATGAGAGCCGGTCGTCTTCTGCGATATCCTTCTCCAACGCCGCATTCTCCATCGGCGTACTCTCTAACAGAGTGCGGGAACGTCCTGAGCGTGTTGTGAAATAGGAAATTACAGTAAATGTGTGGTTGTGCAAGAGAACACTAAGACTTCACTAGTCCAAGTACAGTGGTCTTGTGGGAAGAAACACAGTAGAACAGAACGCACAGTCTACAAAACACTCATAAGTTTCGAATCAGTTAGCTTCGCTCACCTGTTCACCTTTTTGAGCGTTCATCGGTAGTGTAACAGCCAAGAGGTAGCTTCGAGTGACGCGTAATACCAGAATCTCCGGGAAGGCAAAACAAAGTCGGAGCTGGGTTTCCACACGGACGCAAGACATCAATTCACAAAATATGCAAAGCTCTACAGTAGATACTCGTCCACAACAAATCGTCCACTTGGACTATATAGGTACGAACCAAATGAACAAACGTACCCCCACGTGAGACTCGGACCATCCATGTCGGTGGCTGATGGGGTACCCCTTAGAATGGAGCTGAGTACAAGAACCGGGGCGTCCGCTGAGTCAACGTAGAGAATTCGGCGGGCGGTGTATCGTTTATTATTTTCAAATTTGGAATTCCCCGCGTTTCTTTTGTCCGTATTTGTAACCCCCGCTCCACTCGTGTTCAGTTCGTGAGTGTGAACTGGCATCCGCTTGTCCCTACCATTTCGCTTATTTGACCTTGAGGTAAGCCAGCTATTTCGTGGCCGTGTGACTGTCTCACATGGGAGCCTCTTTGGTTCGTAGCTATATAGACCAAGTGGACGAGTATCTACTGTCGAGGTTTGTATATTCTGTGAACCGATAGCTTACGTTAATAGTACCGAGTAGAAACCCAGCTCCAACTTTGTTTTGCCTTCCCGGGGGTTCTGGTATTACGCGTCACTCGAAGATATCGCTTGGCTGTTACAGGTAATCTCATGTCTGGTTTCGAGTTCTACGTCAACAGCTGAAGGGGTCGTCGAATCCCACCAGCTCCGTGGTGTTAAATCGACCGGGGTATTTGATGTTGATCAATATGTTAATATTCCTCAACCATATGACAACTGCGGTTTCATTGGGTCCAAATCGGCACCAACACTTGCACGTGGCAACTCAACTAGTACTCTTCAGATTCCGAACAGTGGCATCAGTGTAAGAAACCAGTATACGTGAAACGATCCCTGAGAACAAAAGTGAAGAGAGAGAGACGCAGAACCCCAATATCAATCAGTCTGCGACCTACATGCAATAGAAGATGGCTTGACCGAGATACAAGTGTTTGCTGCTTGTCTCGCAGTGAATGACTTAAAATCTACAAACGCTACAAAATATCAAGCTCTCCCAATAAAGTCAAGATGAACCCAGCAGTGGTGATTTGCAAATGGACCCTTATAGAGAGAAAATAATGTACCCCTTCAAGTCACACTGCCCATAAGGTTGATGAGAACCGCGGACAGTCCACTACCGGTTGCGACCTTCTTGCGAGTCATCTCCGAATTCCAGTCGATCTTACTCCATTCTTGAACACCAAGCTGAACGTCTGCCGATGAATACTCACTTGCACATGGAAGTGGTATTAACGAGGAGGTTGGATACTCAACTGAATCTCTTGTTTATAATATTCTTGTGAGTAGTAAAGAAAAGTATTTCGATATGTCGAATATCGTCCCCATTGAAACATGAGGTGGCCTTTGTGCAGCACATCCAGTTGAAGAATATCATAAACCAGAGGTTCAGTTGAACTTCGATTGAGCCTTCTGTTGAAAGCAACTTCTCTTGAAAGTATATGAAAACAATACATTGTCCTGTATAAAGCGGCGCCTTGCAAACGAGAAGACGGTCTAACCAGCGTGTAAGGAGCCTGTGATACTGAAAAAGGTGCAGAGTATCAACACACGTTCGACCGCATCATCCCTTAAGTGTAACACAACACGTAGTCCCATTGTGAACGAACAGCTGCCATATAAATGGGTGGGAGTGCGCATGAGCCGACAAGGACAAATATTTCGGGATCCGCTTTGGAACTATGGGAAAACCCTCGAGTAAATTAGTTTTGCCAGTGTTCCACTGGATAAAAACTACTGGATCCCTTGAACGCCTGTCAGAACCAGACTTGTGCTTAGGATAGATGTTAAACGTAGCCATGTGGCTTTTCAATAAAGCTACTCACCTGGAAAGAAGCTGTAAGCACTTTTAGGATTGACAGCTTGAGAGAGGGCGTCTATCTTGAAGAAACGCATAGACGGAAACGGGACCATTGCCGTCCAAGCAAGGATCATGAAGGTCAAAATCAGAAGACTGGTTCCGCCAGCCGCTGCGGCTTGTGATCCAGACTTCAGTGTTGTTCTTGGTTTGACAAAGAGTGGCAGAGGGGTGAGTCGATCGTGACGGTTTAGCACTTTGGAAATGTAGGATCGCAGCTTATGGATGTGCGATAGAAGATCACTACAGAATAACAAAGAGGTTGAACAGGAAGCGAAATCAGATGCAGTCATGAACATGAGGACAACGTGCTTCTGATCGTGGCCATGGATTGATTTTGATTCGTATCACGTATTACAGAACACGGATGATGAACTATTTTGACAGTTTTGTTGGAACCACACAGGACACGTCTCCAAAATACAGAGAACTCTGGACGCTACCCAGAACGCCCTTACGCTCGAAAGACCTACGCAAATAGTTGGTCCTATTCTGGTCAATTCATATCGACCCGATCCACGCACACTTCACAGACCTTGGTCCGAAAGTATAACAGATAAACTCTGAAAGTAGCGAATTCTTATCGAATTCCCGATTTAAAAAGCCCGCTCAAAAGTAGGACCATTTTCACAAGGAAACGGGATGTTTGAGTGCATGATAACTTCTCTAAATAAGGCCAACAACCGTAACAAAATAACACGGGGAATATGAAAAATCACGAAGTCAAATGAAAACATCCGGTTTTGGTGCCAGTAACAGCCACATTGTACGGACCAAAACAAACTAACCGCTTGTCGTTTTCCAGTGTTTCGATATGGCGCCGCAACCGCTGGTTTTCCTTGGTAGATAGTGCCATTCGACGTTCCAAATCGACCATGTACTCCTGACGTCTAATTCGACTAGCCTGGGCTGAGAGTTTGTTTCGAATTTTACGCCGCACGGTACGCAGTGCTTTCTCCTCCGCCCGAGTTAAGGGAAACCGTGTTGGCAACCGGATGCCCATAGAGTGCAACATTTTCCGTTCCTCCGCAGTGAGACACAAGCGTTGACCCTGTGTGATAATTTGAAGAGAAACTAGTTATAAAATCAGCCATAAATCAAAGTCCAACAAACAGAATGGGCTGTAAAGAAGAGTAAATGCAACTCAAAAGTGTATTTGATTCGAAAAGTCTATTATGACTAACGGGCGCTGCGCACCCGCCTGAACACCCCAATTCGATACACTCCTGACATGGTCAAGGCTGAGTATCCTTCTGTGGTGCCTAGATGCACCCTAAACAATACATAATAAAACTTTGCCAACTCTGTTTGACGACAGCAAAACACTAGTGTTGAACAGTGATGTTATGCTGTCGATGATGATGACTGTTATCCCTATTGCCAACAATGAAGTTGTAAACAGGAGTTCGTCCGACAGTGAACATCTCAATTACCGGTCGAACGCAAGGTCCGAACAATGCTTATGTCCAGGCGTGTAGTACGGGACCAGTGAAACCGCCAAAAACTTGACCTCAGAAGTATCGGAAACGAAGGAAATCGGGATTAGATTCGGTCTTACCCGGGAAACGGTCTCTTTGCGTACATAGTGGAGCTAAGGCAGTAACCGTTGTCTGGGGGGAACAAACAATTGGAGACGTCCGCTTGAGAATCCCACTAAAAGCGCCCAACTAGGCTGCGAATCACCAAGTCGATTCAGCACGTCCTCGGTCGTGAGGTGCATCACATTAAGCGGATTAGCCAATAAGATCAGGTTTATGGATGGAATTTTTAATTGGGTAAAAACGACAGGTTCTCGGGGTATCCATTAACCTTGCGCAATAACATAAGACAACATTAAAGTGGACACGATAGCTGACCACTTAAAATTCAATGTGACCACACCAACGACCGCATCAACGCTCCGTGCTCTAAAAAGTCTATATCATGTAAAATATCGGGCCAGACATCCGAGGAAAGCGGAAGATCAAGGGGATGTTCGGGTTTGCATAATACTATTAAGTAAAAACCGTACCGCAAAATGTTGCGGCTAACACATAGAAAAGGTCAGAAGTTACAGCTTGGAGACCTAGAAAAAAAATATAAAAAGGGCCAAGGTAGAAATCTGAAGAATTTTTTAAACTGGACTGATAGTACTGTCACCCTTGAACTAAGGTAATCGATCAGCTGTGACCACCTTTCAATGCAAATTTAGTGTGCACCGCGAGAGAACGAAAATATAATACTGTCAAGTTGTCCATACCTAAATATAAGCAACCCGCTAGAAACCCGGTTGATAAAACGAATTCAAACTCACAGCCCGATGAATGGTTGATTTGATGCCATATTTCCTGAGGTAAAGTTTCACTTTATCAGACGAGTGTTTCATTCTAACATAATTTAAAACGCATTAACACCATGCTCCTGCGACACCTTTAGTCTTGGAACAAGAGCACAAAGGCTATCAAGATGGGGCGCGGCAATCAGCTGAGAGGTATAAACAGGGGTTTTAACCTGGATGTTCGAACTAGAAACCAGTGGTTTATTCTATGGGTCGAGGTTAGAGTTTGAAATCAAGCCATTAGATAAGGAGCCAGTCACCACATCCGCTCAATCAAGTATATAGGCGGATGAGGTGGTCCGTGAGTAGTAAATTCAGATTCGGATAGTGGTCAGGGAGACAACAGTGGCCATTAGCCAACGGAAGAATTGTCACAAGAGCAGGAGCTCTAGTCGGGTCAACTGAGGAACTTACCGGCTTTCCGGTGACCAGATCTTCGTTGTTCAGGCACTTTTCTATGCCAGCGTTTCTCGGACCAAGTGAGGATATATCAACATTTTCGTCTACCAGCTTCCGTCTGTAATCCGAGTTGTGTTGCTTTAACCGTATGTGTGCGGTCAAATCAGGCCCACATAAAGGTGGAGGAAAGTTGTGTGGCATATCCAATAAGGCTTTCGATGAGGATGGTGTTCGGGCGTTTGTAAGGGAGACTGGTGTATTCTTGTCAGACTTGTCACGATCAACACTGACTTGAATATCCAGAGCGGTTGCCAAACGCGGTGATGACAATGGCATGACGTTGATGTCATTTAGGTCAACGGGATCATTTGTTGGACCGAGAATGTCCAACCAACTAAGATCGACTGGCACCTCATCCACCTGATCCAGCAAACATCGCGGTAATCCGTTTGCATCCAATTCAAAGGAGAACAAATTGTTTGTGACCGGATCAGCTTCAAAAAATAGTAGTGAAATGTAAGATAGGGTCTTCAAAACCCGGACAACATATATTAGGATGTATTCACCATTAAAGCAAAAGGCCAAAATCAACTTGGTAAAAGGCATGCTAATCGATTCAAATACCAAGACTTTGCACGTAGGAATTTACCGACCGGTGACGAATAAATTTTACGGTGAAACTAGTATATCAGACGGAACCACGTTGATATTCCGCTGATGAGCCTAAAGCACAAGGCGTTTTGGGACTACTGATCCCGTCAAGTTTAGTTCAAACTGGAAAAGGAAGCTTCCAAAGAATGAAAATACGTAGAACAGCGGTCATTTTGGGAAGGTTGTACCAGCTTATGTGACAGAATCACCACAAATGGCGACCGTTTTACATTCCGTGTTCCGTTGTGCGTAGCAGACAGGTATTCTTCCTAAGCTCATTGATGAACAAGCCAAAACTCACCGACACATAAATGACGTGTGCACGACATACTACGAAGATTACAAACGTTTGTTTACCTTCGTCTCTGTCTGGTGAGATATCAGAAGTCTGATGGGACTCATCGGTCTCAACAGTCTCTTGATGGTCCAGGACCGAAATACTCGGGGAATACATGACGCGGTAAATATCTGCACTGGTTGGATTCAAGCTGTTGCCAGAAACATCATGGCCCGGTGATTCGTGTATAACTCTGATTTTTGGTGTACATGAATTAACAAGTATGTTCATGTCCATTCATGTCTGTAAAAAGCGAGATGGAGATCCGAATACCGCTGCGAAAATGGCGGAGTGGTTAGGAGTACAGCGACTTCCTCGCTCAATAAATAACGATTGAACACAGAATTCCAGTGTGCTGAAAGTTGAACATAAGATATAGTCTGACACGTGTTACTGCTGGATAGCTAACGATGCATGCACGAACACTGATAAAATGTTTGTGATTTCAACCAAATGAGAGGGTGTGGAAGCAGTCAAAAACGAACTGATTCGGCGAAAGTAGAATGCCGTACCTATTTGGTTACTGTTTTAATCCCATCGGAAAACTAATCCACGAGTAGCAGTAGTAGGTTGCTTAATTTCGTTTGAGTAGGTATTGACCCATATTCCATTTTCGATTCCGTCGAATTCACTTTGACTTCGCATTCCACCGACAAAATATAACCCCCAGCAAACTTAATGTTCATAACAAGCTGTGATATCAACACACATCAAACTTCAATGTCAATTCAATTCAGTTCAATTTATTAGCTATAAACCGTGTACCAGAGGCACACTAGTTCCAGCTGCTACAGTGTGAATCACCAGAAAGTGGAAGAGTGTGGGACATACGGCCAAGCCTTGGAGGCGATGGCATGTTCAGTTGTTTCGGGAATTAAGTAGCTACGCATTAACGGCGATAGCTTTGATAAACAAGCACAACTGTCTGCGTGAGTAAGTCTTTTCTGCCGATGTCATTAACCATTGATGAGTTGAGTCCCGGGGCACCCATCCAGGGAGTCGACAGTTGCCGACCTGACTAAGTTTACTGGTTAGTGTTTACGTACTTCGTTGCCAGGTCATACACTGTCCACCTCTCGGTCGCTTCCACTCAGCACAGGGCTGGGGAAAAAGAGCTCTACGAGGCAGAAGGTCTTCTGGCATGCGGAGTACATGTCCCAACCAGCGTGACCTACAAAGCGTGGGTAATTCATCTATCTGCAACGGGTACTTTCATTGAAGAGTGTGTCCAGCACCAAAAGCTGCGTTGGTTGGGACACGTATTGTGTATGCTAAACCATCGTTTGCCGAAGAGAGTGCTGTTTTCCAGGCTTAACTCAGACTGGCAGAAGCAGTGAGGTGGCCAAACCTTGACCAAGCAGAGGGGTATGAAGGTGATTAAGAGACGCTTGTGTGCTGTCGATGCTACTCGCCTTCCAGGATGAGGACCGCGTGATCCCCACTGCGCCTGGTTGGAGACACTGCAAGATATGGCGGCCAACCGATTTCAGTTGCGTTCTTGTTGTCAGTTTCTATCCAAGTTGCCTGAATGAGTGTCTGGAGGTGTAGGCACCTCGGAATGATTGTATTAAGCTAGCACCAAGTCCCTTCCCCGTCAACCTTCATTCGTTTCTTCACAATAAGACTTTCAAATAAATCACGGTTGTACGGCGGCGAAGTGTCGAAGTGATGAACACTGATGTCAAGCTGTCGATAATGATGATGAATTCATCTATCGCCAGAGAGTTCTTTCTTCCTAAAACCATCAGCATTGCTAATCCGATGTTCCTACCAGAATTGAATGCTCCGGAGACACCGATGGTCAAACACTGATATCTTTCGTATATCCTCCGCGCGTAGAGGCCACGTTTCTAATTCACAAAGCAGTATGGATCGCACCACCACAGTGTGAACTCTGTCCTTGACGGACAAACTCACGTCACGACGGTGCCATAGGTGTCAAAGGTTGGCAAAAGCTGCCCTGGCTTGCCAGATCCGAGAAGTGATCTCATCTCCAGCAAGTCCACCGGAACTTATACAACTGCCCAGGTAAACAAATTTACAAACAAATTTACATCGATTGGCTTGTCTGCAAGCATGAGGTTTGAGTATGAACCCACCCAGTCTTCTAGAAGCATTTTACACTTTGCAAGTTTGAAGCGCATGCCAAATCGTGTGACAGAGTTATTCAGGTTATTCAAAGTCGTCTGCATCTGGTGAGGATATCAATCAAGTAGAGCAATATCGTTTGCGGGGACGTCCCGGGAGCATTTCGACTCCCGAGGTTTCAGAGGCAGGCAGAAGAATTTCAAGCAGCATATCAACAACAATGTTAAAGAGGAAAGGTGAGATGGGGCAGCCTTGTCTTACACCACTGGACTTGGTGAACTCAGGCGAGTGCTTCCCGTATACTCGTACGCGTCCACAGGAGTCCGCATACAGTGCCTTGGTAAGAGATAGAAATTTGGAAGGGACACCTTTGATCGTCACACACTGCCAAAGTTTCTGACGATCGAGAGTCAAAAGCAGCTTTCAGACCAAGAAAAAACAGACCAACGTGGGACGTCTGAAGGAGTGGCGCAGTTCAGAATTTGTCTCAAGGTAAAGATATGGTCGATGCATCCTCGATCGGGGCGAAACCCAGCTTGCTTCTCACGAATCTCTCTCCCGATAAACCACCAACCTGCACAAAATAATGCCAGAGAGCAACGGAAACTAGGCTGATACCACGATGATTTTCACATGACGTTCTTGCTCCTTTTGAAAACTGGGATGACGGTCGAGGAGCTCCATTCGGCTGGTATTCTGTTTTCGTTCCAAATCTTCTGCAGTATGGTTATCAGACTGTTCACCAGGACCTCACCACCTTTGAAGGGCGCGGGGTGTAGACCATCCAGTCCAGGCGCCTTGTTGAGCTTCAGGATTGAAATCTCACGCTGGATTTCGGTTTCTGATGGTTAGTTAATGTAAATGTTCCATTCGGGCCCGCTTGCTTCTTTCAGCAGTTGTGTTGAAGGAAGACCAGCTGAACTGTTCTTTGAAGTGCTCAGCCCACCGCTCAAGATGGCGATTGAGAGAGTGAATGGCCGCTCAGTCTTTTTCGCATATTGTCTCACTGACACTTGCCTTCTTTTGACCGGTTGATCGAACCAGTTGACAGGAGCGGCCGTTGCCTGCAGCGAAGGCCTTCTCCATTTTCTGGGTCTTCGAAATCCACCAGTGTTCTCTGTCATTCTGCAAGTTCCTTAATATCCGCTTGTTTGAGGGATCTGCGTGCACTATCAAAGTCGCTAGTTGCTGGTATGACCTTACTGGCCACAGTAAGATCTGCTGATCTGGACGATATCCAGTGTTCATTCAGTCGAGTCAGATGACCTGGACAAACAATTCTGAAGGCTGAAAGCATCGCTTCTTTAACTCGCCTCCATCCATCCTCCAAGCAATCTTCGTCATCCGCATGACTTTGCATTTCCAGTAGCTTTCTAGCCAGACCAAGTCGATACTATTCAGCTACTTAAATCTGTCGAAGTTGATGAATGGAGCTGCTCTCTTTCGGCACGCGTAATGCTGGTGGAAAGCGAAATGTTAACCTGGCCCGCATGATGATGTGATCAGAGTCAAGTTGCGTACCCCAGAAGGAACGACAATCCTCAACTGAGGCTCTCCATCGGTAGCTGATAGCCATATGACCCAATTGCGTCCTCGACTGTCTTGTGGTATATGGCCTCCAAGTAACTCGCTGTGAACGTTTGTGTTGGAAGCACGTAATGGCCAGAAACAGACTATGATCTGCACACAACTGAAGAAGCCGCTCTCCATTATCCGTACGCTCAGTATCGACTCCAAACCTACCATCTAATTGTGCTTCTTCCGGAATTGGTCGTCCAACTTTGGCATTCATATCACCCACAAGGATTACTATATCCGTCCTTCTTGTCCACCGAAGCAGTCGTGACAAATCTTGATAAAACTCGTCCTTCTCAGTCTCACACCTGCAGTCTGTTGGGGCGTATCCTGATACGAAAAATAAACACCATTTACCGCATCGACCTGCTTTAATCATAACCGAGCCAAACAACCGCACAGCGCACGAGCGACTGTTCGCTGGGATCCAGTCCAGTAAGGCGCTTTCAGCCTTGGGGCTGAGTGCAACTCCCACGCAGTAAATACCACGAGCCATTGCGTCAGGATCACCAGATACCCGAAGAGTGAAATATTGAACATCTTAGCGGCGCAAAGAACACGTTTGAAGTGTGTTTCGGAGACATAGCATACATTGAGGGAAATCAAGGTTTCCGCAAGGGATGCCTGTTGTCCAATTTGACACAGAGTACGAACATTAAAGGCGGCAACGTGGATGAGATCTTTTGAGGTCAGTAAGTGATTATTTTGGTTTATTTTTCCTCAGCGCAGGATTAGACACGAAATAGTAGCTAGGAGAGTGCCAGATGGGTTGATTACACAGCACTGTACGATGGGTGGGGAGTGTGGGAGACGGCGTGAGCAAAGAGCTGAGAGGACAGATGATACTTCCCGATTGTCCAGGCCGAAGAAGGGGGTTTAGTTGAGGTACTCCAACTTGAGCCTTTGACTCAAAAGTCTGGCCCACAAGGCAGTGAGAAGATGTAGGGTTTTGTTCGGGGACCCTGCACCTAGCCTCTGACTCAAGAGTCTGAACAGCGAGACAGCGTTTCTTAGGGTTTTCTTGGGGGATGCTTCCCGGAACCAATGACTTAATAGTCTGATCTACTTGGCTGTAGGGGGCTGACCTGGCCCGAGGGAGCAGTAGGGCATTACTGTTTCACTTCTAATAGAGCTGCGCACAGCAGGTGCACCGGACTCTGGTTTTAAAGATATTTCGACCGTATTGAATAATGCGCCGGCGGTCACGGTCAACCGTTGGGCGATCGGAGTGTGCTGTTTTTAGGGTCGACCTTTTATAACCCATTATTCCTCGGGGGAAGACAGCATCACTGCTTCTATGAATATGGACATCGCCTGGGGAAAACGCCTTACAGCCTTCACACTCCTATCGCGGAGGACTGGAATACTTACCTCCAGACCGCCTCGTAATACGACTACTCGCAGTACGGAGATTCGCTGTTCTTCGTCGGGCTGCTCCCCGTTGGTCTCCTTGGGAATTGAGTTCCAGCCAGTAATAGCCCGCAGGATTATTGTAGCACAAAAGCCCGACCACCACGACAAGCTGAAACTTCAATGTGGTGGATGATTTATTCCCATCAATGATGTGTCTACACTTAGTCAACTTCCAACCCTTATCCAAACGTCTCATCCTGATCGGGAATAGGTTTCTAAGAGAAACGAATAAATTCGTCCGTCAGATCTAAACTAAATGCTCCCACGAGGCCGGTTATTATCCAGCCTCTGGTGTGAAATTCCTGCTTAGTGCCTCCTCGTGACGAAAACCGTCTTACTATAGTGGAACGGCAAAAGTGGGTTTCAAGTACCACAAATTAACTGACTATAAACGGAAATGGATAAACATTGAAGTGGAAGTCAAAGGCGTCCAGTTTCACTTTCCAGCTTTTAAACGGGTACCTTATGTCAACTCGTGTGCGCTTGTACGGACATACAAAAAGCCATAGCGTCTATCACATGGAGACTGAACCTCACCGTGGTGTGAAGGTTTGGGTACTTCGGCGACCCACTGAGCTATACTGGGGGCATCCGCTCGACACTCGTAGAGTCTCTACCAGCTTGGTCAATGGTTAGAGGTCTGGTCCCCCAGGTTGGGGGTTGGAAGACGTGTGGCGACTTGTTCGGTAAAAACGGTAATGCGTTTGCATTTCCCGTCCAACCCCGGTGCCTTGTGGTCAGGCTTTGAGCCAAAGGCTTTGATTGAGGACCCTAAATATGATAATCGTTCAACTGTAACACTTTTGGTGCCTACATGCCATGCCACCCGAAGGAAGCACGAGGGTTGGGATACTGCCAGGTTGCCCAAGCCTAGACAGGGGAAGTCTAGAGGTAGAGGTCGGGTTCGAACCACGGACCTTATGGTCATTAAATTCGCGCTCTAACCACTGAAAAGAGGCTACAGCTGACGCCCCCGTCTTCCTCTTTCACATACTTTTTCTTTCCCCTCCCCCATCTCACTAATAACTCTTTTCTTGTAGGCCCAGCACTTAGGACCGATGACTCTGTTCGTTCTGCATCGGTTTTGCAAGCAACATCTACACGTCCTCCTGTGCCGAAACCCTCAGACATCTTGAAATCAATATTCAAATCCAGACGCCCAGTCTATCTGGCTGCCTTCAATATCTGCACTCTGAACGAGCAGGACCATGCAAAATCCCTCGAACTAGCGCAGAAACAGTCGCTGTCGTTTTTGCTGAACGATCAACTCCCCTGTGCTACCGTATCGAATGACCCGCCAGTCTCCACGTTCTCAAGCATCATCGCATCAGAAGACGACTGCTGCTGGTATGGGGTCTCCATGCTTCCTCTGTAGCTGTGCTCGTCACCCGCGTTACACATGCCCCACTAAAGATGCGACCTGCAAAAATGTGGAGAGAAAGGGCGTTTTCAAAAGGTATGCAGGTCTTCTACTGGTCCGAAGAACACCTCATCTGTTTCAAGTGAACTATCTTGCGTCACTGCAGTGGCTCCCGAGTGTCTCAAAAGTCTCTAAAAATCTACCCAATCACTCACAATACAACCTTTCCTGTCCCTGAATCTGTTATGAAAGCATTTGATGTTGCGATTTCCGCTACACTCAATCAAGATGGCAGACCGGTCGCATTCTTCTCACTTACATTGTCTGTCAGCGAAAAACATCATTCTGCCATTGAGAAAGAAGCGTGCGCGGTTGTCGAAGCAGTGCGCAAATGGAGGCATTACCTACTCGGGACCCACTTCAAAAGTGTAACCGATCAGCGGTCCCTTGTGTTCATGTATTCAACACAACAAAAATGAAAAATAAAATTACAAAATTCAACGATGATGCATGGAGTTATCGCATTTTTCTTTTGACGTAACCTACAGACCAGGCATAGAAAACAAAGCTGCTGACACTCTCTCAGAGTGTCTGTGCGAACACTTCATTTCAGCCGGATCTAAAATGCTTACACGCAACTCTGTGCCATCCTGGATCAACACGCATGATGCATTTCGCTCGTGTCAAGAATCTCTCGTTCTCCCTAGAGGACATTCGACCTGTCATTAAGCAGTGTCATGTGTGTGCCGAATTAAAACCAAGTTTCTACAAGCCATGTAGTGGTACACTCAGTAAAGCCACACAAACGTCTGAAAGTCTAAGCATTGACTTCAAGGGACCACTGCCTTCGACGACTCGAAACAAATATCTACTGACGATTGTAGACGAACATTCCCGTTTTCCGTTCGCCTATGCTTGTCCAGATATAAGTTCGTCTAAGATGATATCATGCCTTGTGCCGCTCTTCGCTACATTTGGCCTGCCCAGTTTCGTGAAGTCGGATCGCGGCTGATCATTCATTTCGGATGAGATCAAGCGATTTCATGAAAACGGCGTTGCCACCAGTCGGACCACTCCATATAACCCAAGAAGGAACGGTTACATGGAACGATTAAATGGAACTTTGTGGAAAGCTGTTACGCTTTCATTACGATCAACAGGTCTTCAAATCAGTCACTAGGAAACCGTTTTACAAGACGCCCTCCATTCGATTCGTTCTTTGTTGTGCACCGCCACTAATGCCATTCCACACGAGCGAATGTCCGCAGTTGATACATCGTCGCCGCAGTGGTGTTTTCGCCAGGACCAGTGTTAGAAGGACTACCTCCAAACGAACAAATCCATCTTACTAACGACTTGTCTTGTATAATGAAACCTTGTTTCTACATTTCAGCCTCTCACTGACATCCTATTGGACTGTTAGCTCTTTTTATATTCTGGTTCAGTTGAATTCCATACCACGGAACGATCCACTTGTTTGCAGTATAACTTCCTCGAAGTTGTTTGTCTTCTCCATTACGGTGACCTAACGTGTCTGACTGATACACTATCAAAGAGGATATAAGACTGGCGACGGGAACCCAACGCGAACACAAACATGTCAATTTCAGCTGAGGATTCGAAAGCAATCCTTCAACAGCAACAAGCGCAGTTCGAACAATCGCAATTGCGACTTGTTCAGTCTCTTACTCAAGCTATCAGTCTTCAGAAGTCGGTTCCATCTCAAATGGGGGCGAGACGGCCCAAGTGGTTAGAGCGCGAGCTTACTGACCGGAAGGTCCGTGGTTCGAACCCGACCTCTGCCTCTCGACTTCCCCTGTCTAGGCTTGGGCAACCTGGCAGTATCCCAGCCCTCGTGCAACCTTCGGGTGGCATGGCAGTTAGGCACCGAAAGGGTGCTACAGCTGGACGATTCCATCTCAAATTGGTACTTCATTATCCTTTTCCGATTCTATCGCAGCAACTGTTACCGAATTTCTCTACGAACCAGCATCTGGTCTCACATTCGATTCATGGTACAGTCGCTGGGAAGATACTTTTCAGAACGAGTTTACCGACAAAGATGATGCGTGGAAATCCCGTCTCTTGGTCCGGAAACTTGGAACCCTCGAGCACGATCGGTTCACGAACTTTATTCTTCCCAAACATCCAAAGGATCTAAACTTTGCACAAACAGTGGAACAACTCCGTGAAATTTTCGGTGAGCAACATTCACTTTTTAATGTTCGATACAATTGTCTCAAATTGGCCAAGCGCGATGCCGACGATTACGTCACTTTTGCCGGTGTCGTCAACCGTGAGTGTGAAAAATTTCAATTGCAGTCACTTACAGAGGATCAGTTCAAGTGTCTAATTTTTGTTGCTGGTCTTCAGTCTCCGCAGGAATCGGATATTCGCACTCGATTGCTTTCCAAGCTTGAGCACGAGAAGGACATTACTGTGAAAGTACTCACTACCGAATGCCAACGTTTGCGTAATCTTAAACACGATACCGCAATGGTACAGCAGACGTCACGACCTACTAATCCCAGTGGTGTCATGGCATTGAAACGAACCACTGTTACACATGGGAAAAAACCGCCAACATCGTGTTGGTCCTGTGGCGAGTGGCATTATGCACGTTTCTGTCCATTCAAGAAGCACCAGTGCCAGACGTGTCATCGGTGGGGCCACAAAGAAGGTTTCTGCCGCACCCAAAAACCAAAAGAGCTTCGACAGTCCAATCAGCAACACGGTCAAAAAGCAGTCGTACAAGAAACGTCCGCAGTCCAGATCTGTGTTTGCAACATTCCAAGTTGAATTCGAGTCCCGAAGGAAATACCTTACAGTTTCCATCAACAAAGTTCCAATCCGTCTGCAGCTCGACACAGCTTCAGATATTACGTTGATCTCACGTTCCAATTGGGAGTTGATAGGAAAACCTGTTGTGTCACTCACTAATCATCGGGCCCAAAGTGCATCTGGCAGTACCCTACTGCTGACTGGCAAGTTAGCCTGTAATGTATCATTCAACAATGTACAGTTTTCAGGAACTTGTTATCTCACTGAATGCCCTAATTTGAACATTCTTGGACTCGATTGGATTGAGAAACTTAATCTTTTCAGCGTACCTTTATCATCTGTGTGCAGTGCTCTGAAATTTTCATCCTCCTCAGACATTGCAGAACACTTTACTAAAACACTGAAGACAACATTCAACGATGTCTTCCAAAGTGGCCTTGGATGCTGCACCAAAACCAAGGCAAGCCTCAAACTCCAACCTGGTTCCACACCAATTTTCAGACCGAAGCGTCCCGTACCATTTGCCGCTCTCGCAACTGTGGAGAATGAACTTTTTCGTCTCCAGCAATCCGGAGTTATCCAGCCAGTAAACTACTCATCATGGGCAGCTCCCATTGTTGTCATCAAAAAAGCAAATGGCAAGGTGCGCATATGTGCTGATTATTCCACTGGATTAAACGCAGTGTTGGACTCTCACCAATATCCATTACCGGTACCAGAAGATTTGTTCACCAAGCTCAATGGTGGAAAATGTTTCGCAAAGCTGGATCTCGCTGATGCTTACCTTCAAATAGAAGTCTCTGATGACTCCAAAGAACTTCTGACAATTAACACACATCGCGGGTTATTTCAATTTAACCGTCTGCCATTTGGGGTAAAATCTGCACCAGCAATATTTCAACAAACAATGGATGCCATGCTAAACGGGCTATCAGGAGTCGCTGCTTATTTGGATGACATCATTCTTACAGGTTCTAATCAAGAAGAACTTTTGCATCGTTTACATTGTGTACTTGAACGAATTCAACAATATGGTTTTCGTCTACGTGCAGAGAAATGTGCATTTTTTCTCACTTCCATCAAATATCTTGGATTTATTTTTGACGAACATGGTCGTCATCCAGACCCAGAAAATATTTCTGCCATACAACAAATGTCAGCACCGACGAATGTAGCGACCTTGCGCTCCTTCCTCGGTTTAGTAAGCCATTACAGTTCATTTTTGCCAGACATGCATCGTGTCCGTGAACCACTAAATCATCTTTTAAAAAAGGATGTGCCTTGGAACTGGTCACATCAGTGCCAGTCCGCTTTTGACAAAGTAAAGTCACTTCTCAACTCTGATTTGCTACTCACACATTACAATCCAGCCCTGGATATTACTGTTGTTTCAGACGCATCCAACTATGGTATTGGAGCTGTCATATCTCACGTTTTCCCCGACGGAAACGAAAAAGCAATTGCCCACGCAGCTAGATCCCTAACAATTACCGAGTGCAATTATGGTCAGATTGAAAAAGAAGCTTTAGCAATAATCTTCGCCATCAAGAAGTTCCACAAAATGCTCTATGGACGTCATTTTACGCTGATCACTGACCATAAGCCCCTTCTAGCCGTTTTCGGATCTAAGAAAGGCATTCCTGTTTACACAGCCAACCGTTTGCAACGTTGGGCTACAATGCTTCTAGGCTACGACTTCTCCATCAAGTACCAGTCTACTGATGCTATTGGCCAAGCTGATGCATTATCAAGACTCATGGATTCTCAACGTCAACAACCCGAGGATGCTGTTGTTGCCTCAATAACGGTGGAACCCGAAGTTAACGCAGTGCTCGCTACTACAATCCGTGCACTCCCAGTTACTTCTGCCATGGTTCGCGGCGCCACTGCTCGTGATCCGTTACTTCAAAAGGTACTCCATTTTCACCGCACACACTGGCCTGCAGTATGTTCCGATAAACAACTTCAACCGTTCTACCAACGTCGATCCTCACTTTCCGAAGTTGATGGTTGCTTACTCTTCGCAGAACGAGTAATTGTGCCCCCGGAATTACAGAATGATGTCCTTAAACAATTTCACTTTGGACATCCCGGTATTAACCGCATGAAGGCGCTAACACGTAGTTATGTCTACTGGCCGAACATGGATAAGCAGTTAGAAGAACTTGTACGCAAGTGCTCAAAATGCCAATTATCTGCAAAATCCCCTCGGAAAACAGAATTATGTTCATGGCCTGTTCCAGAAACTCCATGGTCACGACTTCATGTTGATTTTGCGGGACCAATCAACGGCCAACAATATCTCATCCTAGTAGATGCTTATAGCAAATGGCCAGAAGTGTTTAACATGGACCATATTACTGCTTGTGCTACCATTTCAAAACTACAACACGTTTTTAGCCACTTTGGCGTTCCAAATATCATTGTTTCTGACAATGGCAGTGCATTCACTTCCGCTAAATTTTCCGATTTCTGTCAAGAAAATAGCATACAACATGTGCGATCACCACCGTTCCATCCACAATCAAATGGCCAAGTGGAAAGATTTGTGGACACTTTCAAACGCGCACTTCTAAAACTCAAAGGGGAGGGGACCACACCGGAAATCATCGAGACATTTCTGCTGAGTTACAGGGCGACACCAAATGTTAACGCTCCACATGGTAAGTCCCCGGCGGAGGTACTTATGAACCGGAAGATCCGCTTACCCGTTGACGTCATCCGTCCAACACCACATTCACCAACCGGTAGAAACATAAATATGGAAGTTCAGTTCAACCGACATCACGGTGCTGTAAGTAACATATTTATACCCGGCCAATCTGTGCTAGCAAAAGACTATCGTGGTGGTGCGGAAAAGTGGACACAAGGCATAATTGTGCGCCGCGCTGGAAGAGTTGTCTATGAGGTAAATGTAGGCTCCTCTATCTGGGTCCGCCATGCCAATCAGCTACGCGCTTCCTATCTTCCAGCGACAGCTACACTCGACCCTGTTCTTCCACTGGAGATTCTTCTCGACACATTTGAGTTAGCTCAAAAGCCAAAATCTCCAGAGCCGATGAATGAACCAGCAATTTCCAAAAGTTGCGCACCTAGAAGATGGACCGATCGAATACGAAGGCCCGTCAGACCAATGCAACTCAACCCTCAGCAGCAGTCCTACGATCGAGCACTTCAAAGGGGAGGTGTTAGGAGGACTACCTCCAAACGAACAAATCCATTTTACTGACGATTTGTCTTGTATACTGAAACCTTGTTTCTACATTTCAGCCTCTCACTGACATCCTATTGGACTGTTAGCTCTTTTTATATTCTGGTTCAGTTGAATTCCATACCACGGAACGATCCACTTGTTTGCAGTATAACTTCCTCGAAGTTGTTTGTCTTCTCCATTACGGTGACCTAACGTGTCTGACTGATACACTATCAAAGAGGATATAACAACCAGTTCTGATGCGGCGAAATACACTATCTTCGAAATATGACCTCGTAGTCGAAAAAGTTGAGCTCCTGAAGTGTAACCCTGAGTACGCATATGTCAGACACCCAGGTTTTGGATGAATAAAGCCTAGCTTCCGAGCCCTCAGTCTTTTCCATTCTTATTCTGATTGTCACTGTACTCCATTCTTCGTCGAAGACAACAGAACCCTGAACGGTGAATGTGGAACCACCTACGGCCTCGTAGGTTTTTTATTGCATATGTTCTCTCAAGCTCCACTGAGCTTCTGGTCCAGATTACCTCCAACCTGTATTGTCCAAATACGGAAATGAAATATTCAGTCAGTGCTTGTCTGATGTTTGCCTACATTTGGGAAAAGGAGACTGTTTCAGACAACTGGGGAGAGCCGCTGATAGTGCCCATTATCTGAAAGCGCCTTATAGTGAGTGTGGTAACCACAGGGAAATCAGCTCAACCCCGATTGTAACGAGACTACTTGCGTCACTTGTGCTTCGTCGCCTTATGGTGGCTCGTGAAACACTGACTCGAGAGAAGCAAGCAGGATTCCGGCCTGGTAGGAGTTGAGTTGACCAGATCTTCACATTCCGTCAGGTTCTAGGACAATGCCATACGAACAAACTGACCACAATTTTAATATTCCTGGAATTCCAAGGCGCATTCGACTTGGTTGAACGTTCTGTTCACCTTGACACGCTTGTTCATCAAGGAATGCCCCGGAAGCTTTTGAACATAAGTTATTTGCATTCCCAGACTTACCGAGATGTGTCAGTACACAGAGAGCTCCACAAAACCTTCCGTACACAAAGTGGTGTCCGTCAGAAGTGTCAACTCTCTCCATTCCTATTTAATTTCGTGATCGAGGAGATAATGAGACGAACGCTGAAAGGTCTTCAAAACCTCGGTGTTCAAATAGCTAAGTGCCTTCCCCGTTCAACTTCATTCTTTTCTTCACAATAAGGATTTCAAACAAATCATGGTTTTACAGTAGCGAAGCATCAGTGCTGGACACTGATGTCATGCTTTCGATGATGATGAAGTTATCGCCTCCGTCCACCACGTCCAGTGATGTAAGGCAGGGTTATCCTCCCTCACCTTTCCTCTTCAACTTTGTTATTGACATACTGTTTGAAATTTCTCTGCCTGCCCGTGAAGTATCGAGGATCGAAATGCTCTTGCGCACAGATAGCAAGTATACGAACTATATCTCTTCCCTTGGCTTAGACCCTCCAAAGGTGAAAGTCGTTTGAAATAATTTTGCTGCACGGTCTGGCATGCGCTTCACACCTGCGAAGTGTGAAATGTTGCTATAAGATTAGGTGAGCTCGAACCCAAACCTCATGCTTGCAGACCAGCTAATCGACGTGGAAGATTAATATTTACCTGGATGGTTCCGATGGACTGACTGGACTCCTGAAATCGGGAAGGCTTGGATTACCTCTAACACCTATAGCACCGGTGTGACGTCAGTTTGTCCGTCAAGGACAAAGCATGCACTACGGCAATGCGATCTATACTGATTTATAAATCAGAAGGATCAAAGATACGAAAGCTGTCGATGTTTGACCAGCGGTATCTCTGGAGCATTGGTCAGGTATGATGGGAACGTTGAATTAGCAATGCTGAGGTAAGCCAGACGGTGTTAAAAAAGGAACTCTGTCGCAATCGATAAGTTACTCACGTTCCATAATTTGCGCTGGTTAAGACACATAGTTGGCATGCCACAGAACCATCGAACTCACAAAGCTCTTTTCGTCTAGCCATTTGCTAAGTGGAAGTGACAGAGGGGTGGACAGTCTACGACCTGACAACGCATGAATGCACTAACAAGTAAGCTCAGTAGGGTCGATAAATGTCGTCTCTCTGGATGGGGATCACGGGATTCAACTCATCAGTGGTTAATGATAGTGACGGACATGGCTCAATCACGCAGTCAGTCGCAATTCTTCATCAAGGCTATCGTCTTCAATACGTTTCTTCTTCCTTCAGATAGCCAGGCTGATTCAGTACGAACTAACTGATTAGGCCGTCGCCTCCGATGCTCACATCTTCAGGCGGCGAAAGTTGTAACATCTCGAACCAATGTGTCCCAAACACATGGTTTGTAGCTGAGCAGAGCCACAGTATGTTGAGACGTAGGCAAATACAATGAATAGGAAGTGACTGTCGATGCGTTTACAAGGTACTCTCAGAGACAGTGCCAAACGCACCGCACAGAGCCCACTGCCAACGACAACCATCCAAGCAGAGACACATCGGTTCGGTAACTTAAAACGGTATCAACCCCGAAAGATTCAGCCACGGCGGTTTCTGGACTACCTGGAGTTCGAAACCGAAAGCGAGAGGAAATCGATGGGGGCTCAGTTCAACGATAGTACATGGGTCTTGAATCCTGGTTTTAGAGAGACACCACACAGCAACAGGATTCAAATCCAGCGTACATGCAAGAGTAGCCTGTTTCCAGGTTGTCTCATAGTGCGAAGTTGAGGGTTCTCAGGTGAACTGAGAATCGGGTCGTAAAGACTAATTTCAAAATGTCTAGAGCCATGGTGGCCTTGTTAAGCCTAGATACTGAAATCGACGGCAAAGGGCGGTGGCCCGAGCTGTAACTCCTTCAAAATGGACCTAGTGATATGTCGCTGACAACGGGGTAAAGAGAACGAACAAGTGAAGCAGAAAGGAGGGTATCAGCAGTAGTCTGTTTTCATGTACCAACCGTGTTATACACATCAGGTACGGCGACCCAACTGATGGCGCAACGCGACGGCCGATGCAGCATGAATTTAACTGCAAGTGTACCACACCATCATCGTCTGCAGCTGTAAATACCACGTCCCTGTGCAGTAGTTAAAGCTGCCATAGTTTTGGTCACCGATTGCTTGGGGAGGTAAGGATAGATAGATACACACCGAAGGCGGTAGCTCGATGAGCTAGTACAGAGAGGTCAAGGGGCTTTTCATCAAGGTGAGAAAAAGCAAGCGATAGCATGGATTCATGTGCGCCGTTGAATGCGCCACTGGGCTACGTCTGAAAACGCCTCTAACCATTTATGTGTCTCGCTCCGGAATCCCAAACCAGGAAGACTGCAATGGCCATTACAGCTGAATTTGCTGGTGATGGCTTTCATGCTTCGCCGCCAAGCCACTGCTTGAACTCCCCTGCTCGTTTCCACCCGCGGTCAAGCTTCAGAGTCATTGGAAGTCCACAGTCGGTAGCGTCTAACAATGAGTGCCGTGAGCTCAACTGTACTTGAACCCCGTATTCGAGTTTCGGAAATGCGACAGATATCTACCTATAAAATATCTAGTAAGCACAAGAGCGGCTCGATAACAAATTTCCTTAAAAATTCGCGCGTTAACGGCTGTGATAAATAGAGGGGAGCTAAGTTTGAATAGCGGGCACGATGTAATGGAGGTGTGCAGGATCCTGTTTGATCTGCCCAGAGTTGGAATCCATAGAAGCATGATTAAGAAGTGGAATGGGAGGGGGAAGAACAACGAAAAAAGATGGGGGCGTCAGCAGTTGCCTGGTTTCGCTTATCCGCCTTGCTGTACAGTGAGTGTGACCAGGCTGATGATACGACGACAGTTTTGGCATGAAGGTAATTTTATTCGTGGGGCGTTATATGTGGGCTGAGATACTACAAGGACGCCAAAGCCTACACAGGAGGATGATCAGAGTTCTTCTTCAAAGCTCTTGGCTAAAAAGCGTGACCGTAATGCAGTGGTGGTTGGCATAAGGAAATGAAAAGGTGCCAGATTCGCTGCAGCCCTCGAACTGTAGACTATTTATCGGTCCAGCCAACCCGGCAGAAGCCCTGAGGATGTTGAATCCACATAGAACACCGTGCGACCAAGGTTCACGAATCGTTGCATCACGATAAGGTTTGGTTTCTTCATGATGGGGAATATAGACAACTGAAGCGAGAGTTAATCCACTACACTCAAAATGGTCGCAATCACTATTGGAATATACAGTCAACAACATGAAAACAGTCAAAAATGTGGGCGACTTTATAACGATTCGTTATCTGGGTAACACAGCAAGTGTTTTGACAGCGTTCTGATAGGGACACAAATTTTTAGGGTGCTGAGAACGTCTAGTATCATTGGGATGCTCTTTTGAAAAGTACCTCGATGTGGTGGGCCTCACGTGAAGTGCATACCTTATACGGTTGTGTAACTCCATCTATATCCAAATTTGTTCTCTCATATTCTGACTGTGATACAGCAATAGCTAACCTTGATGCTGCTTACATCCGATAGGAAAACGAAATACATGCGCGGCACATGTTGGTTTCTACTCAACAAGAGGTTTCAGATTAGCTGGAGTTCTTCCAAAAGCTACCCTTTAAAAACAGCGTCAAAGTAGTCATTGCCGAACCGGATTGTGACTATGCTTATGTGAAGCATTTAAAAATGGAATGTTCTCCTCTCCAACCACCAGACTCCAAGAACACAAGTCACTAAATCTGAGTACAGCATTTGAAACTGAATATTTAGGGTTAGCGGGGAGACAGCCTGAATCGCTCAGTGCAAGTAGTTAAGCAGCCTGACAAATCACATCTGACATCCCCATACGACAAACCCTTTTGCAACCACCTTCCGGAAAGTTCCCAGTTAATTTGTCAGCATCTGTTTGTATTTTCCGCGATAATGCACGTCATCCGCGTTATAAATGTCCCGGCAGGGGCACATGTAGGGAAAACAGCCCCTCCTGAGAAATTTACTCACCAGGTTCATGATCATCACCATCATTTCTAGTTGCCTGTGACGGTCTTTTTCCCCAAAATAAACGCGAATAGGCTGAAGAAACACTGGCTGAGGAATTCACCGCTGCCCTTGAATATGACGGGTGGATTCAGAAGCACGATATGGGTCATTCTGAGGCTGAATGGGACGCCGTTTTCACAGTCCACGTTTCTCTCAATGGCCAATAGTCAGGATTGGAAACAACAAGTGGTCAACCAAGTTGTTCTTCGGAGTATTCTGTCCAACATTTCAAACGTTGTTCGCTAGATATCAGAGAACCATTGTGCTCCTTGATGGTACCACTGATAAGAGGCCTCCGAGGACTTATCGGATGAATCAGGTGGAACAGCCTATGGATTTTCTATCATTTTGGCTTCCTCTACTTCTCTGAGCTTCCTGGTCCACAAAGCTTCCCGGTGTGCAGGGACACTCAGTTATCAGCTAGCATCCGGTGATGCGTCGAGTTTAGCTGTAGTTACAATAGGAAGCGATCTGTCGCCGGGCCTCTAACAAAGCCACAATGCTTTTATGAATCGAGTGCTCGGATGAAGTTGTCCGAGTCGCACCTCAGATACAAATCCCGGTACTTAGTAGGGCTTTGCTCATTTGTCTTCAGCGATTGTTAGCATCCCACATTAGACCAGCAGACAGACGTTGGAGTAGCCGGTTCTAATAGATTTTTCTTATTTCTCAATCTACGCGTTTCCTAACAGCTAGAGTAATTGTGCGTGGAAAGCAGCAGTGGATAACTGCATGGCATGTAGGTATTCCGGAAGCAGTGGTAGCACCTCGCCATAGGTAACTGGTGGCAGTGTGGTCTGTCCGAGCTCGGGGCGGGTTTTTCGGTGAACACCACACAGTCAGATGGTTTCCGCTGTTCCGGGAAGTGGCGTTACACAAGAAGTCTGTGATCAACACAGATGCAGCAAGCGCTTTCAGCTGTCCGTGTGTCTCTTGCCCAACCCAAGACGACCAGCCACTCGAGTCTTTGCAGCGTCAAAACTACCTGCCTGAAAGTCCATGTCACCAGCAAACACGAAGATATCTGAGCTTTTGGCTAGTTGTGACAGAAATCCACAGAAACGCTGGCGTGTTCAGAGGTAAAGTACGATGGAGAATGAGTCGATACAAGAAATAGGGAGCGATAAGAATCCTTCTCTGGATTCTTCCAAAGCCTTTGCCAAAAGAACTGCGCAGAGACTACCACCAAAGGATATCCGATTAAACAGACACACCTTCGCTTGATGACTCAAAGTGGTACCCATCCCGGTATGTCCGAATTCAGCGGCTTCGGAGTAATCAGTAGTGAACAGGAGGCAGTTAAAAGTGGGGAGAGGGCAATCAGCTCACTTACAGTACTTGCGTTCTGAATTCTCGTTTCTGAAAGCATAAATCAATGCAGACGAAATCCAGTTTGTTTCTTCGCGCGCACAATGACAGCAAATTATCATGGTTTTCAGGTTTTTAGAACTAACTTCAAGGTATTTAGGGTGGTTACCGAAAGCGGGTTTGCGGAAGCTGCAGCTGAGCGTGATGCAAGGCGAGCAAGGTGGTGAGCCAACCAGACAGAGTGTACACATGGGAGTGGAGTACGGAATAAATGTGAAAGTGTAGAGGGTGACATGAGATGCAGCATTTTTTCGTCTACTAGCCCTGCCGGATGCAGCTAGCAATGTATCCCGGCTAAATGCACCAAGGAACGGTCGATGCGGTGCACTACATATTTGTATGTCACACGCTGTTCTATCATTTTTTTCTCATACCTGCCTTCGGTAATACATTCTCTAACAATGTTCTGAAATTCGAGCATGGTTGTGCGACAACAGTATCCTGCTGATCATGCGCCAAGTTGGCAGCTCAGTACCAAGCTGTGTGCCAACGTCAGGTACCTAGACGTCAGTCCGTTCTTCAGCGAAAAATGTCGGTGAACCGATTTTCCCTTTACCACCTTAGGTAATCCGAATTACCTATACAGCAATGTCATCAGTAACACACGAAAGGGGTTGCCGGGAGCACGTGCATTAATGTAATTACCGTTTCGGAAGACTTCTGGTGAATCGAACTACCGCCAAAATCAATACACTCCAGTACAGTCACGAAGGAAGATGAAGCTTCCAGTACCCATAGCTCTCTCACTGAGAAAACAATTGGGTGATAAGACTCGAACGAACCAACGAGAAAATGACACGCGGCGCGATGAGAGTCAATTTATGCACAAGCCATAACCGAACATATGATTGGTTCAGCTGGAGTTTCCACCAAGGTCACCAGGCGGGTGCTCGGTGAAGTGGGATAAACTTGAGGGCGGAGAACGGCCTGTTCGCTGGTCCGCGATTCGAGCCTGTGCTACGTCACCCACATTTTTTCCAAATTCTTAGGTGAGTTTATTTTAACCATCCATCTTTGCTTAATTGCATATGCCGGATGCGGACAACTCCGGTCAGCGATCCATAAGGAGGTTTATGAAAAACGGTGGATCACGTCAATTTGTATCACAGATAATTACTTTTGACAAAGAGCAGATTCAGAGGGAACATACGCCGGCCAATAGCCAAATTATCGCAGACCTGAATCGGCTGATATCGCGCTTGTAACCAGATCCCTAGGTTAGCTCTATAGGAAGGATTGTCCGGACCCTCCATCTGTGGTGTTCATCTGAAGGAACGAATGGCACGCATGTTTAAAGCCGTGCGTATAGTTAAATTCTGTCTAGACGGTGAGAGAAACTTTCTATAAATGAATAATACTTAGTGTGTGAAAACCAATCCAGATGGTTAGCAAAATTCTTCAATTTGTGATGGTAAGAGGAGGATTTTGTACTCCACCGCCGGATAACCTCTAGCGTATTCTCATCAGTCTTCAGTTATGGGGTCTAAGCAAAACTGCTATCGTACAAGTTCAACAAATAAAAGAAGAGTGCTGAGTGATGTAATTTGAAGCCAACACCTGCCGTTAAGAGGAAGTAGTGAAGTGTGAGAGGGAGACGGTATTGGGAAAGTGCACACTATGTTCGGGGGCGGGTAATAAAGCGCCGTGGACTAGGCCAGTCGCTACCCCTTAGTTTGGGGGTGTTTTAAACAGGCTCAACGTGCGAAAAGTTTGGAAGAGGTTTAAACAACTGAAAGAGGGAATTGTTACCAGATCTGTAAGCACATATGCTACGGACGAATCCACGTGGGCTGTTTCTGTCCTGGGATCACACTCTCGTAGTTTTCCACCTTATAGGTTGCCGATTGTCTGTAATATCATCACGCATATTATACATGCTCCAGAATGTGTTTGGGGAACCAACTCTCAGCGTGGACATGGTGTGTTAAAAGAGTAGAAATAGACTATGGGCACCGGCCAATTGGGCTGAGATATTTTCAGTCAGAAGGGCCGGACAATGCTTGGTTATTAGTGCGGATGAGAGACTGGTTTGTTAAAGAGGTTTCGGTAGGTGGTGTTAAAGGTTCGTGTGGGTATACGCCGGTGGTGCAAACCATACAACAGCAAACATGCGATCAGGCAGGCGGGGCAACACTCTGCCCTGCGCTAGGTCAAACAGCTTTTTGGTACCGTATGGAGCATCGTCGCACTCGATCTTGTTGTCCTCACGCTTAACATGCGCATGAAAGGCTTCTTGTGAGCGGACATTTTGAGAATCCGTTGGTAATGAGGTTCACAATTATGGTGAAATTTAGCCCTGCACATTAATTCAATCTGTACTCAGAAACCAAGAAGCTTAGTACAGCTATTTTATCCCTGTTTAGAACCATCCGCATTGCGCGTCCAACAAATCGCCAGCGTCTCGGACCCGCGCCTACCCAGCTAGTAGTTGGGACACTTAACCGTTCGGTCAGGAGTGACTGACCAGCAGTGTGATAAGTTTTCATTTAGGACAAAGCGATACGTCCTTCAATACCTAGATACAAGTCACGTAGTCACGCATTTCAGCGGGCTCCTCGAGAAACGAACGTGTTACGAAGAACTGTATAACTCAACAACTGGGAATATTTATTGACATGAAACTAATTAAGGATAAGGAAACATCTGAGAAGATTTGAGAAACAGCTTGCTCCACACTTTTTTGGGCGCAAAAATGTCATTTAACTTTCGGCTTGTAAGTTCGCCGTTTTGCTGCTATGACCCAGAATGGCGTGGACTTCTGCAGTGGAGTGTTCGTATAAGGCGGTGACCCAATTTTTATTGCAGAACTGGAAATTTGAGCTTTTTCCGCAGAACTATGATCGTTCCCTGGGGGAGAAAGCGCCCGGTCAACGTGAATTTGTACAAGCCATCTTGAGTCACTTGACGCCATCTAGTTTCGCATGTTGTGGGAGTAAAGGTTCATGCTGAGAACCGAAAGCGCCAATATGTGAAATGGGTTACTTAGTGTATGCCTGGCCAAGTGAATACTGCGCCAGGCACCAAAACGGGGAGCTACTTTTCATATAAAATTTAGTGAAATGCACCGAAAAAGTACCAAAAGCTTCCTTGGAAATTCAAAACCTAGGCGGCTTGGAGCATCAGAAGCCGTTAGGTAGGGATATTTCAGAGATAATACGGTCGCAGGCAAAGAACGAAGGGCATGTTTCAAGCGCCAGATTTTCCAAACTTACAAAGGCCTTTTACCAAAGCCCCTTGTTTCACCACGCAGATCCTTGGCCTTCAGTAAGCACCACCGCAAGGGGCTGAGGAACCTCTTTTAACCTCATCTTTCGGGGTACAAATGAATCGACCTATCGCTTCTCCTCGACACGCTTTTTCCACTCTGCAATAATGATGTTCTTGACTTTGTGTCGACCCCTTAAAACAATGGCACTTTAATAAGTTGTGAACCTCCTTCAGATGATTTTATCATTCAATGACAAAGAGTTTGGCATTACGCCGATTCGGTAGTATAGTGAACTACTCAGAACTCATATTTGTCGGTTTATCAAGGACTAGAAAGAGATTGTTTGTGGCCCTGAATCGATCCTAAGCGAGGCTGTCGGAAAATAGCCATATGAGTGCCACCATTTACTAATAATAGGTTTATCTCCAAGCATGCATGCAACATGCTAACTGAAGCTTAACGGTGTTAACGCAATATGGTCGTCGTGGGCAAAACTACGACGGAGATGAAGGCAAAACCGAGAGTCAAGCATGGCACGTGATAAACAACTATAATATACAAAAAACAAAGAACTAAAACAACGAGTACTTTCGTGGCAAAATCGATTATTTCAAACCAAATCTGAAAACGTTCGCTGATCTTGATGGTTAAGTCCAAAGGAGGCTTTCAGCAGAAAAGAACAAACACGTTCCAGAAGCAGCTGGGGCCAGATAAGCAGTTTGTCTTTACTCGCAAGTAAGGTACTAGAGAGCGAGAGTTGACAGTCAATATCACGAAGAGAATAGTTACGGATCTGGCGTAAGACTGAGTCTCGCCCTGCTGCACTGTCATTTTACCGGCATACTTCGGTTTCTGGATGTGGTGGATGAGGTGATCGGAGAAGTGAGGAGCATTTCCGCAGCCAGCAGGGCTTGGGTTAGTTGGAGGATCAACAAAGGTAGATTCAGGATCACAAGTAATTTTGGTTCAGTTGGAGATCTCAGCGGATGTGATGCGCAGACCAGGCGGAGGGGATAACGGCTATACTCGTCATTCGGAGGAGCCACTGTCGAAAATCGAGTTTTGAGAAAAGGAAGGCACACGACGATATCATTAGAGCCTAATGAGTGCAAGGAGGAATCAGTCAGCATAAAGTTAAGTAATATAAAAATCTAAAGTTTATTGCAGCATGGGAGATGCAACTAAGCAGTCAAATCGGCGTAACTAGGGAGGGAGTTCTCGCGGAAGACCTAGCAACCAGGGGCTGGCTGAGCTTGACGATATTATGTTAATATGGTTCGAGAAACGCAGAACGATATAAGTAAGCTTCCGCTTGGCGAGTGTGAACTGCATTTATATAGCAATTTAGGAGACTAGCCTACCACAGTGCAGCTTTGCCAGTTTTCTTGAGTGTGCGAGGACCATGCAGGTGGGCAATATACATTTGCGGGTAAAGCAGAAAATATCCTGCAATATCAGAAACCAGGCAATAATCTATGTGAATACATGCAGTAGATGCTACCGTACTCCAGTGCTGTGGCTTGTTGCGTGTGTTTCAGATGTTGCAAGTGTGCAACGGTTTGTGACCTTCAGGAACCCAGTACACCATGCTCATTATCGCCGCCGCCCTGTTTATTATCAGAGACTACAGCATTGACATGAATGCTGTTGCCTCACTGCCATAGAGCTACAAGGTTAACTTAATTGCATTTAAAGCCGTAAATTAAAGGCAGGGAAAAATGGATGATGGAGGGCCCTTGTGGAACTTTTATGACTTATGTAACTGTCTGATTGTGTATTTATTTAATTTGTAGTTTTTAATTTTGCAGGTTGTTAAATATAAAAGGTTGATGATCGTGAGGCACCCTGTGCTGAAAAATGTTACGAAACTCTTGTCTTTTGCATGCAGATTTCTAGAGGTAAGGCCATGTGATACTTTTTCTCGGGATAAATGAATGCTTCATGATGTTTCACTGCCCATTGCGAGCTCTCTGTCACAAACTAACGGTGGTCAAAATTTTCCAAGAAAATTCACATGTGCAAGTATATGGTCGGTCAATTACGCAAGCAAGAAACACTTCCGGAGCTTACACTCTCCAATGGACCATTATTTGCTGTCGTGTTTTCGCATGGCTTTGTACAAGTGTGCATAATTAAATTGAACATTATATATATAGCGCAAGGACTGAACTAAAAGGGAGCCTAAAATTGCTTCCAACTGGATACTAGGCGCAGCGTGAATAGCCGTCGGGGAAGGATATTCCACGCACCGACCACCGAAAGGAGAAATGTTGGGCGCTCTGGGCTTGAAAAGCTCCCCAACATGTTCTAACTGTGTGTTAGTTGGCTAAACAGTGAAAAAACTGTTGGCCAAACCTTACCCAAAAAGGGCATAAGTAGGTATTAGAATTCCTCAGGGGTGACGATACCTCTGGCAATATAGGTCATGCACTGTGAGATACTTTTCATGACCCGCGGATTTAAGGCCGGCAACCACGTTCGTAGCAGCTCATAGGACACGCGTAGACAACCTAGTTCGTATCTTCGGGAGGCGGTCTGACGTGGGCACCACAGAGTTTCTGGAAGTCCATGAGAGTAATACGAAGAAAGGTGCACCCAATCATCCGTAGAATGTCGAATGCCGTTTGAGTCTGCCTTTCATGGTGAAGTAGGAAGAACAAGTTTGAGGAGAGCCAGCTATCTAAATCCTTTTTGGCATCTATCTTCGTAATGTCTTCTGGTCGATCCTCACAATGCACGACAAAGGCGTTCTCTACGAATGGGAATATGGTCGCCCGTTTTGTCGCTCAAAGGAAGCACTCAGTCCGGTGACCACCGCCTTGAAACGCCCTTATTCATATGGAGGCACTGGCGTGGGAATTACGGGATTTCAAGTCGTCCGCGGAAAGTAAACAGGACCTTGAAATAACAGCTGGAAGGTCCTCCGCGCCGATCAGAAGCAGAATTGGTCCAAAAACAGAGTCTTCAGGAACGACACTGGAGACCGGCGCCGAAGAAGAGTAAGTCAAACCAGCTTTCACTCGGGAGGCTTGTTCGTATAAGAACGCTTTAATCCAATATCGAATATTTTTATTGCGGGTCTCGAGCTTGTGGAGCAGTAGAACTTGTGAGACTCCATCAAATGCTTTAAAAAAGTCGAACAATATAGCACTTAATATGGGTCCGTTGTTTGTACTTGGGTCAAGCTGTCCGTAAATGCAAGGATGTTCGTCAAGCATAAACGGTTTAGGAGGTACCCCTGTTGCAAATGCCTATTAATTTGTTAATACTGAGGTGATTTATGATTAACCGCCTCAGTAGGCGTCGGTGAGACCAATAGGCCCGTAGCTGCCCGGCGATGGGTGGTCAATAGTTTTGTGGACTGGTAGGACAATAGCTTCATTCAAAGAAGGGAAAAGGTTTTCTTCGTCAAGAAAGTGACGAGCCATCACGTAGAAATGCTTGCCATAGTGAACAACGTCACCTTCAGGATCCTTGGATGAACCTTGTTGGCTGCAACGCGCTGAAAGAGGGTTGTCTCGCGCAAGATTTGATGAACATTCTCCACTGAGAAGACAAAGCCTGGTAGAGACCGTTTGCGTTTGCGCCTGTCAAGTTTGAAAGTGATGAGTTCGCTGGAACAGAATACAGGCCCGCATGATTTTCTTTATAGGCTTAAGATTTTAATGTTTGGTCACTCGCGGGCCCTTCGATCCTGTGTCTCATGGAGAAACGGTCTGCTTTTTTCGACGGCCTCACGTACATAAATTGTACATATTTGTTTTTCCATGGGAGATCTAGCATCCTGGCATGTTTTCGTACGCTTCATTGTGAGCTCATTTTCCAGTTTCCTGTAGTTATATTTTAAAAAACATTTATGTCCTAATTCTCAGAATACGCCAAAATGTTTTACGTACCTTTGCTCCATTCAACTACGCGCTGCCTTTTGTAAGACTAGCATTGCTGCATCTTTATTAATTTTTGGACAAGGATTGTGCATGCCTGATTTACTGAGGCTGGTTTAAGTTTAAAATGGCCAAGGGAGATACCCTTTCCAGGGAAGCTTGCGCCAAAAATTGCAAATAGATGGTCGGCGTTTCGGGTTCCAGGCACAGTAGCAGGTGAAATCAAAATTCAACACAGTGGTCATTATGTCCCACTGTGGCCGTCATTAACACTTAACCAGAGAAATGTCTTTCGTTCGGGATAACCAGATCCAGTACGGACAGTATTTGGCCCGCCTGGTGCTACGACACACCGAGTCCAAGCCCTGTGTTGAAAGGCTTTGGTCAGCGTCGATGCAAAATGTTCGGCAGACCCGTTGCACTGGAGTTCCATTCAGGAGTTCTTAGGAGTGCTAAAAACGCCAACCAGCAGGAGGTGCGTGAGGTGATAACTGGAAGAGAGTTGCTCAAGTGTTTGTATGAGAATCAGACCAACTTACGGCTGACTTGAGAGGCAATGGTGGACCACTCCAAGAAGAGAACCTGCCCCGCGCAGTAAGATTTGAATTCACAATGCATTGCAGAAAGATGCAGAAGTGGTGTCGGAGAGAACAATCGGGATGAGCAAGGCCGCGTTTAAGCATAAAACATCCCCAGCTATTCTCTCGCGTTTCGAGTCAGCGCGGAGCATGGATTAGTCGCCCACCGATATCTTCACGTCATAAGCCTCTGGTGTGAGTCAGATTTCGTTGAGTGCGCCAATAAGCGGTCGTTTAAGGCAAGCCAACGACTGAATTCAGTTTGTTGAAAAAACTGAGGTAGTTTTTTATTAAGCGCTTCAACACCATCTCTGTCGTGTCCAAGCGTGAGAAGCAGAGAGGGGATAGGAGAAGGGATAGGAGATTCATTAGTGGTATGCCGAATTCGAGTCCAAGGCTGACAGAAATGGAGAAGAAAGCTGGTGGTGTGGGGACCATTAGTGCTTTCTGCTTAAGATCCTGGCCTAAAAGTGAAGCCGGTTTATGCTAAGGGGAAGAAGCACTGCAACACGTTCATTTATATTGGAAATTATCTGCAGCGAGGGAATTCTCGACGGCAGCTGGGGCAACGTGCTCGGACCTTAAGTGGTGTTCAAGAAAGTTGGTTGGTTGACGTTGGCAGCAAGCTACATGCCTGATTAGTGGCGGTGATAGCGCAGAAAGCGCGAATGTGGTAGCCGTGTGACTCCTCATAGACAGAACACAAGCTTAGAGCGGTAAATCAATCGCCGTTAATTACGCTGCGAGCTTCGTGACCTCGCTTCTGTGTGCTCCAAGGTTGAGACGTGGACCGCTGACCGAAACGACGTGTTTCATGCGAGGGGTTGGTGTCAACCAAACAAAGAACACATCTACCTGCCGCTCCCAGTGGTAGACATGAAAGTCTTCATCATTGCACCACTTACAGATTAAAGCTGATAGCAGTGCTTCGGGGACTAGTGACTATTTCTCTTGCACATACTTTCTCTCCTGGTACTGTCCAACTCATGTAATAAATGACAGATTAAGCAGTTATCTCGGAAGTTCACTCCCGTTAGCCATTATACATCTGATCTCCACACCACCACTCTGCGTGCTTATATCGGCTTTTACCAGATCCCTTGTAATTTAGTATCGCATGTTAGCATACCCAACCCCTTGTTACTAGTCTATTAAATACAAATCCATCTATATCCTATTCCATATAATCATTGTCCTCCCCCTAAGCACGACCGAAATAAAGTTTTTCTTTCAATGTATACTAATGCACATTATCCCATTTGATATCTTTTCAAACTCACCATGCTTTACTAATTTCATCCCACCCCCTCATCTTCCCAAGCTTCGAACTTCGGCAATCCCCGGTTTGGAGGGCCTGGTTGGCTGTTACCCACTCCACCTGGCCGGTGATCTACAACCACAGGATCCCCAAACGGACCAAAAAAACCCTGCGATTCCATACCGGCTTCGCTCCACCCTGTTTCCTCGGCCAGCCTGAAATGAATCCCGCTGCCCAAAGAAAGGTCAGGCCAATGAAGGCACGGCACTGCCATGCCCAGTTTGATAAACACCCGCAACCATTCCATTCCTTCTCTCGACCGTGCCCTCTCGCCCACTCGTTCCAGTAACTTCAAAATACGACGAACTCCCCAATTGACCCCAGCTGACTCCATGACACATTCATTCCAACCCGCTGAACTGTTGGTTGAAATTTAACCATCTCTGTGTCACTGTGCCTCCCACCAAATCCAATAACTTTCTATACAGTTCGCGTCCCGGCTCGTGTGTTGCCACCATTTCTCTCTTCCAAAGGAACTATTATGCCCGCCTCCACAACAGCGACACCAGTGAGTCACTAAAGTTTCACTGTATACCATGTTTTCGAGATCCCTGTTACCATCTACCCGCTCTGCTAGTCCCTCCATTTGATCATCCCCACTTACGCTTTTGTGACCCTGGCCACGAGCCCAATAGTCCAAGGCCGCGAGGCCTCAGCGGTTGTTTTTGGCTTCAGTTCAATTTGATCGGCTGGATGATGCCAACTTTGCTGCTTCACCAGATCTGATGTTCTGGTTTCTGATTTTCCACAGCTCATATTTGTCTTGTCATATTTCAGGCAAGAAGCCTCTTGTTTTGCCCTCCCTCGCTTTGTTTCTGCCCGCCACGTTCAAATCCTAACGATCTGAACTTGCTTGATGTTCTCTTCGACAAAAGAGCTTCCCTGTTCATGCCGGTTTACATTGGATACAGCCACCGCCTATGGCGCTGTCCTCTTTCTCCACCCAAAACCCCTGTACTCACAGTCCCACCAGTCATGCCTTTATTCTGACTGTAACCTTATGATCATGCCTGACGGCATGCCCCACAAGTTGGGAATAAACATTATTCTTATTATTATTATTATTATTATTATTATTATTATTATTACTATCTTGATGATGGTGTAGTTGCAACTGTTGAGTAAAAAACTTGGGGGTTAACAGAGAATTTCGGATGTGGCTACCAACCTGCTTCTTTCTTCAGTGCGTACAACAGATTTTTTGCGGTGCTGTAAAACAACTATTCCCAGGTCTTTTCCTTAATAATATTCCGTAATAACATGGGACAGCAAACTAACCGAGGTGTTTGATGATCAAAGGATTTTTTTCGAGATTAGGAGGCTAGTGGCTGTCTACGAACCATTAATAGGCAACCTGGGGGTGTCACTGAAATGCCGCCCGGTTCCGAGCAGTCGGATGCTGCTCCAACTTAGTGTTGTCACCGGTAACTACTTTGCATGAACATGATAAGTATACGGCCTAATCGCTTATTAGGGTAAGAATAGTGCAGTGGGCCTTGTAATAAGCACCAGTTGATAAGGTTGATGTTTGAAGCCCTTTACCCGTTCAGACTGAAACTGCTTGGCGGTTTAGACTGCTTCCGATCCACCCATGGGCGGCTAGTTTCTGCAGTGGAATGTGTTGGTTAACATTAGGATGTGCCGTAAAATGTCTCAGCCTTGATTCCAGCATCTAGGTCTTTCTTCCAGCTGTCGCTCTCCGAAAAACGGTTTGTTAAACAGGATCGGCTGTCGGAACTCGTGCGCCTTCGGCGACGGCACGTTATGTTGCTCCAGATGTGCTTGCAACCAATCCAACACGATGTATTTCATCACTTTAGAGGGCACTTTAGGGGCATATAGCACTTTTTGGACCAGTGTGGTAGCTTTCTGCTTCCATCATGTATGGAAAGTTTATATTGTGGGAACTACGTCTTTGGTTAAGGAAGACTGCGTTCGGGAATATGGGTCTTCAGAGCTTACGACTGCGTACTGTTTGCGGATTTTAGGTTTTTCTTCCACCGTTTTTTTGGAAAACGGGTACGTTGCTCAGATAATGTAGTGTTTGGAACGGGTGGTGACATGCAAATACAGGGACACAGGTGTGCTGAAGGGCACAATAAGTGTTCGCAAGGAACATGTCAGACAACGTTCTTTGCAAACGGAAGTTGCCCGAGAAATTTTTAATTTCTGCACATATTTTTACGAGAGACACGGACGCACCGCAATTTTTGCGGCGCGAAATGATGAGAGCTTTTGTTTTAACGTCACAGGAGCATAGGTGTAAGTGTTTGCCTGCATTGGCTTCCTACACAGTCGGTGTATGTCAGCTTAATATAAACAAAAAGCAACTAGGTCGTCCGATTTTAATATGGTGTTTGATACGGGGCTACACCCAGTGGGGACTGTGTGTGTTTCTTGGGACGATTTAAAAACTGAGGAGTTTACGGTCCGTAGATGGTTTGACAGATGACGTACTGCAGTTAGAGTTGGGTCAATGGTGAGCCCTTTTTTCATTTTCTACCCAGATTCACAAAGAGATCGAAAACCCTTTCTACTGCGGCAGCGGTCCAGAGACTGCTATCACTCGCTGACCACAGAGTGAAGTGGAAAGCGAGGTTTATGAAACAACATATTTGGCAAGTCGCTTATTGAGCAACCAAAACTGAGCGCATTAATTGCAACATCCCGTACTCTGACCAAAACGTTTGAATTGCAGTAAAGTACTAGGATGAAACTACTCACATCATTGCTAAAAGCCTTTCGACAGGTGTCTTTCTTCTTGGTGCTCACAAGATGGACGTGGTCCTTCAGTTTGCCCCAACCATGTATTTTACTTGAACCCAAATTTTCCAAACTTTGAGAAATACGCTTATTTTTATACCACTTTTGTAGGCATGGGAGACTCATCTAGATCCAACCCTGATCTTTCATTCGTGATGCTATCCGGCTGCAAAAGGCCGCCTCTTGTTTTACGTGGCACGCTGTTCAACATATCGCAGCATACTTCCTCAAAGGAAAATACTCACAAGATCACTACTCACTCCTCGGCAGCCGCTGCCTAATCTCATTTATCGTGCGTCTCCTCAGACAGTCACGGTGCCCGAGCTTCTGTTAATCTTATGTCTTACATAAACCTTGACTGAAACACCATCAAAGCACCCATAACCCAGCCCCTGCGAGACCAGGAGTTACCAACTCTCCATCGTCACCTCAGTCAGACTGCGATGTACAGAGTATATGCACCTAGTTTTTTAGATTGAACCTCCCTTGGTTCCTGGGTAACGGTTCGGTGGTGCTTTGTCTGGCGAGCTACTACAGATAACCCATCCTCCGATTATGCCGTTCCCATCTGTCTTCGCTGTGGCTGAAGAAGCAAAGTGAACAGAATCCCTCCATCTTATACTCCGGATGTGCGAACTTTCCTGTGAGTGTTCAAGGACTTTGCGGATGTTGTTGGACTGAACACTGATAGGCATGCTTTGGCGTCATTTAAGCCCTTTTTCAAAGGCCGGTCGAAGGCGGCTTGGATCTTGCCAAAAGGGTCCTATAAAAATGCACTGAGGCGTCGCGAAAGCACTCGAAGAGGAGTTCGATACACCGACCGACTGCCAGGAAGCCACGAGGTCGTTCAAGATGGCCAGGATGTGACTCGGATGCGACCCAACAGTTTTCTTTGCCGGTCTGCAGAAGTGCTTGGATCGTGCCTTGCAGGGACTAGAAGGAATGTCGCGCCAGTGGTTGCTGTCTGGCCAGTTCGTCGACAGTGTGCAGCTGGCGCCTGGTGCCGAGCTGCGGTAGGTGACAGAAATCGCCCAGTTGAGAGTGGTGGAGCTGGTTATCTGGTGCGGGGATTTCGCCGAGGCGTCACTGGCCACGTCGCAGTCGCAGGAGAAGAGGTACGATTCACCAGTGGAGGACTTGTGGACTCAAGGAAACTGGCTAACCGAGCAGCTTGTCGCCATAGTGGCAGAAGCAGGGAGGCACGTCTAATAGAGTCGATGCTACAACCGTGGCATGACTGGCCACTCGAAGAAGCAATGTCACAGTACTCGACCACCTGCTAATATTTTCTTTAGAATACTTTTTCCAGGTGGGTTACGATTTGTGCCGTGACACAGGCTACAATACAGGCCGTCACCGAAATAGACAGGAAGAGGGCGCTGTACTCAATCGATAGAAAGAAGATTAGAAAAACAAAGCATAGAAGAAACAAAGCTGGATGCAAACCGTATGTGCTAACCGTGACGGCAGCGAGTAAATACCGACTGAAAATTGGAGACAATGCCCCTGGGAAACAGGTCGGTGCAGCAGGAGTTCCTGACAGCCCAAACATAAAGAAGACGAATTTCTAGAGCACATTTCCTCAAGAGGACAGGACACGTTGTGGACCAAAGTCTGGGAAAACTAATGACAAAAAGCTCAGTCAAGAATGAGATTAACCAAGCAATAATATGAGCGAAATGCGTGGCCAAGAGCTTGTGGCTTGTATTATCCGTCAGCACAGTCTGTGATCAAGGAGTATTCCAAACTATTCGCAGGCGATGAAATTTTTTTTGGCTTTGGCCCGTGGATCGAACACGAAAACCAAAATTGCATTCATGGTTGGGGACACCCAATAGCAGTTTAGACGGATGCCGTCTGGTTTGTCGGTGGTACCATTCAAATTCCGGCGCTTGATGCTTCGTTTAACGAGGAGGATACACGATTTCGCCGCCAACAGAGATTATTTAATAATTTAATAATGCTTATTCTCAACTCTTCGTGTATAGCGACTCAGAACCGAACTCGCCCTTCACCTGAAAGCCGTACTGAAGCGTATTTAGGAAGCTGGCCGGCAGACAAATAAAGCAAACACACAACTTGCCCTAGTTTCGGAGACACACAAAGTGCGTCAAGTGCAGGTTAGCCTACTGATTGAAAAAAAACTAACAAAAATTCATAACTGTGTAGGCCCTGATCCAGAGCGGTCATTACAGCATCTTCTTGGAAGAACATCATACCACAGTCTGTTTGTCAGGGATCTCAACACGCTTTCTGATCTAGTGTACACCTTGCTGTGTCAAAATGGGAAAGTTGAATGGACGGGGAAGCACATAAGGCCTTTGAATATGTCAAAGCGCAGATGCTGGATCAGCAACTGACCCTCAAACTGCCCAGGGTTGGACAGGCGTTGCAGCAGACGCTTGTGAACGGGGTATTGGTGCGGTCCTAAAGCAGAGGGTTGTGGTCATTGAATATGTCAGTTCTGACTAACGCTGAGCAGAAGTACTCAGCCATTAAGAAAGAAGGTTAAGCGATCGTCTGGGCGCTGGATAAGTGGAGGACATTCTCCCTGGGACATAGGTTTTACTATGAAACCGATCAAAACCCCTTGAGTGGATTAAGACCACCAAAAGTCCTCGCAGAATGCTCGTATGTTGGGCACTCCGGTTACAGAAGTACGACTTTATGATCCAGCACGTGCCAGGGAAGGAGAACCAGCTGGCTGATTGGCTATCAAGACCAAAGGCTGATGATGAGGCCCCCAGGATCATGGGTGGTGTCAATAGCCTCGTCGTTAAGCTGGAGCTCGGAAGGTTGTGGCAACCACGGTGGCAGAATCTCGTATTACCGAGGGTTTTAGCCTCATTATTAAACGGAAGGAGTAGCGAGAACGGGGAGGAAGCCAGAGAAGTGGAGATCTTCCGGAATCACCTCGATAGGCTGAATCTAACTGAAGCTGGCACAATATTCTGGAACACCGCCGATTTAGATGTTGCACTACCCATGTTTCCTCGCGTCTCAGGATGAAAGTTGCTCGTCGAATGCCACGAGATGGCACACACAGGTACACCATAACATACGACGACAAAAGTGGCCTGAAACAACCGGAGATGACGAATAGTCCGATTGCTGTGACCAACTCAACTGAGGCAATTGAAATATCAGTAGCATGCAAGCAATCGTTGAAAAAAGTGTGTAATGCTGTATATGTTTGAGGAAGTGTGTACAGGCTCCACCCCGTGTCTGACAGAAGGTGAAGCGAACTGTAGAAATTACGGAACCGCCTTGCAATGTTAGCTTATATTTTTTTAATATTCAAAAATTGTCCAGGAAACTTCAAGAGGACGCTTGAGAATGTCCGGTTTTTCAAAAACTCTATGCATATGGTATGTTTACTTTCGTTCTACCAGCCTGTAACCGTTCGGCTCGTGTTTGCTGAGAAATAATTTCACATCGAGGGCTTTTCCACATTCAACATGACTGGTTGCGACAAGCACTTGCTGCTAGTTGATGGATAGTTCCATTTTTCAGCCCGATCACTCTTTTTACGGTCACACGTCCTGGTATATTGGCCACGGCAAGCAGATGGACAAACTGCGTCGACCTTCTCCCATGGAGAGCTCTAAGATTCCATAAACAATCGCATTGCAGTTCCTCCGTGTACGGATATTCTTATGCTGCCCAAACCTAATTGAGACTCGTAAGATATCTTGATTCATCTCTGTCCCTTGCACTATTCTCTGCAGCCTCTAATTTGTTAATCGATTACACACGGGAAGGATGCATCCTGGGTGGGCTACAAAGTTCTGGCGTTATGTGAGTGATCCTATTACTCTCCTTCACTTTCATGTACTATGGCTCCTCCTTTGCTCGTTCTGTGGGAGATGAACGAGCAACCAAAGAATGGTACCATCCCCCTGCCACATTTTTGGACAAAGTCAGGTTGGACAATTTGTCTCAAGGATTGGTCTGTGTTCAAATTTGTGGTGCAATCTTTCCTGAAACAGTTTACCTTTCTGGAACTCTGTCGCACCACAATAAATTCAGCATTTGTGGCGTGATCTTCCACTAGCGCATTTTGTTGTGTTTTTACCTAGTCGGTTTTACTGAGATGGTTACCACAGATATGGCAGTCCATGAGAAGTTGTATGTTTAGTCTAGCTGGTTAGTTACTATGCGATGGAAAGACTAGAGATTCAGGTACAACTGGGGTGAAACAAGTTTTCGCAGACGTCACACTGTATATATCTCTTCTTCAAGCTGGGATGGCACTTGGGTTTACTACAGGTGTCGGCTGTCTCTATGTGACTCATCAAGGTGCGCTTCGGATCCGCCGCTGCAAACTTTCGATGAGTCTCCGTGAGAGGTGGTTTCGGGAATTTCGTCGTTCCATTACCAATGATGAGAAGTAGGCGATAGATTCTATCTTAAGCGGCTTTCGTGATAGATCCAACAAAGAACGCTCTCACTTAATGGACCTAATCAGTTGTTACAAAACGCTGGTGGCATGATCAGCAGTAGGAGTGGTTGCTGGATAACTCGCGGATAAGGGCTTCCCGGATCCTCCTTCTTTCGTTCGGATTCCACTTAGACCGAAGACAGATAAATTTCCTTTACCACCTCAATATCCGGTTAACGCGCGAATCTGGCCAGACAGCCTCAGTCTCAGAAATTTATACTCCGTTTCACAGGGACTGTTTCTCGAGAAGTCCTCGGATGCGCGATTTTATCCTTCCGGAAGAGAAGATACAAATGCCAGCTCTCTTATGACTAGAGTTTTCTTCTCCACTCAAGTGAGTTTGCAATGGGTCTCGATGAGTAACCCAATACGCTGGGCTCTTTCCTGAAGCTATGCGAGGTTTCACCTCCAATTTTGCCCCGACCCGTTTAACAGAAACACCGATAGCACACAAAATTTTATGAGCACTCCACGCAGCTCAAAACTCAATGAGCGGGTCTAGGTCAATGTCAGCACAACGTGTCCGCAAATACACGTGTACAAAGTATACGTACAGTGTACAAATATACAATACTGTCGAGCTCGTTTTGAATTAAGTCATTCTTCACCCACCGAGTGGGTTCCGTTGGTCGATCTTCAGTCTGTAAGATCAGAATTTTGCAACAAAAACCATCATAAGTGGATTCCCAGTAGGTTTCAAATTTATTTCTCGGTGGTAACTACATCAGGACAACTGATGTACTGATGTATGGTGATGAGCACCCAGTCCTAATTTCTTCCACCTGAAAATGTGCACATTCTGTTCTGATTTTGTAGGGTTTCGGCAAACCAACAACAAGGCTATCTTAAGCAGGTTAAATAAGATCAATCATCTTATAGATAGGAACAACATGCCTTATTGTCCGCCGGAAACAATAAACTCATCCAAAGACTACTGACGACCATAAACCTTCTCCTGTTCATTGCGAAAGTCAGCTTCATCATAGCCACGGCTGCACGGACTAATTTGATGTTTTCTACTAAATCATGAGCTCGTCCCACTGCATATGAATGTGAGCTTCACATCAGCTAAATTCTGGCCGTTTGTTATCACATTTCAAAGGGGGCTTACTGTGAACTTTTTTGAACGAACAACGACAAAGGCCGCATTAAAATGTACACCACAAGCTATGAACACTTAAACGCTAAACTGTGCTGAATGCTTAACAGAGTCACCTGGCAAACTTCCAGTCAGTAATATATGGTTTATTTTCCCCTTACATGGAAAATCAAAGTATGATTTAACGAACATTTAAGTTCCTTAAAATGGCTTAGCTTTCAAACCTACTTGGCCAAGGATAATGTCACGCGGTAGCTTCACCTTTGGAGCTGAAATGTTAATGGAACTGATCAACTGTTTACACACTGCACCGAGCTCTGGTTATTTGAATCAGAGAATTTTGTAGCTTAACCCTGGTTTCTTTAGACAGCTAAATGAAAAAATCTGTTTTGGCTTATTACATCTTTCAGTTTACATAGTTGGTTGCTCTTATGCTAATCATTTCTGACCGCAATGTTTTACTTTAGTACTAAATCGATTCGCATCGATTGCCGTATCTAGTGACGACGCGCGCACCAACTGTTGGTCCCACAGGTAGAAGTGTAAGAAAACAACGTGGAGTTTCAGTGTTCGTATGCGGCTTGCAGCAGAGTCCTCAATAGTTCATTTAATAGTTCAGTCGCTCTGTAAGCTTGAGTACTTTGTCCTTTAAGGTTTCCCTTTAGATTGGCTTCTTGACCTTTGGTATCTCTACCCTGGGGTCAATATTTCAGTTTGCTTGGGCTCTGAATTAAAGGGGTGTCGTCTGTGCGTCTGTGGTATACGAAGATGTTAGGTTATGGCACTTTTGAATGATAAGATGTGGCCTCATACACCCTGCTAATCTATTTAATAGGTCCAAGGAACGTCCAGAGACCACCATTTTTGTTTTTTTAAAGTATCAGAATTTGTGGTTTTTGACAGAAGTCGGAGTGATTAGAGAAAAATGTAGGTAGTACGTAAAACCGACCCTGGTAATATATATATATATATATATGATAACATACGACGTACGTGAAGGCTGTATGGTTTTATGAAATGCTCAGTGAAAAGCTTTCCGAGCACTAGGTATTGTAATAACATGGTAACTTCAAGCCCAGGGCTTGTTAAGTGTCGCAACCTTCTTGACCACCAGGAAAAATAGACATTAATCCGACTCTTCACAAGTAGTCTGGTCCCTAATGAAAGGGCTAAAACGAGTAAACTGAAGAATGATAGTCCTCTTAGAAACCAGTAAATTAATCCTTCGAAGAGTTCCGTAGGATACTGAGGCAGGAAAATGAGTATCAGCAGCCTCGAAGTGACTGCTTGGTAAGCTTAGTGAAGAACTGCAAACATTCATCTAAAGGGTGACGATCCGGTGCTGTTGAGCATTGTGGATCTGAAAGCGTAATCAAATATTCTACAATTCCAGGGATTGAACAGTGGATATAACGGGTAGCTTCTCTCACTCTCTCTCACACACACATTCTCTCTCGGTCCAAACTCTTTCTATGCTCAGGCCCTATTCTGACAGTAAACCGCTAGGACGAAACAACAGCTGTTTTGCGACCATGTGTGGAGCGAAAAATTAAGTGCTATGCATTTCTTCATTAAGGAAACTACTCACAAGGTTGATGAAAACTCTTCGGTAGTCCACGACCGGTTTCGCCCTTTTTGGGGCTCATCAAGTAGGCGCAGTCCCCGAGTTTCCGTCAACCTTATGTTCTACTTGAACCCAAATTGAACTGATTTCGATAAATACACTCATTTGCAAATCAATTTGGTTGTCACGATAGACTCAACTGAATCTCATGTTTGTGATATCCTTCAACTGAATGTGCTGCTATCTGATGAGCCCCAAGAAGGTCGAAACCGGTCGTGGGCTCTCGAAGAGTTTTCAGCAAACCTGTGAGTATTTTCCTCTATGAAGATATACTGCAATAGCTCATATCAACTGGAACATGAGGCGGTCTTTGTGCAACCCACTCAGTTGAAGACTGTTCATTTCTCTTTCACAACCGGTGGAAAGCGGTTTTCAGTCACAAAATATTCTGATTGCATCTGATATCAAGTGAAGTTTCTGGTGAACCACCACCGTGAAATATAGATTGAAAATACAATTAGTCTGAAGGCAGTCTTTATTTTGCAGATTGCCGGGACAGGCAGCAAAACAAAGGTACGAATAAAGTGCAATAGAAATTTTTTTCCGAAGGCAAAAGGTCCGAAAACTTCACACAACAAACCCTGCAATGGCACGAGTACACAGGATTTGGTATCAAGGTTACCGATCGCCAGAGAATATTTCTTTTCAAGGCATGATGGCGAATCTAAATGAGGATAGGTAGTGACACATAGTACTTAGTTTCGAAAGGTGGACAAAAAACCATGATTTTTTTTCGAATGTGAGTCAAGAGTAACAATAATGGAGAAATGAGATGAATCTATGGTGCACGACTATTTTGCTGATGGACCTTGCATAACTTTCTTTATCAGCTCTGGAAGGGAGAAAAAACGTTATTTACGCCAAAAAGAAAATTCTGAGCATACCTTCGTACTTGATATTGCCGTCAAGATCTTCGTGGAGATCAATCAATTTGACGATCTTATCTACGTCGCTGTCCTCTAAATACTCACCTGTAACCATAAAGTATTCGGCTGAAGATCGTTGAAAAACTTACCATATCCAGTCAACACATGCCGCATTTCGGCTGCGGAGATGAATCCTTGACCTTCACGATCAAAAGTCTTGAAGGCTTCCATATAGTCAGCAAATGTGCCACCCTCATTTTCCTTGAGAATAGCCTCATAGCAAGGAAGGAATTCGTCAAATTTGTATTGTTTTTCCCCTGAGGAAAAAGGTGGTAATTGGGAACGGGTTATTTCAGAGTGCTTTCAAATGATTATGATTTCATTAGGACGTAGAGTCACCCCAACGTTTAGCTTCGTTATTCTTTAACATGAACCCTTCTTTTCATAAATGAAGACTTGATGAAGAACTTTGAGACCTGGACTAATTTTCCCACGTGGGTAGTCTAAACACATCACCTAAATTGTCTAAAATATCCTAGACCTATCTGGTTAGGAAATCACCAAAATTGCTGGTTTATTCTTTGAATGTTTGATGATGTTTGATGTTTTCTTTGATGTTTTCATAGTTTGTTTTCAACCAGGAATCCATTACAAGGCTACTGTTGTTCCCCGCCATATCTCCCAACTAGCGAATGCATGTGAACACATTTCAGTCACCAAATTGTAAGTGGCATTGCAAACCAAGTTCAGAATTCACAAGAACCAAACTCAAAGGGGCTGCCGTGAAATCAACAACAAGAAACCACGACTACCTCCTTCTCGTAGAGGAGAAAGGGCGAGGCTCCAAACCTCAGAAGTTACCATAAAACGGGTTCAAGTCCCATATTATTGGTTTGTTGTCTCGCATTTTCAAATGTCTAAGGCTCATTCACGGTTAGAATCTATTTTTCAATCTACCGCCCACACAGTTAACATGAATTATGCAATCCCTGATTTTGTGCCAAGCAGATAACAGTAAACGGTTCAGTGCACCGCATATGTTTGGTTTCGGATGCTTAACTCAGCTCTGTTTACTCAGGTTATAAAATTTTCAGCCGTATCGCTTCAAACAGAATGATATTAGTGCGTATCCAAGAAACAAATCTAGGTCCAACGAAATGTCATATTCACAGGAATGCTAGTTAGATCCGAGTGCCCGGTCTGACTGCAGTGTTACCATTCGTAAGTGAGTCAGTTTATGACACGTGAGTTGGTCTATCACACTTTTACTCTGGTATGCTGCTAGAGTGGAGTGTTCCATAATTTGCCACATGTCGTATCTTAATCTGGTTGATGGTGTGTTCGCCGAGCTTGGCAGTTTGATTGCAAAAGTTTCATCACCAATCTAGATGACATCGTCACTCACTCCCCCACTGAAGAACATCAAACATCTGAGTGCTTTCGAATAAAGCCCAGTGGAGACCTTCATATTCAAAATGGGCAACCATAAAAGGCCGGAAATTCCAAACCATTATCGCGTCCGGTGAGCGAGGCTAATCTATACTGAAAAGCCCTGAAGCGCGCAGAAAGCAGCCCAGAAGCAGCAGGATGATGAGTCCCTCAAAAATTTAAATACTTACCAATACCATCGGCACTTACCGAAGAATGTGGACTGCAAGCTAAAATGAAGCCAGTCTCCTGGGTGTGGTTAGGGAGGCACTTTAAAGCAAACACTGTCCTCCAATTTTATATAAATGAAGCAAGTTTCTTTCACTCAAAAGTGGTGTTGATGTGAAGCATTGCGTTAACCTCCAGAACTCAACTACATGTGAAATAAATTAGCAGTTATTGTTTCTTTTCAATTTCGAGAGAGGAGGCCAAACTTGAATCTGAAGAGGCTCAAGAAGAATTAGATAGGCGTGGTCCGACGAACCGTTGGTCCATGACATTAATCACCTGACTGTCCAAAAAATGACTGATATGGTGTTTTTGACCACATTTTGCAATGTCCGGTCCATGTAAGCCATGCTTAGTGAATGAACTGATCTGAACCACTCAGTTGTTGGTTTTCGACCTTCCGAATCTGGCTCCTTGCACGCAATGAGGTTGTTGAGAAAGTGACTGCTGGATCAAAGCACTCCAAAACGGTACATAAGCTTGGGAAGCTTGAAACCTGATTACCCAGTCAAACGTGGTTGGACAGAACTGTGACCCAACGTACATATTCCTACAGATGCTCGATCATTTTGATGCTTACTGAAACGCCTTAATATTCATGGTGTACGACCCTTAAACCGAGTTAGACGCCTTTGAAACAGAGTAGCTTATACCTCATGAAGTCAATGTTATCTCTTTTAACCTGGGATCACAGAATCTCATTAGAAACAGAAGCGACCGAATAAAGACTGCCGGGTCTCTCCGTAAGGGGCTGATCCTCACAAAAAATAGACTACGTGGTTTAACGAAGCATTTTAGGTCCCACGGTTCACTTCAACAGCTTAAACATCTCCAGTAAACAAACCAGGTAAGTCAGACGGGTGTGTTTAGTGCACTTGGGGATGATATATTAGTTAAACTACGTCAAAAAGTCCAACCAACACTTTATCCAATAAATAGCTGCAATTCATATCCTGCCCCTAGAAAGTACTTTGTTGTACTTTGTTGTACTATGAATGTTTGGAAAGCCCCAAATCCCCCATGATCTGTCCAGCTTTCGTTCATGTACGCACGCACAGGTTCCAACCATACAAAGCCTGGTACGATATGTCTGACCAAATATGGCTACGCTGAGATACCTACGTTTAAGTGAGCCGAAATTCATGAATATTGTATAGGTGCCTAATTCCAGACTGCTTAAGGAACCTATCCAGATTTTCATATAGCAGAAATGAAGACAGTTAAATTACACATTTGTTCCCATGGTTGAGAGGCGCATTCTGACGGCTGAGAAGACCGAACCTCGTAAAAATACCTAGTTCAATAGTATCAGTGGTTCATATATAAAAGACCTTTTTGAGCAATAAAACCGAAATAGTGGAAAGAGTTATTCCATGGAGCATTCACTAGCCTGAATAGTACTTAACGGCGTTCCCCGTCAGGCATGATCCAAATTGTGATTCTTCAAAAGACGGCTCCAGGGGAGACCCGATACGTCCAACTCCTGTGGTGATCCATCTCAGGGAACTGTTGTCGCAGATTAACAGTAGCTTACGCGAGGGGTGGGTTTGGCGTCAGGACGTCAGCTTGTGAATATCAAGAGTTCCAGGATAACGTTCACCCAAAAAATTGGGATTTTAAGTTTGGAACTGTGAGTTCGGTTATGTACTTCATGGAAAAACATTATAACTGCATCCAAAGCATCCCTCACTAAATATGGTGCCAAAAATACACTGAGCAGAAGCAAGACTTTTTCCACCATTCACAATGGCGTCTACACATTAGTTTATTCAAATATAAGACTTGATGTATTTTTCTGGGCGGGCAAGTTCAGGGTTGTGCTTAATGATAATATTTTGTCAATACGCCGTAAGCTTTGTTACCTGTTGCAAGCTCGCACCAAAATTAGAAGTCACGCAATAGTAAAGATCTCGGTGTAGCCCAACCTGACAACCAGACTAACACAAACAGTCTATTGGGGATGGCTGCATATACCAAAGCGCCTGCTGCCCTTGATGGCTGATCACCAGTGTGATCCATCTACACAAACCCGTTAGCTCTGAGTAAGGCCAGACCATCCCGTTTCATTTACAAACACTCAGCAGCTTCGATCTACAGATCTACACATCAAGTGAGAATGAGTGTGGGCCATGTTTTGCATTAAAGCATATTGAAATCTCCCTTAATGGTGTGGCCGTGACAACTGGAATATGCTTTCTGATAATCGAAGCAGTCATTCTAAACTTTTAATCTGTCACCCTTAACCGGTCCGTTTCATCAAATTTTGATCCTCTCCAGCAGGTTCTCACTATTTTCCGAAGGAGCAATATCGAAAAAATTTCGTATCCGTTATTTTAGACAAGCATGGACTCCGGATATTTGTGATATCGGGGGCCTAAGTTAAACAGCAAACCCGAACAGTTTAGAAATCTTTTCAGCTTGTTCATTCAAATTGGATTTTGTCTTGCAATCACAAAGTAAACTGCCACCTATCCACTAAATGTCGGCTTATCCAACCCTTTTACGTGAAAAATATTACTTTCGGGTGGGATGTACTTCTTCTGAGTAAAGCCTAAGAAGCAAAATGCGGTTTAAACTGACTGACGATGCTTTAAGTTGGAAGAATCAGATGTTTAAAGTGAAACAACCTGTTTAAAACAATGAGTAGCAGAGTGTCTACTTTCTGAGGACACCATATAAAAGGACTTCGCTTTAAACAAGCAGACGGCTTAAATGTGAGTGAGATTTTGCATTCAAAAATGATAAAACAATTGTTGAATGTACCGTACCCTGCTTCTTTGTGGCACCGTGTTTCACGCAGATCGCAATAGTTGGGTTCATACCACTGCATCGGAGCAGGTCACCCACTTTGACTGCATCAATCATTCCGTCCCGACCATCCCAAAAGTCGAACAGGTCAAAGACTTCGCGAATATCTGCATGTAAGAAAAAATATTGGAATGCAAGAAGAACTGGTAGACCCAAATTTATTATGCTTCTGAGGTGTGATGGACATGAAAAGTTCACTCACCTTCCACTTCGGCTTTCGATAGAGAGCTCTGTAAAAAATGAAGTTTTATGGTTAATACATGTTTGTTAGTTTCATAATGGTAAATCCTGTCAACTCCCGGGAAATTTTTCATTAAGTGTAGTTAGTAACCTAGTAGACGAGTTAAAATTAGTGCTGAGAATTGCGGAGAGGGGATGCTCTTTAACATAGGGTGGTTCCATCTGAGGGTAGTCTGTTCACGATGGGAAGGTTTGTTCTACATACTTTAGGACCGTATTCAACCCACCTTTCCGTGTCCATATGGTTAGATGGTATAGATGTTAAATAAGGCCAGAATGTGCTTCTAAAGTGATTTTTAAACCCTTAATGCCTGCGATTCAACAACCCTCAAGAAGTACGTGCCACACCCATACACTCCTCATGTACGAACGTTTCCAATAAAAGCGTAGTTTGTAGTTTTTCAGCCACTTTTCAAGCCGAGCGTTGATAAGAACTAAGTGTTTTACTTTTGGGCTTGCAGTAGAGAGTAGAGTGAAATTTATGCTCAGCCATTGACCTACAGTCCTTCCCGCAAAACATACCGGTTTCACGGAAGGTAAACAGTTTCTGTTCCAGCTGCATCCCGTTCTACTGATTATTCCACCTAGTGCGGTGCTGTTTTCTTTCAGGAGGCAACCTGCCTATGGATACGACTAGAGGAAATTCGACGGCATTATGAACCATCTCAATGTTACAAGAAAAAACACACTCATTGACAGCGATGCGTAGCCAGTTAGATTTGACAGGAGAAGCTCCATGACACAAGTTGGTTAGTGTCGTTTGTTATATTTCTACATGGGTTGCGTTGAGAAGTTAGCTTCCTCATTTGTGAAATCAGCGTGCAGGTGTCTAACACAGTTACGTTATCCACGTGATCAGAATGAAGAAAAAAACTTCTGTCAAGCTAGAGCAAAATCTGATAAGATGGAAACTAGTCAGAAGAGTTAAAAGAGTGCTGTAAACCCCTTTGTCCTTCAATTTTCTAGCCATGGATAATTTATCGTCATTACTTGGGCTATTTAAATATGCACTGGCTCGGTGCAATGGCTCCCTACATCAACTGAGGCATTATATTGGTCCATGTACTGTGGTTTAACCGTCTGAGTATAAGTAACCGACTTGATAGACGAACTAATCGAATTTATTTTTAAATGATACCCCTCCTGACCTCGTGGATAGAAAACCACAGCTTTTTCTGAGTCATGTATCAGTAGGAATGCTCTGGTAAAACACCGTATAATTTGTCCATATAATGAAAGCTAACTGACTTCATTTTTCCCAAAGAAACTCTGGTCATATCTGCCACTGACCGTCAAGATTATCACTGAATTTAGGAGTTCCTGACAAAAAGCGCAAGGATCATGGTTGTGCATCATGGCTGGCATACCTGTGTTTATTATCTATTCTAATGAAATAGAACAGTGTTTCAAGTTCAGAAATTTTAGGACTTGGATAACGTTCAAGCGATTTTCGATTTCCCTCATTGTTATTCGGGTGTAATTCCAGCAGTTTGCCAACTTCTAATTTTGTGTAGTTTGCGAATGTTTCAGCTTCATCCAATGCGCAGCAACATAATCCATATTTACAGTTTTTCTAACAATTTTGTGCACTACTTCGATGTATAAGAAACATGCATGTGAATCTGAACTCCAGTTTCAAGTTTATAAATGTTTATAGATGTTCATAGATGGGCTGACGCAAGAAAAAAGACACTCAGTAGACTAGAGTCAGAAAGGGAGGATAATTCTCACGGGTTGCTTAAGCTTTTTATATAAGAAGCTGTTACTCGAGAAGCTAAGCAGAACCTAACCAGGTAATGGGATTTGCATGATTGAACGATGAGCGTTGCCACATCATGCACCATTGAGAGTTAATTACAGTGTTGCTCAGCCGCTGCTGCTCGAACGATACGCTGTTCAACTAGTGACCAGAAGTTCGTTGGTTCGAATCTTTCTAGAAGTTTGCAAGATACGCACTCACTGATAATTCTTAATAACAGCAAATGAACCAAGGAGTCCAAACCACCGTATTCTACCAACAAACAAATATTTGGTCAGATATAACGCGTCACTGGTTGAGAGCTTGAAAATTCAACATTGAAGATTATGTATACATACCTATTGTTGATTCTTTACTTCTATCCTTATTTTGTACAACGACATTCCCCGTTTTTGTTATTTCGATTTTGCGCCTATACCACCTTTCTTGTTTTTGACCTGAGCATAAACCGTTCTTTGACCCTGTCGTCGCACGTATTGTTTAAGTGTCTCGGTATCTTGTAAACACGTGGCTTTGAGTCAGTGTGAACTTTGGGATCCGTTAGGAATTAGCAGTCCCTAAACCGGTGTTTAGAAGCCGGCGTGGTACCACGATGTGAGGTTTGTAGTTTTATTTTAATATTGTATATATAGTACCGCATTTGTAGATAAACTTCCATTTGAACAATTTGGTTTTTAGGGCTTTGCGAGTAACTCAACGTGGTCCAGCAGATTGCTGGAAATAATCTATACCTATTTCGTCTGACAGGTTGAACTGAGGACTCTTTTGAGAGCTGGGCAGTCATGTTTCCTATTCTTTTTTTTGAGTGCCGCCTAGAATTCAGAACCCAATTCTTCCTTTTTCATATTCGAGACTGCCGAACCTACGCGTCACTCAAAGTTCCGTATCAGGAACCCCAAAAATGAGCTAACTCACTCCTGCGGATCTTTATGAAGTGCCGTTTAGGGACATTTTAAGAGGAAGTGGAACAGGTGTTGTACTCCTCTTCGGAACAAAATGGTTGAGTGTTTCCCACTAAGTCTCCCATTGGCAACTTTAGTTTCCAAGTGAATGTCCTTCTGCAAACACATCCGTCACGGTTTAAGTTACAATGAGAATAGTGCGAATTCGGAATTTATTTTGACTGTTGGTTCAGAAAAGTGGGGAACTGTTGTTGTGGTGAGCTGTTCAAGAATTTTCATAAGTCTAAAACCATGAATATTTCTTCCAAAAGAAAACTTGAGGCGGCTTCCGTGCATCAGCATTGTAAATGATAAACTCAGATGAGATTCACCTGAGTCTCCGGTTACAAACTCCTACCCTTGCAAATGGGTTTTCGTCGGTAATTTTCTCTGATTAATTACAACTCTCTAACTACACTTGGAGCGAAATGAAGTCTGATGATTCCTAATGGTCTGGCGAACAAACAGGAGGTTTGAAAGCAAAGCTGTGAAAACAGAGTACATAAATTTGGTTCACTGCGAAAACAATGTTTTTTGTGCGTTTTGTCAAAAAAATCCTTGTTGCTTGCTGTCTAACAGCATTCCGAGGACTGTGAATATACATTTTGCGAACAGGACATTGAAGCTTTCGTTGCACAATGGTGGGATCGCCTGATTCATTATCTTATCCATGCAATGAGGTTCAAATCTAAAGTCCTGGAAGCCCTAGGTGCAAGGAAGTGCAGCTGCTTTTTCGAACCACGTGGAACAGGTTTTTCTAAGACCAATGTCAAACACGAACACATACTAACGGGTCTGGTTGGTTGTGCTGTGCACTCGTGAGAACATTCCGTGGTTCATGCCAATCGCAATCAAACAAGATAAAGTACAGAACACCTAGTGTGGGCAGTGTGAAACTGTACTCTCAGTCAAAGTAAGCTTCAGCTCTCCTCGTATTTCTGGAAGCGCGAAATCTAATTACAGGTAAACCCCTAAGTATTTTACCGGACAAACAACACCAACCGTCATTATTTTGCATACTGTTGCTCTCGTAAATTTGTCACATTTCCGTGTAAACAAACTTTTATACGGTGACCTATTTGGAGATTACCCTTAAAATAAAAATTACGTTTTCTTTAGCGAAATACACTCATTCGCAAACAAATTTGGTTTTTCGAGAGAGTCACCTGAAACCCAGCTGAATTTCTCGTTTGTGATGTCTCCAGGCAACTGAATATGATGCACCAGGCCGCCTCATGTTTCAATTGCTACGATATTCGAGCTACCTCGATACATGTATATTCGTAATGCACTACTCATAAGAATTCAAGTAGAACATACGGTTAACGGAAACTCGGGGACTGCGCCTATCTGATGAGACCCAAGAAGGGTGAAACCGGTCGTGGGCTGTCGAGGAATTTTCAGCAAACTTATGAGTAGTGCATTACGAATATACATTTTCTTTAGTTTTTCTGCAGTTCCGCTGATGCGGGACACGGGAAGTTTTCATAGACTTTCTTAGGTTGAAGATAGTTTCTCGTATCTGTTAGTCTGAGGTAACAGTCAGTAAAAACAGCCAGGTGGAACTTGTGGTCTTTAAAGGTATTCCGGAGTCTATCCTCTATTGTGTTAATAAAAAAATACATCGGAAAGCACAGTAAAATAGTGTGAACTCAGTCGGTGTTGCATTAGCTGAGATAAAAACCACGAGTTTAAACCACTGAGAAGGGAAAACATGCTATGGGAACTCGTACGCGTATCTCCACTAACGGAAACTAACTATAACTTGGGTGTTACTGTCATATTTCTGTGGTCTTAACGGAAAGTTCGACAAAATTGAACACAGACCGAGATGAGTGGTTCTTGATAACATTGAAAAATTACACCGACTACCCCGAGGGTATACACTGCAACTTTAGGTAACAAAGTGAACAGTGACCGGTGGTGAACAATTCTTGTTCACTTCCGAATAAAACTAGCCAGGAAAACGTCCTCCAGAAATATTTTACGTGAAGCAAACAGAATGAGACGGAGCAGGGTCGTGTACACGGCGGCCAGTCTCAATTCGGTTCCTAAACGCTTGCTGGTACAAAGCTCCTCTCTCCTGTTCAAGTTCATCATCAACTGTACCATACTGACCAAAAGACTGTGCATCCAAAGGCTAAACGAATGTAGCTGAAAAGTTCAGCTATCTCTGACGAGTCGTTCATCTACTTGAAACTGACCTGCCCATGCTAACAGGTTTTTTGTTTTAACCGGCACTCCATCCTGAGGTAAATTGAAATTATGGTCAAGCCGCGATGTTTCCTATTTTAAACAGATTTGCGAGTTCAAAAACCTGATGAATCAAAGTACTAACAACTCATAGGGTTAATTTTATAAAACGAATATTCCACAGTGGTCACATGCAACTCAAGAACACGGGAAGCGATGATATAATACGGACTTCACCGTCACGCAGTGGAAGGCTTTAACACAAAGCTATCCTTAGTATTCGGGATTTTAGATACTCTAAACTCTCTCTGAAGATGAGAGTATGCATACGAAGGCTGTCTGAGGTTAACCCCCGTCCTGTACGAACAGCATTTTGTTCCATTATGTCATTACCAACGTTACAATTAAAACTGGCTTCATTAATTAATGATTCAGTGATTATACTTGTAAAGTTTATTGGAGTGGGACTTACCATGGTAACTGCTTGTAACTAGGTTCAGCACCGAAAGTTTTGAAAATGAATTCCACAACAACTGCTGCCAGGATGAAGACCTGCAGTTATGAATAAATGCGTCTGTTAGGTGATCGATTGCACGCAGCACTTTACGAGACTTGGGATTGGTTAATTACGCCTGCACCCAGCCTGTCTGTAGGGTCTGGAGGGAAATAGACTGCGACGGTGTATCTCAATCGTTTGGTTGGCGTGTGGGCTGTGGTACCATAATTCCCCTGGCTTTCGAAAACCACACAAAGCTTGTCTGAACGCCCACGGAAACTACAGTCGATCGAATGGTTCGCGGACGGGATGATACCAAAATAGTAGACATTAGCCTGGAACAGTGGTTTGCTACCATTCACGTCGATGTCTGGAGTGTGTTGTACTCCATCTAAAGCATGCAGACACACATTAAGTTTTTGGCTGGGACATATTACGTAATGCATCCATTCATTTCAGCACCATGATCCTCTTTGGCAATCAACCGAGTCTACCATTTCTTAGCATTGCAGAATACAGCGAGCTTATTCTGTGGAAAAAAACGATCACAAGGGTGTAAGGCCATCTTCAAAACATTTGTGAAGTAAGGGTAGGCTTCTAGAATTCTGTATTCTCCTTTTCCTCTTGTGGACACAGAATATTTGCACTCACACAAGAAGTACTGAAAGTATGGCTCGGCATCGTCCTCACAGAAAACAGCCAAATACGTTTGTTTTCCAATACCTATCTCATAAGTTGCGAGTTTCGTAGCATAAAATCGCAGGCTTGAACTATCAAAACAGACTTGATCACTAAGAAGTTCCATCCTAATTCCATATTTCAACATTCCCATCGTTAAATCCTGTATGAGTACGGAAATGTCGATCCTACTGTGAGGAGATGCTCACACCTAAATGGGATATAGGGCTTCGTGTTGTTAAGTAACAGAGATCATATCCCGTGGTCTATGAATCTTGCCCGAAATTTTGAGTGGGTTTTGGTGGTTTTTCACCAACGGTTTTCTATACGAAGCAGAAAGGGTTTAAATTCTGCACCAACTGCTCAATTTCATTCGATGGGAATACGATTAGGTTCAAAGAGGGTAGATACTGAAACTGAACCGAAAATGAACAGTTATGGATTTCATTCAGCGTTTGTAGAATTGCTTACTCTCATATTTAAGGACGAGCGAAAGCAAGCTAACCTTTTGTAAATGCTTGGAGCCTCCTTGCTGTATCAGTTCAATTTCCCATTGAAACCGATTTGTAATTTATACGCCTTCAGTTATCGATTGCGCTTGCGTCTCGGTATTAGAAGTTCAGTCAGGGCGCCGTAGTTGCAGTCATGGGTAGAGCAATTCTGTGAATACATGGGACAACATTTTCAGTAACGTCGACAAATCAGTGTACAGTTAAACATGTCTCAGTTGAACATTAGCGTAGCCTCAGTGATGATGAGGAACAGCTCAGCCTTTCCAACTAATAGTAACGCACTCGTCTCGCATGTCTGATGTCCGGAGTTCGAACCCCGGTACGGCCGAAGATATGCACCACTGATGAGAAAAACTCAAGTTCAATGTTCCCACCATTGGTATTGACTCGAGAATAACTGAGCAAACACAGGAGAAGGGCGTTTTAGACGAGAATAACGTGGATGTGAAGAGTATTTCTGTTGGTTTATTCATCCACAATAACACTACTAAGCCAGGAACATTTTGGGTGGGTAAACCACATAGAAGTCCACACAGTTCACTCACTTGACCCAACAAAGACGAAATGATAACTTATTTACTGTATGCATTACATGACGTTATGTCAAAATAATTTGCGATTCGCTTGTGAACCACACTTTTTTGGTTTGGCACAGCGTGTTACCAAGCTTGCTGCCTGCATGGTCACGCATGTTGACCAGTTAATACGTATCAGCTCGTTTCCCCTCAAACAGCATAGCTGTGCCTGTTGTGATACCAGAGTGTAAGGTGTAAAGGATGCTGCTTTGAACAGTACCAACGTTCATCTGTCAATGACTGGAACGACAACTTTTCGATGAGAAGGCCTACGGAAGGCCAAGAGAAATAGCTATGTTTTATGTATGGTTTTCTCAAATGCTCTTGAAGGTGACCTCGAGTAGAATATCTTATCGACTATACAACACCTGTAAATTACAGGTTGTAAGAGGCACAATTTTTCCGTCCAGATTGCGAACACTAAACCTGTTGGTACCAATGACGTGGAGTTAGAATGCAAAAACAATTAGCAGGATGTGGTTGACCTTAAGTTTCTTCGAGACTAACAAAACAGTTTAGCAAGTTTCAGTCATCGTGACCCCATGAAAAGAGTTTACGAGCAAGTATGAAGACAGTCTTTTTCATTACATTCAGGTTCATTTGAGGTTAGTTCGGCCTGGGTTCTTTAGATCCGAGTGAACTGAAATGACTCGGTCGGAGGCACGTTAAACAAATCAGCTGACCAAAGAAAGACACTGTATTTTGCCCAGTTGTTTAAATTAAGCCAGTGGAATGCGCGAAAGTTTGGTTGTGGTGCGTTAACAGCTATTGTCAAGTTCTATCCGCCAAACACCCGACTCGGCTGCTTCGACAGGGAGACTACATTTTTGCTTGCAGCGAGGTGACTCGAGTGGATGATTTGTGCTTCGTGATTGCATAAACGGTGACAAATATTGAATTTGTGTTTCGTGAATGCTACTGGTGCTCGACTCTAATGATTACAGCACCTTACAAAGAGGACGGTAAAAACAAGTGAGTAAGGATCATGTTTCTAAAACAAGCAGTGAACCCAGCCTTTCCAGCCTGTTATTGAGTGCACTGTCTATAAAACTAATCTCAATACATCGACTTCATAACGATTAATTATGTTGTAGGGAAATACTTCACTGGGATACCCATCAAAACTTTATTACGTTTTCTGGATCCCTCGAGGCATACACGCTTGGTTCGGGGAAAATTGGTCAAAGTGGAAATTTTTCGGGGAGAGAAACAAGTTGCAATCTATATATCAAGTGTGTGCGTGTGTAAATTTTATCTTACGATGTAGGTCTTCATAGTTAGTCATGACAACCGAATACTGTCGAAATAAAAGCGCATAAACAATGCATAGTTTGTTTCTTTTTTAACCCTATTCGCACGCCGAACAAGCTGACGAAAGATAAACAGCAAGTGAAATAGCAACACGGCAACCAGTTTGTTGTAGGACGTTGCTTCCTTATTTGTACATGGAAAATGATTTTTTGTGAGTATATGGGGGCTAAGCGAATGGATTTCAATAACTATTCTTTGCTTGTTAGTTAGCCTTTTGACCTCAACACCAATAAGTAGTGTTTATGGTGCTTTTCTCTAGAAGCTTATCGGAAAGATGTTGACGAAATGGAGGTTAATCATGCGTGCAGCTTTACAATGGAAGGTTTTTTACCAACTCTCATCCGAATGCTGGGTAAGCAGTGTACTAGGGATAGCTAAACTCTGATTGGCTTCACTCTAACGAGATACAGACAAATTTCAGTGAACAGGATTCAAAATACTTGATTACGAGCAACTAAATAGATAAAGATGTCATCCTTGTTTGGTAAGAAGGTCCTTTCGAAATACTATCTCAGAATCGGGAATCTACTCAAGAAAAGTATCAGCTAGAGTAAAAACGAGTGAACTAGCTATAACAAGACCGTCCGCTTTCTGTGTACAGTGCCTTCTACCTCAAGATGAGGGGTTGCTGCACACAAAAATAGCCTCAACCAGTAGCTTATTAGGAGTAAATGAAGGGCCATTATTCATGACGATTAGGCCACGTAAGTGCCGAATACTGTTTATATTAAGAATCCTGCGGAAATGAGTTCAAACCCATTTTTGGCATTTTTTGACATACCCAATACTAAGAGTTCGAATGGATGTTTGAAACCACAGCCCATGCACTGGTCAGATTTCCCAGGGGCCTACGGGCCGAGTTTCGCCGTAACGAGATGAGAAACAAGAATTCGTCCACGAAAAGGTCAACTAGAAAAGTATCTTGCTTTACATGGCAAAACGAACTCTCTAACCACTATAATACAGTGGGTCCGAAGAGAGACCCATATTGAAAGATATTACTTCCCTGGAGAGCACATAGTAGCTTTCCGAGACAGTAATGCTTCGGTGTAATATCCGGTAAGACTAGTTATCTAGAACATCCTCTTCTCGGGAAGAAAGTAGATTGCCGATCGCATCCGCGAAACCATTGTCACATAGTATCTTGCGAAATGGAGCAACTTAGTGTAACTACGGATTGGGCCAGGAATACTCATGTGACTGGGTAAGACCAATGACGCGGATTGGCACGGACACCGATTGCCTGACCTTGATTACCATACTGGATAACACACAAATTCACATCAATGTATGCATATACGTTTTGATCATTCTTTGTGAACTGTATTGTGTCCCCTTAGAAATAGTATCCGTTTGCCTGTATGCCTGGATCCTGAGTACGCCCGAGCATACTTGGCACAAACGTACTGCCGGCATCCGGATGGGAGATCGTACTGTGATCCGTAGATATAAAAGGATGAAAATTCGTGTTGGAGTCCAATAGAGTTTTGACTAAGTTTTTCGCGCCTACGCTCGTACATATTTAGGGGGAAAGAACGGCACCCTCGCTCTGCAAGTTTTAATAGGGTGATGAAAGGAACCCTAGGGCTGAATTCATCATTACAGCTGGATTGTTTAGAGAAACAAAATATCGGAAGCCACGGGGAACACCCTGTAGGCCAATGAAAGTGTCATAGTTCGTATAATATGTGTTCTGTGTCGAGTTGAACATGAAACTTAGGCTGACCTCCGGTACTGCGGAAGTGAACGCTGAGCGGTCCCCATAGTGTACACCACTGCGAACCTAAACTTTGCAAACAGGTTCATCAAAGTATCACTTAAGCTTTCATTGTTTGAGACAAAGAAAGGAGATTGCAATTATACAGAACAAAATAATTCATATCATACGAGGACACACTGAAGGCCTATCTTTAACCTCCATTTAACAATGAACATGGGCAAATCTATACAACGTGGGAATATTCACCTCCCTACCTGAATTCTCCCGAGTTTCTTGTCAAGATGGTATTGTTCTGAGAAAACTAGAAAACAGTCATATTACGAACCGCCTTAGGAATCATCGGAGCTTAAGTGTAACTGCAATCACATGACAAAGGATTACCGTACGAACTATGGTTCGAAGAGCCTGGAAAAATCCTCAGAGATTGTCCTGATAAATCTTGAGCCATTAAACTAAAAACCTAAGGAGACTAGTCGCAGATCGTTATGAGTGATCCATCAAACGTCATCATAATTGTAGTTCACCAGATGCTCCTAGAGTAATCCAAAAGCAGTCAGGTCTTCGAGTGTGCGCTATCTGAATGGCATGGGTAATGGCATAAGTAATGATGTTTAACCCGACTCCAATGCCCATGTTTGGCTACATTCTGTCATGGCTGATGTACAAGCAGTGTGAGGAGGGAACCAGATTGTCGACTGTGCGCTATCTGAATGGCATGGGTAATGGCATAAGTAATGATGTTTAACCCGACTCCAATGCCCATGTTTGGCTACATTCTGTCATGGCTGATGTACAAGCAGTGTGAGGAGGGAACCAGATTGACTGAGTCAACAGCATCCTGCTTTGGTGGAATCTCGTTAAGTCCACTCTGAAAGTTGTGACGGCTGCACCCGTACAGTAATTGTCGGAAGACAACTCGAGTTTTATGCAAAGAGAAAATGTGTGAACCTTTTTGCTAATACTCAAGTATCTTGTTTTTATCAAATTAGGTAGCTTGCAATTAGGAGGATGATTAACTGCCCGCCGGTGCGTAAAGTTGGCCTATGCTTTAAGGCCTGAGATCTACCCATTTACTGACACTTCCACGCGAAATGACTGTCTCATGGTTTGGTCGAATGAATAGTAGACTGTTCCTGGTCTTGACCTCTACTCCATCAAGAGTAATAATCATGTTACTGACCTACAATAAAAGACGAGGTGAACAGCCTTGCTTCCTCCCCCCAGATCAGTGCTATTTACATCATGATAACGGAATGATTCCAAAGAACAAGAAGGGTGCGTAGACAGGTTATATGCAAATAACAATGAAAACGAAAAAAGAGGGGAATATCATCGTGAAAATTTCACGGTAATGTAGCTGTTTATGAGCAAAATTTGGCTTTCAAGGATCAACGGAAACGGGGACTTAGGGAGATGTTCAGAGGAAAACATTTGACTCTACTTTGCTACAAGCTAATATGATTTCAAATTGGTTTGAATGATTTGACGGATGACTCGTCCAAGGACACATTCGGTGATAGATTGAAAGGGTAAGCCATGATTGTTGCGAATCCTCTGAATTCCTTACTTTGTGGGACCGGCCTGTACTCGCTTTATGAGGTCTGTAAGAGTTTGGAAAATGTAATTTGTTTCCTAAATCAATAATCTACCTTCATATTTGACGTTCCCCTCAAGGTCTTCGCGCAGGTCAATAAATTTTAGGATCTGGTCAACTTGATCCTCTTTCAGTTTCTCACCTGAGGAGAAAGATCATAAGGCAAAACGAGTCAAATTACCGTATCCCGTCAAGACATGTCGCATTTCTGCAGCAGAAACAATGCCCTGGCCTTCACGGTCGAATGTTTTGAAGGCTTCCATGTAGTCAGCAAATGTACCCGCCGCTTTCTCCTTTAGAATTGCCTCGTAGCAAGGTAGAAATTCTTCAAATTTGTATTGCTTTTCTCCTGCGGAAATCAAAGAGATTCGTTTCAGAGGCTGATAAAAAATGCAGATGCAGCTAGGACTAACATTGGTTTTTGTACAACAGACGCTGAAAACAGGCCTTGCTGTCAAAGCAGACAAAGTACAACAAAAAGTTGATTTTGAATTAAGTTACAACAGCCACAAGATTTCCTCACTTTCACTACATACATCAATGTATTAGCTGCTCGCGTGAATCTTTGCTTGTTATCTTCCGTGAGGGAATACCCCCTAGAACCATGAAGCAAATTTGTTTTTCAAACGAATACAGTGAAAGAAGGATGCATGCTTTTCTCGTGGCAGAAGTATTAGTGAAGTACAACTTGAGACAGTTCGTCATAGGCACGGATAATACGACAGGCCGCCACTTCAATGCCCTCTCACACTTGACTAAGCTTCACCAAGCCGGTGATTCAGCCATGTATAGGAACACAGCAGAATTCGTCGAAATGCCACACAGTCGAAACACAGAGGGAAAGTAACAAAGCCCAAAGATAATGTAATGCGCATGATGGGTACCCAGTTATCGAATTCCTGTGAATTGCGTGTGTTTTCGTTTTCACGTAAGTTTAAGTTACATGGTTTGATTGTCCGTTCCCAAGTTTAACAAGTGGAGCGGAGTTCGTGACGTAGGTGACTTAGAGTGACGGTTGTTATTCAAATACAGAAATGTAAACGGTTGGAATATCTATGGCGTTCAGCTCAGACGAAATGGTAAATTCTAGTCCGTCCGCAAAAAAACTGTCCAATGCAGAGGATTCAAATGAAATTTCTGTGACGTCCTGCGGGGACTAAGCGATAACTTCCTCATTGGTCAACTTTTCAAGAGGACTGACCCGGTAGAGAAAACAACCTCCCATTCACCGAGGGTAGTTCCGCGTGAGCAGAAGTAGAGCACCTCTTTTGCATAAATGTGTTAATTGTTAGCACCATTGGATAAGAAGTACAGAGTAAATAACAGGTTGGGGTGACAGGGTTTTTCGTATTGACCAAAGAAACAAAAAAAGCACCCAATCAGTCTACAATCAGTCTATTGAGAGGTTACCAATCTATACCCTATCTGTTTGATAAGGGATTTTACTCAGAGTCTCGTTACTTGATGTATCTAACGTATTGTAGACCTTTCGCACGTGGTGAATTACCATGCTCACCTTTGATAAATGATGAGTTTCACTACAATCCTCTGGTCTCCAACAGGTGTCCGTTGGTCACAAACTGAGAAGTCTTTTTGTCTGCGTTTCTCTGGTCATGTTAACGAGTGTTAAGTGGTGTGCGTAAATTGACTTACCGCTGAAGGTCTTCTTGAATGTTTAGGGAACCAACCATTCTGTCGTGGTCACCAGATAAGCTAAAGCGCATCTGTCGGATACGTGAGTTAAGTATTCCGACTAATTTATTGCGAATTTCCTCATTCAATCATTCTAACTGACGGTCATTTGTTGAAATAAACTATTTGTGAAAAAAATAAACGCAGGTAATCGACTTCTGGCATTCACACAGAATTGAGTTGAACGTCCGTGCATGGATGAGTCGATATCTGGTTGTATACTCTGTGTTGGCAGTTGATTGCCGTCCGCTGCTATGTTCTCACGCCATACAATTTGCACCGCAAAATCATGGCTTACTATCGTACGTGAGTTTCAATTGACCCTTTCATCCTCAACATCGATACACTTCCTTACTATGCTGTTCGACTATATTGTCTCATGAACACAAGAGGACCCATGTGAATAGGTCATCTTGTGTTCATGAGTTAAGGTGTAAATGGGAATTGGGCCATCAGCACTGCAAAGCATCATAATGTTGTTCATCGAGCTTTCGAGCAACGACACGACGGACCAATAGAAACTTTGGCTAGCTCTGCTGATAAACTGGGCCGATGATCTCCCAGTTGAATTACCGGACTGCCACGGGCAGAAAACTTCACATACTCAGTTGATCCATTCACGGCGTGTGTGTGTGTGTGTATCAACAGAGGTGACAGAGTCAGTATAAAAAATGCGAACTAACAGGTTATCAGCAAGTAGCCATTGTAGAAATTGGTAGATGGCACAGTAGTGACTACGTGGAACTCAACAATAGAGAAAGGTGGTGTGAGTTCGAGGTTTCAGCTAGAGCAGACAAGTACTCAAGGCCGACCAAGTTAGCCCAAAAGTGGAACCGGTTAGGACTTATATATACATGAAACAAATAATATGAATCTTATGGCGAAAAGGTTAGCGGTACGAGCTTGCTTCACTTTCTACCGGTTCGGTCTCCTTCCCCCATAAAGAAAAGTTGATTTTGGTGCAGTTTAGAGCCTGTTCACCTGATTTGGAAAGATAAACTGACCTGGTATACCGGTTTCCTCAATTTAAAAGTACGGTTGCTCTGGCGTGACAAGACAACACCAAGCCTTTGACGAATCGTTTAATTTGCGGCACAATGGTTTTCCATTAAGTGTGAAGCACTGTCCTGCTAGACAGAGCACAGGAAAGCTTCTAGAAGGCTGTTGAAGGTTTTACATCCTATTGATATCGTGTTTAAAATTGATATCATTAAATCGATTGCCTCCACAACTTAATCTGGAAAAGTAACCAATTGTGCGGATGAACCAAGCTGCGTTGTCTAGTCCACAGGACTCAGCGCTGAAGAGTAACTGTCGAGAGACTATGGAATGGATGCTCTTGTGTACATCAACAAACCCGTCAGCTTAAGCGTTCGACTGGTGAAATAATCGTAACCCTCGGACGTCACACTGACGGGCTGTGAGTACAGTTGTTTCGAAAAATCGTTTTTTGAAGAATATGTATTGAAGGGAGATGCCGAGGTTTCTTGCTGATTAGCATTGATGTTCTCGTTCCGACAGGTGATGACTCCGAATATTTTGAGCGATTCTACGATGGAATTCCACAACAAATGGAGATATTTATCCCTCCATTCTGGAGGTCGATATAGGCAGCAGTACCGTGGCTGGCTTGTGTGCCAGCTTGTAACTTTACTGTCGATTACCCGGTGGTTCATGGCTGTTTCGAATCCCAAGTATTGTAAGTTTCATGTTGGCATGACGGTGGAACAATGGGTCTACAAGTGCTGAGGATATCATTGAATTTTCATGGAATGATGGATGTATTCTGGTCTCCCAAAAGTTCTCTAGAAAAGCTTACAGAAGACCTTTTGCATGGGATACACACTGAGCTGTTTACGTGGTTCAGTGTAAACCCCTATGGTTACGGGAAACAGCTATTGGTGGTGAAGAACAGTAATATAGTAGTAGTCAATACTGGTAAGACGAACCTCCCGTTGATGTCGTACTTATCAAGCTGCAGGTGGCGGCGTCGAATGATACCTGTGGAGAATTATTTGACCGTTGCAGGGTGGAAAACAAGCGGTACCGAGCATCTACAATATGCATGACCAAATCCATTTTTTGACCGGTAATCTTTGTAAACCTCATAGTCACATGGTGTTCAAAGCCGTGAATTTCACAGGGCGAATATAATACGTTTATTTGTATGCAATATGCCCTACGATGAACTTCTGTCTATCTGTAGAATTAGTTTTCAGACTGAACCGGTTAAACCCCTCACAACGGCCACATATGGCTTCTGGGGGTATATTTGTGATGATAACTCAGCTGGATTTTAGCGAAAATTTGGTGTCTTTCTCATGTAGACGCTCTTCTTTAGAGTGCATACGGCAGACCATATTATTGTTGTGCACACCTCACATCCATATACTTGCTAGCTCAGGCCTTTAGCGTAGTGCACAAGGCTATGTATGACTACAGTACTTCCTACATCACACGGAACCCCTGGACCGATTATTTGTTTGATGCGACCATGTCGCTGGATGCAGCAGCCGTAGGGCCACGTTTTCTTATCTCCTCCTTATGATCATCACTCTACCAGGACCGAATCTGTTTGGCATTTTTGTAGACGCACGTTTTGGACTATGGTGGTTTACGTGCTTCTATGTATACTCTTATTAATGGGTAGCAGGAAATCAGGAAAACGTGGGTTGAGATTGTAATGTCAGTTAATAAGTAAATGGAGTGAACATTAGCCTGACGTCACGTGTCCAAAACTTGTTGTTACGAAAAGGAACCTGAGTGAAGTCATGTGAACTGCCTTATTAGGATAATTTAAGGGCGCAAACGGACGTTGTGTATGTCGGAGATTCTCATTCAATGGGATATGTTAAGGCAGCAAGGTCTATTCGGGTGCCATTTTAAGGAACGGAAATTTGCGTGCATGGTGTCGCCGGCGCAACAAAAACGTTACGTTAGGTCTTTTTGAGGAAGGGAAATTGTGCGTTTGCCTTATAGAAGAAATAAATAGGCTATTGAGTGAGTCGAAAGCACCCTAGAAGCGTCTGAAAAATTGTGCACCTTCGTAAACAGGCAAGCAGGCACTCCGAAGTAATCGCTGGAGTTATTGAAATAAATACCGATATTCGCCGCCAGAAGTTGGCCACTGATTGCATTCGTTGAGTGCACTTTACTGTTTGGTTCAGCGGTGATGCAAAGTAGAAAGCCATCTAATATAAAAATAATTTCAACATCAATCCCAAAAGTTAGAATGCGAAGTAACTGGTTATATTTCCTAACATTCGTAAGCTAAAAAAATCAACAAGCTCCCACTTCAACTTGCCCAGCACTCCGCATCAGTGAAACCATTGTCTATCGAATTTGCCCAATAATTGTCCCGGAGAAACACAGATGAGGCAGAAAACCTTGTGAGTAGTTTCCTTCATGAAAATATACTGCCATATCCCGAATATCGTGCCAATTGAAACATAAGACGGCCTTTGGGCAGCGCATTCAGTTGAAGGATATCATAAACGAGAGATTCAGCTGAATCTCTCCTGAAAACCCAGTTGATAAGCAAATGGAGATATCTGTCGAGATCTGTCTAGCTTGGGTTAGAGTAGAACATAAGGCTTACGGTAAATCAGTGACTGCGCCTACCTGATGAGCCCTAAGGAGAGTAAAATCGGTCGTGGGCTGCTGAACAGTCTCCAGCTGAGTAGTTTCCTGTATGAAAACATAGAACTACACCTTATTGATGAAAGCATGGATTTCTAGACAATATCCAACAAAGCAAAATTTCAAATATCACCGTATCTTCATGATATCTAACCTAAGCTGGGATGCACGCTAAGGTTTTGTTTTCCACCCTGAAGAATAAGGACAGTTGAATTCAGCCCAATTTAGCCAAATATCTAGTTTATGCTCAAAAGTCGTGAAGCACAGTGATTCTCGACCATTCAGCATAGACTGGCTTCACTTACAGTATGAAATGTCGATTTTCATGGCTTCACTGATAATGTTGTTGACGGTGCTGCTGCTGATGATGATGATAATGATGATGATGATGGTAGAATATTTATCACTTTCAGTATTGTCCCTCTTTACTAGTAATCCAATTTCTAATGGGTAACATTACATAAAGCAATCCTGTGTAGCCGGACTTGACTGTTTAATGGATAACATCATCTGAGACGTACGGTCGCTCAATATCCAATTCATTTAAGATTTAAAAAAGTTACCAGCAGACTGACGAGGTTGTTACCCAGTATTCTGTTTCCCCCCCCCCCTAACAGACAAGCTATTCTCAAGACGGCGTAGCTCTCGGGCGTCCCACAATTTCCTCATTCCTTTGAGAGTTTCGCTGGGACACATTGATTTTGCCTTTTGTATTACCGCAACTTCTTACGGATAGTAAAGTAACGAGTTAAGGCCTTTATCTAAATCTTGACCCTGATCAACTTTTATATATAAGGGTGGCAATTCTCCTGTGGGATTACGGTAACTTAGCTTAATTTGAGAATGAGGTTATCCGTACTACACGAACACCAAAAAGCAATGGATATCTGGCATGCGGTATGGTCACTCCGATACAGATTCGGGGATCAGGAAGAATCGACCTGAACGACAGCACACATGGAAAGGTCTCTTTCTTACTGTCCAGTGTCAACATCTAACTTGCTCTGTACATGAGAAACACGATACAGAGGCAAGTTTTCCCATGAAAGACTAGAATAAGCCTGGGGACCGTACCAACCACGTTTACAAAACAGCTGCACCGACTGGACAACTGAAGACCGAACACAATCATTACGAACGAAAATCTGGTTAGCTACAAAAATGCTGCTGAATTAAACAAGTTGGAGTGGAGCTGGGTTATCGTGCTGTTGGTGGAGGTGTATGCAGTTTGTGAGAACCTCCTAACAAATCAATTTCCCTTATTGGTAACTTCTATCTTTTTATGCTAAAATTTAAAAAAATTCAGTCAGAAGTGCGGTTTAGTTTAATCTGGTATTCGTAAGAAGTGATCAGCTTTACCAGTTTTTCAATGTCCCTTACGTAAGTGTTTTCCTACCTTGTCACACTCGACGAAATGTTTTGGAAAAGATTTCTTCGTGAGAGCAATCAACTGTTATTCTAAACTCTTTTCAAGGTCCTCCTAAAAGACCTGCGGAATACCAACCCAAAAAAACACGAATTTGCAAACTAATTACTGAGGAAGAATGTGGTTGTGGGTCACCGACTGCTCCTTCTAAGTCGACCCCAGGGATCTGAATCAGGACGAAAGAAGCAGATTGCTTCCCGGATATTATTCAAAATCTGTATATACGATCAGAGAACTTAGCAACTAAAAAGTACCGTGGATTTGATACATATCAGATAACAGTAAAGAATCGTGAAAATTCACCTGACTACTCTCACCTACTCGAATTTCCTGACAAATTTCACCGTATGGACTAAGACAACAGATCGATTTGATTCACTTTCGCCGCGAAGGCATGGGTCTTCTCAAATTTTACGGTGAATTTGTGGAACAGCGTGCCTCAACATTTTCCGGACTAAGAAAGGGTTTCGTATAAAATTAAGTAAATAGTGATTTCAGCTGAGGTTTTGTCCCGTAAACCTGGACGAGATCGGGACTAGACGGCTCAGTGGTTAGAGCATTAATTTACTGACCGGAAGGTCCGGGGTTCAAATCTGACCTCAACATCTCGACTCCCCCTGTCCAGGCTTGGGCAACCTGGTAGTATCCCAGCCCTCGTGCCTTTTTCGAGTGACATGGCAGTTAGGCGCCGAAAGGGTGCTACAGCTGAATGAATGATTTTTGTCCCGTAAATCATGCCAACCTGAGCTGAAAAGCCGAGAAGCACTGTGCAGCTGTTTCATCCTTGTGTGACTCATCAGCAGTGCTCATCCCATGAAACTCAAGGGAGTTTCGACCTCCCGTCTACCAGCTTGATAATTCAAGCCTGCGACCACAAGCAGATGGATGATCAGCAATGGTGTTAGTTCTTAACTGGAAATGGTACATCATCTTACCCTTCAGTCGCGGAAACTACATCGCGTGATCACTGTCTCCTCGAGTGGCTACTTCTTAGACAGAGGTTTCAAATCGCCTTGTGAAATTCTTCTTCTTTTGAGCTACTTATTGTTTTCTTCTTGCGATTTAGGACTTTTTAGTTAAGATTTCGTCCCGTCGGTGGCGCTAATCTATGCACAAAGACCAAGAAGCATTGTACAGCTGTTTCATTCCTATTGTGAATCACGAGCAATACAAGCCTCCAGGAAATGCCGTCTGACATACCGTCGCTCGAGAAGCAAGTCAACACGAGAGCACGGTATATGGTTTCTGTGATTAAAGAATGGGTGACTTCTAAGTGCGAGTGCATCAAAATGATGATCAGTCGCTCCTGAAAGGAACGGGTTCCAGACTCCCGGGATTTTCGTGAGATGTGCACTGCTGATGATTTCCAATGAGGATAAGACAGCTGCACACTGCCTCTAGGCTTTTCAGCATAGATGAGACCTTTATTGAAACTTCCCAAATCTCTTCACATTAACAAAAACAAATGACAATGGTCTGAGGGAGAAATAAGTAAAATATTTATGATTCCTAGCACAAACAGGAAACTGTTATGGTTCCCAAGCTGGCTTAACAACACAAAGTCGATCACACATGTGTTTGTGTCTACATGTACCTTTCCCAATGTGTCTTTGAACTAGTTTACTGACAGTGCAGCAACATGTACCCATCAATTCTCATGAACGGGAAAATCCGGAAAACGCAAGAAAGTGTAGTTTGTACAGATTACTTTTGGGACATACGTGCAAGCAGGGTGTTTGAGGGAGAATGCGTATACAGTCAGCCGACGATAGAATTCCGAGTAATATGGCGAATGTTGAAGAACATGCACTGGCTACACTGAGCTCACTTATTTGCCGAAACGTATTAACAGCAGCTAGATCACACTTCCGGCCGTGTGATATCGTTCCGCACAAGTGTAGCAATTGAAATATCTAGAGAAACCCTTTTCTAAAAGTTTTATATGGACTTCCCATCAAAACTTTCCGTTCACTCTACGCAGGGTACCTTGATTTCACAATTATTCAGATGCTATGGTGTGACTAAAAGTAATATGAGAATCGGTTGACGTACGTAGAGGATCACTGAAGAAACCTATGGCAAAAGTCCAGCCAAAAACGTTGTTAATTATGGTCCATTAAGGTCCAGTTTTTTCTGAACCAAATTATTTCTTAAAGCACGGGTTAGTTGTCGTTTTTAAGAGGTTTCATCGCCACTAACAAACACAGGTCAGTTGGTTTATCCATCAGGATTCACTTGTTAATAACAAAATCTCAGCCGAAATAAGGGTAAATGATTCGATTTTGCGGATACAATTGACCTTTTTGAATATGAATGGAGGCTTTCAAGGATATTTTGTACTTTTACGATGAACAAATGTGGTGATGTCTACCGTAAACCTATCACTACTGTAAAAGCTAAAGAGAGGATAATGTCAGGTCGTTAAAGTTGTCCAAGTTTGTCTGAATGTAAACTCGAGTAATAAATTCTTAGACGCGATATCTGGTCAATAAACACATTAATTTTAAGACACTTCTGCTATACAGATATTACTGAGTGAATACACATCAAGGCAGTTAAACGACGGAATTCCGAATCGTTCTGTGCAAGGCATTCTGTAAACAAGCGCAAGTTTCGTTCGCGGAAAAATTGTTTATTCAGTCAATATGTCTAAAACATAAGAATAAGAGTTTGCTGTTGCGGGTAGCGGCAGGGTATTGCCGCTTCACACTCGGCACTCAGGAGAGCAGATTTAGGTCCGGCGATTGCTTTGGCAAAACTTCTTTTTAAGGTAAGCTCAAATAGGCAAATACCTCCGCTACTTGTTCGACATATATATGAATATATATATATGTATATATGTATATATATATATATTTCAACCCTGGTACACACGGGTGCTTTGTCATCCATATTCTGTAGTCTTTTGTTTCTCTGTATCTTTTGGCTTTAAACATGATCATCATTCCGGCTTAGTCCAAGCGCTCATTCGCTATATAGTTTTCAGTAGTATGCCCTCGTTCCGCAGTTACCAGTTGTCCTCAAGACCATTATGCTCCAGCGACCCTGAGTACCTATACTCAAATTAGTAGCGATGACTCGCATATAGGGTTGTAGGTGAAGACTCCTGCTATGTATCTAGCAACCAAATAAAGAGAAACAAAAGTAGTAGGCCTGGAACAAGGGGAAGGTATGATCCATCACTCTGCAAAATTACCCCATGGTTGCTTCACAATCTAGGTGACGACCGTTAAACTATATACCGCATGGTTACACAAAAAGTTGCCGAAAATGACTTTTCCGTTGGACCACTCGGTACACTGTCATTAAGCGAATAATCATTTCCTGACACCTAAATTGATTTCTAGTCGATCACAGGCGGGTCTATGCGTTTCACATAATGGTGGAAACTTTTCAAATGCACTTTTGAAGTTCAATAGCTACGGTGACATTGGCCCCCCCAGCTTAGTTCAACTTGGAGCTGGCACACTGTGGAGGTACATCGGTCTTTTCACGTTCCCGTTTTTTGCACCAGTCAACTAATCACAAATACATGATTACGTCTGTTGAAACATCTTCTGGTTTGATCAATTCAAGTGTACATGAGAATAAAAAAGTGAGATGAAATTTGCATTCGACCGTAAGCGGGCGTAGACATTTACTGCCGTTGATGATACATTGAGATGCAAGTACCGAGAAGCTATCGGTTGTTACCTATGTCAGTCATTTTTCTTCGGAATAACAGAGCCCACAATTTTAATTACGAGAGAGGTGTTATTTCAATGGCGTACTCAGAGGTGTACAGCACACCAGATGTGTGACATTCATCGAGATAGAGGCTGAAAGAACACTGTCATATTCGGCGGAAGAGAGACGACAACACTTTCTTGTGTGAACGCGTATGACGGCAGTTGTATCTGTTATCTGGATGGAAAAAATATAACCAGGATATCTGAAATAGGTCATCGTGGGTAATTCAATGCGCCTTGGTATCGGTCACGCTTACTGTTCCATTTTTCGAAGTATGACGTGAGACATTACGACGAGGTGAACTGTACACGGCACCTGCGCCGTTAAGCAATAACTGGTTCCTCAATAAACTTGAAAAAATTGTGGAAGTGTTTTCTTCCTCTCTGTCTAGGATTGGCCGGAAATTGTTTCCTCGGAGCGAGGCTAACTTTTGGGAAGCAGCCCAAACAAACCGAATAAAAAACTGGAAAAAAGCTTTCTCGAAGCACATTTTGGTGCCGTTGGAAGCAATCTTCAAGTTTCTAGCGTAGTTTATTATTTCACTTTAAATATTACCTTTCAGGCCTGAGTCCTCGGATGAAAACCACTGCATTGGACCAAATAGGAAAAGCGTATCACAAAATACCTGACCAGAATGGGCGGCGTAGAGAAGTCAGCGGAAATACAGGTTTACGTAAGGAATTTTTTCACAGTGTATCAACTGAGCATGTAAATCAAAGGTTGTGGTGTTGTTCCAGTCCTATTAATTCCGGGAACTGTAAGAAACCGAAGAGGTACCGAGTTAAACTTGTAACTAGGCTTGTAACTTTTACAACTTGATGCTTCACAGACGGTTGAATATGGGCGAATTAAACTAAAAGGCACTCATTTGACTTGCATCACCCAAGAATTCTTCCAGTTCGTCATCCAGGGAGTAGTGTATATCCGGTGGTACGATTCATTTGTGGAATAGATGAATTTCTGGCCCTATCTGATATGGGTTTTGAGGTGGTTTGTGATCCTAATCAAGACCCGATTTATCCGGGCCTTGAGAATTCAGTAGAAGCTTTGAATGGCCGACTGAAAGTGGTCGCTCTACAGGACACCGACTTCACTACCTTAGTGTGTTTAAAGCCGAAAAGCACAAAACAACTCTTTTAGTATTTGTGTTGAGTTTCACACGCGGCGTGCATTCTACCAAAACAGCCTGGGTTATAGAAGATAGAGGTCACTCTGACATAAGGCTGACTGTGTTTTTCTCATTCTCAAATCTGCGGTGAAGATTATTTCACTGATCTTGCTTCTCGTCAAATCACCTACTTCCCGCCATACTACTGCACCCTTGAGGTAAATTTTCCACTCATATTCGTTCGCTTGTGCGATCTGAAGAGTGCATTGCTCATCTGAATTGGCCTAAAATAAGTAGCCTATAAGTAGCAGGCCATTTCGGAAAGCAACGAAGCCCTCGTTGCCCAAATAAGAACGAGTGGTTTACGTAGAAGCACGTTAACAATAATCTGTGAGTAGCAGGCCATTTGGGAAAGCAACGAAGCCCTCGTTGCCAAAAAGAGAACGGGTGGTTTACGTAGAAGCACGTTAACAATAAAAAAAAGTAAGAGATATAGGCCCATGCTGGTGGGTTAACGTTAAGTCCCACAGTTATAAGTTGTGCAGCTCATTAGCGGCTGTGCAGTATAGATAAGATAGGAGCGTGTGCAGTCGTCAAAGCACTGGCAAAGCCATCCCAACTAAGATAGAAGTCTGGACGTCTCAAGACCTAGTAGCATTTCGGTTATTAACACCGGGTAAGGGTTCACTACTTTGTTATTTGATCAATAGTTGAGTAGTATAGAAATCTCGCAACCATGTTCACTTGTTCAGACGTAAAAATTCAAATGCGTCCAGCGGGTGCTGGTGGAGCAAGAGTAACGCGCTCGCCTCGCATTTCAGGTGTGCCGATTTCAAACTCCAACACGGCCAAGGATCTGCACCGTTGATGAGCTCTAAGAGCAAAACTCGAATCCAGTTCTCCCCTTTTTGGTGTGGACTCACCAGAATGATTGCGCCTGGACAGAAGGACAACTGTTCAAACACGAATTGTTTGAGCCTGCATTCTACAAATCCTGAATAGCCATTTAACAGCTATTCGCGGCAAGAGTTACAATTTGGAAGGAGTGTAAATACGTCCAACAGCATTTCATATGTTCAACCAGACCTTTGTCCACATGCATCTCGGGATGGGTTCTATTCTTATGCCTATTTGGGCAACTTATTCCATGTTTGTTATTGCTTTTGTTTGTCCACCTGAACACAAGTAGAAGTTGGCGATAGAAAATAACGGATTAACTCATTCAAGACCCATTTGTTTCTAATAATTCCAGAGGATTAATGAGCTCGATTAAATACTGAAATTTTGCTCCACAGATAATCACTAACCACCTAAAAATCTTCTGAGCATGTTAAACTGAAGGTCGGAAATTGCTCTAAACGATAACGAAACAGAAAAAGTGTATTGTGTTGTGCACTAACTAGATAATGATATGTCTAGTGGTAGATAAGTCTTTTGAGTTCAAAGCTAGCCGCTCAGATATGCAGTCGTCGATAATCTTATCAAACTGCCTGTGGGCTTACTGAAACCAGTTTGAAGTAACCGCTACTAATGCCACTGAGTTCGTAACATTACGTTATTCATCAATTTGCGAGGTTTCTCAATTACCCTGGAACAAAAAAATACCGTTAACCACCAGAATTGCTCTTCAGATTGAAAATCGTACCAGAGCAAAACAAACAAACAGTACGTACATGAAACAAATATTGTCACAGGCAGTTTTTTCAAAAATGCGGTTACTTAGTTTAGGATGAAACTGGAAGTCAGACATGAAACAGATTTGGGCTTCATTTCTTAGCATATGAAGAAATTCACATTCGTGATGCAGGGGTCATACAACAAAGGTAAACGGTGTGCTATAGTACCCGAACCTCTACAGGAAGAAGGAGAATTATTGACTACATCCAAATACCTTAGGCTGATGGGGATCGGGCCAATCGACCTTCTCTGATTCTCCACCATTCTTTCAATGTACTTACCAACAACCTTCAATTCAGGTTGAAAAATTTACATGAATCAAAATGACCACGCCACAGTTTACACCAAAAAACAATTAGATCAAGAAAAACCTACCTGGTTTTTCCGTAGCTCCATGTTTTACAGTTACTGAAACCGTTGGATTCATTCCGCTGCATCGAAGTAAATCTCCCACCTTGTTGGCGTCGACCATACCATCTCGACCATCCCAAAAATCGAACAGATCGAAGACCTCGCGGATGTCTGATAGATGAAAAGCAAAACTGGTTAGGCTGTGGTTTGTGTTCTTTGTTCATTACATTGACTGACTCAGATACGGGATTCGTTTCGTAGACATGATGGACAAGTGTGATTAGCAACGTGAAAGACTTACCTTCGATTTCAGATTTTGAGAGGGAGCTCTGGCAAAAGAAAGAGTTGGTTACCAGTGTACTGATATCAAAATTATCGATGACCAAGTAGCTCATTGAAAGTCATGAATATATTATGGTAAACAGATGGTAAACATTTTGAAGAAAGGTTACACATCTAAGCGGTTTCAAGCACGCTTGATGGACGCGCCACTCTATTTGGTAAGGAACTGAAATGTTGTTGGCCGCCGGAGAAAATAACCCCTAACGTCTGGAAAACTACCTATTCCGACTGCCACCACCCACCCCCCGGGATGATCTAAATCGACATGCTGCCCTATCGAAATAAGCAATAAAAATCAAATAAAATTTCAAACTAATAGCCATCAGATAACGAATTACTGTTTGTGACCGCGTACCTAAACTTGTTCCGCTTTTTATCAAACAGATTTATGATGGATAAATTCACTCGAATGTCAACGTATCAAGAATAAGTGATATCAAAAAATATGCTTTTTTTAAAGTACTAAAGAGAAAAATAAAGATAATCAAACGAGCTCAGCGAATTCCACTCCAGGGTAGACCACGTTTTCGAGGAAAAAATTAGTCTTTGGAAGACTTAACGCAAATATGGAAGAAAAAATTCAGAGCTTACCATCCTCCGGAATGGAACGCGCGTTCAATAGCGAGGACGATCAAAGAAAAAAGTGACGCTGCCATCTGAAGCCTAGGCAGCAGTTCAACAATCTATCGGGCGTGACATTGCACGGCGATGCGGATTGGTCGGTAGGTCGTATAAGCTCACCAAGACACTGCTGTGGGACAATGTTTGCATGAGAAGCCGATTGGTGACTAAGGGTCGCTGTAACTGTCCTTTGGGAATTGTTTAGGTTCAGTGATGGATACACACGTACGTGGAAACAATGTCGAAGTGAATCAATATCACTGCAAGCGTACACAAAGGCCCCGATTCCGGTAGCTGACTGACTTCCCTATGACATATTGCCTGGGATTCTGCTACCAGTGTGAATGGCTTGAAGGAGCGCGATTCACGCTATTGATTAGGTTGAAGTTGTACCTCAAAGAACACGTGCGTCCGCCGTTCTGGTTTGTTTCGCCTTCTTCTGTAAGTTTGCCGCAACGAACATATCTCATGAACGCACACATGAGCGAAACTATGAAGCCAATGCAAATCAACTTGTGAAGACCAGAATTACCGACATATAGTCAGTTCACAAGAAGTGAAAAGAGACCACGAAGAGATTCGGATGACTCTTACAACATTATGTTCATCGACAGGCTGGAAGAGAAACCTAAAACGTGAACAACATGGACAGCGAATTAGGAAAAGGTGATCATAAAAACCATTGAGCAAAAAGATAGTTCAGAAGACAATCCCAATTCATGTGATACTAATTTTTCCGGGGATTCACAAGCGCTTTGTCCATCTCGAGTGTCTGGGATAATTTATATAACGTAAACTGTCCATAGAGAAAAGGAGCACGTATTTGATTGAAACCACAGCAGTCTGATGCAAAGTAGTATCACGAACAACCTTTTAATGAAATATAACATACAAGACGGGTGATATAATTAATGGTAAATTGATTAGGGAAATTTCCAAACCACCTTATTTTTACAGTGCTACCATTTGAAAACTTATTCGTTCTGCCTATTGGTCCTCTTGGAAAATCCAAGCAATAGTTAGACACCACAAACCGATACTTTCCTGATCAAAGATATCATATGTTTGGACAATAAGTCCACGGACGAAACTACAAGACAGTGTTTGCGATACATGTCTGGTTGGGGTGATGTGGAAACAGGGAAGCCGCATTGTGTCGGCCACAGAACATCTGACGAAGGAAAGAACTAGATTCAGTTCATTTCCGTCACCATCACCCGTAAGCAAATAGAGAATGAGAATAGAATTTATTTTCTCTATCTGTCAAGACCAAGTTTACTGGTACAACCGGTGATAACGTGCACACTCAGCGGGATCATAAACAGATTGGTCGCTCAGTTGTTCTACTGAGCAACTCAAACTTGACTGTCTTACGGATTCGACTTTATCGGTGTGGACGTAGTTATGCAATATTACTCACGGACAATACTTCCCTTCCTATCTTAATTAGGTTTGTTTACCAAAACACTGACCACCGCTCCATAGTGTCAAGTTCGTTTATCTCCTCGCAAAAACAAAACAAAAAACGTGTGTTCCCAGTTAACCGACTGCATCATTCCATACATTTAGTTGACAAAAGACAGCTGACATCTGAAACACATGTTATTCCATAGCAGGACGCCTGGTTGTGATCCCATCTAAAGTGTCCGCAACTCTGACACGACTGCTTTTGACCGCTTTGACCATTATTCGTTCTTTGATGTCTAGTCTCATCAACACTTCAAAAACATCAATTTGCCATTTCTCAGTTTCGCTAGAAACCTAATAGAAACATTGTTCCTAACGTTGAACTGGGTCAGTGGATTTCAGGTTTTGGGAGATTTGCCTCATGTTGGCCGAATTGCAATGGAAGACCAATTGGCTGACTGTCGATTTGTAGCTGGATTTATTGTCGCTTTTTTAACTTATACTTTCCGATAGTTAGTTAAGCAGAAGAGCATCCAAATCGCGTGCGTATTTCCACAAGAATAATCCACATTGGACACTTCTGTTATTGACACAGCAAAACAGTCTCCTTTGCTATAAATTTGTGGTTACGTGATCTTCTGATTACGACCATGGTGGCATAAAGTAGGACGAGTAAGAATGATTGAGACTGGTCCGACCCCCAAAAACGTACATGATTAATCCACCCCTCAGTGCGCAATTCAAGTGTGATAAAATTAGCCAACTGAATAAGAGTTCAGAGCTAAACGAATGCATTAGCTCTCTCCCTGTGCAGTAGTTGGTCGCGGGCAATTCCTAACCCCATCTATGGGCGTTTTCGGATATCCTACCTTGCCACAGCGTTCTTCGAGTGTAATAAAGCAAAGCTCGGGGACGAACTGCTCTTCATTTAGTAAGTCAGTGGCATTAATCGAAATTTAAAGTTTGAGTATGTATAAACCCAGTGAAGGCACAGCACAGTCGTCTACAAAAAATGTCGCACTTCCTCTGGAGAGGCCGTCCGCTGTATCTAACACTCCCGTAATGTTGACGCTCGATGAAGCTTTATATATTCACTATAATGCCACAGGGTGGAAGGTTCACTTCCCTGCTGCATGAAGAATAAAGTTTTCGCAAATGTTTGGTCCCCAAACTACAGGATATTAATAATACCATATTGGGTAGCGGTGTTTCTTAATGTTGAGTTGTTTACCGTCACCGCCATCCCGACCAAGAGCTTCCTCCTCATTGTGGTGGTCGGGCTTCGATGTTGCAATGGTTTCGAAGTCTACATCGACTGGAAATCCGTTCCTCAAGATTTTACTACTCCTGGAATGCTAACGGATGCAGCCAGACAAAGAGCAGAAAGTCCAGGCGCTACGAGCAGTTGTGGTGCGAGGCGGTCCTGTTCGTCCTGTTCGCTGCGGCAGGGGTGTGAGACAGTAGGGCGTTTTTCCCAGGCGATCAGTAGTTCCATGTGTATGGAGGCACGAATGGTTGACCGGTTTCACCAACTCATTGTCTAACACGGTCGAATTACTTGTAAAATCCAAAAATTCAGTGGGTCTCAAAGCTTACAGGGCAACAGCTTTAGGAGTCAGACATTTATGCCTTGTTCACTGCGTCTTCAAGATAAGTCAACCCCTCAGCACCAAGTGATTGGTTTGACTCCATAAAGCCGCCAAAAGGAAAAAGAATAGACTGTCGGACCATAACCCGAAAGGTTGAGTCAGAGAACAAGGAACAACCGAAATTTGCCAAGCATTTGTAGATTGGGCCAGTGAGGAACCACAAACAAAAGAATGAAAAGACGCCAACTCCGACTCGGAACCTCGAACGTTAGACCTTTTCCTGATACAAATGGAAGCAACAGATCTCCTTTTAACAAATAGGGTGAAACGCTGCCGTGTAGCTGTTCTTAATGAAACTCTGAAAACATCCTGTGAAATTTCACACGGTGATGAAGAAGTACTTGGAGTCGGGCTTGTAGTGGCGGACGCAGCACGACTGAAGTTACTTTTGCAGCGCGTCGCCTGCAAAGAAAACGCCGGAAACGGAACAATTCGGTTTGCATTTTTTCGTGGACTTCACTAAGACGTTGGACTCTGTGAATGGGGAGGAGCTGTGGATTGCTCTTCAGGATTTTGACTGCCTCGAAAAAAACTGTCAACGGATTGCTCTTCAAGATTTTGACTGCCTCGAAAAAAACTGCCAACATTATCACATCGCTTTACCGACCCCGTATTTAAACGGTCACCTCTTCGACTTGCAACGGTTCATTGGCAAGGCTGCGTGAATCGGAGATCCAAATGCTTCTAGTTGCACAGGATTGCACCTTAGTTGCTCATTCGAAAGTGCCTTCGCAGCAAGCAATCACAGTATTTGCCTCGCACAGGATTGCACCTCAGTTGCTCATTCGAAAGTGGCTTCGCAGCAAGCAATCACAGTATTTGCCTCGGCAACGTTTCTGCTTGGTCTGAATGTAGATGTTTCTAAAATACTTACGCCTAATCAACCTGTGAGGGTGTCACTAAAAAAACACCCATATTCAGATACATGACCGTGGCAAAGCGTGCCGCGAAAATTTCCTCTACACGGCAGTACATCGTCCGCAGACCTGACAATCGCTACTGAACTATATGCTCGGGTTACCAAGGCAAGCGCTATTTTCGGTCGCCAATATAAACGCTATCGGAGCAATCACAAATTGCGCGTGGACACCAGGGTTTCAGTGTACCGCTGTCGTACGGTAACAAAAGGTGGACACTATACCGATGACATATTGAGATGCCCGACAAATTCAGATTGCCGTGCATGAGCAAAATACAGCAAATTGAGTATGCAAATCGAATTACGGAAATTGAAGTTTTCAAACGAGTTAATGTCACTGGAAGCAAGCAAGTTCTGATGTGCAGCCAACTACACTAAATAGGCCGCCCTAGACGAATGGCCGACAATAACACTCCGAAGCCATTTATTTACGGTCGTTTAAAGAATGGAGCTCGCAATCAGGGGGGCACGGATTTTCAGTATTGTAACGGTCGTCAGGTAAGTTTGGAAAACTATAACCTTGGTTTCAGATCTTGGGAAAGTTTGATACTCTGTAGAATGGTGTGGCGAACCGCTGCACAAGCCCTAGGAGGTAAAACGCAGCTCAATTGTCGAACGCCGGTGCGTCATTCGAAACGGTCGTAAAACGTTGAGCAAAATCACAGCCACCTGGACCTCTGCAATCTGCGGACGCCCATGCCCAAGCAGAACTGGACTCGTGGGTCACTAAAGCACCCATTCTAAAACCATCAATGAGGCTACCGTGCATAGTACAAGTAACTTTCTTCAAATCCAAGTCTACGTCTGTTAAAGGTATGCTTTTTCCGGTTCATTATCAACACCTGCTCCACTCCGCTGTCACACTGCGAGACGTCAACGCCTCCGCAAGAAAGGGGCTGACCCGTATGTTTATCCACCGGGACAATCAGTATAACAGGGACGCCCTTTCCCTCCTTTTGCTGAAACTTTTAGTTTTTTTCTATTTTTTGAACAAGTGGTTTTTTGTCCAGAAGCGCTGATGCCATCCTGCGATTCTAACTCCTTATCTTCAATGTAAACCTGCACTTTTCAAAGCTTACTGATCTGCAGCTGCAACTCAGACGACAGGTTTAGGTGACCGACATAATGGTTAATCAAAAGTATTGAGGTAGCTTCCCCGAAAAACTAACAATAATCACAAATCATTCCGAAAAGTAGCAAAAAGTACGCGAAGAAAGAAAATTGATGCTGACGAAAACGGTAGATTAGAATGGAATTAGGTTCTGTTGCATTTTTGGGTAGAAAATTTAGCTCAACCTACAGTCTACGGTTGAAGAAGCAAAAGTTCATGGGAATTTCATAGGAAACAAAGTAAAGCACTTGTTTGATTTGTTATGCTCACCAATGTTGTCTATCATTAATGATGACAGCACAGTATAGTTTAACTGCCATTAGATTTCAAGAAAAACAGAAAGGGTAGAGTACTTGTCTCAGTTTGAAAATAGGCTTCAGCTAGTCAGCGAAAATGACTGAGAACAACGGTGACCTGGGCACAACTGAGCAATGTGGTCAAGTATGATGTCGATAACGAATTCGGCCCAGTATAATTACCAACGACAGAAGTCCAACAAGCATCGATAGACAAACTTTAGCTAAGATTTTTGGAAATGACTGCATGCGCACCATCAGGATCGACTGCATATCAAAAGCATCCTGAGAGGAATAGCACGGTGAAACCACGGTAGTTAGTTCAGTAGTATAGGCTTTGAGGGAGGGTGAACGCCATCAGGATCAACTGCATATCAAAAGCATCCTGAGAGGGATAGCACGGTGAAACCATGGTAGTTAGTCCAGTAGTATAGGCTTTGAGGGAGGGTGAACAAACAATCGACGGATTTACTGCTGAACTTTTACATGGCGGTCTAATCCCATTTACCATGCGAACGTTTTTGCCTACAGAAAACTGGGATGGAAACAACGCATCCGTTTGTGAATTTTTAGGTTGACATGCGTAGTAAACTCAAACAGATGCACTTTATTTGCTGCTCTCACGACTACTTTCTATTACCACGTAAAAGCTTACACAGCATTTCGTCGTGTTAGCGCTACATGCAGTTAACATTTCCTGGAAATATAACACCAACCAACGGACGAGTCAGTTCATTGAAAAAAAATACTAAAAATACAACTAGATTCCAATGGTTCAAACTGACGATTTGCACAGTAGCAGCCTTGTCTAAGCCCTGCTTGGTCGCCTCACTGTCCACTACTAGGCTGTTCTCAGGCAAATACTTCAAGAATTTATTGAACGAGTGCTTCAAAAATCACAGCTAAAGACGTTCGCAGAGCACGAAAGTATGAATTTTACAAGGGTATCCACTTTCACTACCTATTTTTGAAATCACACCAATTAGTGTCCTAATATGAAATTCATAATTAATCCTTTTTTCAGTACTTTTTGGTACCATGATCTGAAACAAAATGTGTCCAGCAGGTTTCAAGCGTCTTGGCGCTACCTGACTTGGAAGTCCTGACTGGCGAGCCAATCAAACGACACTTACAAGATGTATTTATCAAAAAACTCAATTTTAACTTCGAGGAAGCCGGTAACCTAAATTAGTTGGCCAGTATCGTTGCTGCCTTTAAATCCAGCGGCCTCGATGGAGAATTGAGGCAAACGATACTCCAAGCCACCGTCCCAGTTATCATGTGAAACGGGACATACGAAGCCCCATCTATTGAAGAAAAAGGGCACTTAGTAGCCTCAGAGCGGATAAGACTATCGTTATTTTGTCATTCTAGACAAAGTCGAATACATCGACTAAACCAACGCTCTAGTCAACCACAGAACCACGTATCCCCGTCTTCCGGACAACCAAAACACGAAACTTCCGAGCAAAATAAATAAAACTCCAAAGGAACTCAAAGATTCCCACAAAATGGCGGGAGAAAAGCACTGGAGAGTGAGTGCCAGCGACTCAGGCTGCTCAGTCCTACGGAGTTCCAAAGATTCACAGAGAAATAATATCACTATGCCTGATCATTTCATCACCAGGAATACCCATATATAGTGACAAGTAGAAGCGGGTAAACCATCTCATCAGTGGATCTCGACATTGAATAAGCAGAGCAGGGAAAGAAGAAAATCGAAGAAGATTGAACGCTGATGTTCTCTAACAACATTTCGTTGTCCACATTGGTCGATTTAAATTGCCACCAGAATACAAGAACACAAGATTGCCCGCAGAAGACATGACCCAATGGGATTGCTTCAGTTCGCGAAGACACAGAGGGACATCAGTTCAATAGGGACAACGTCTAGATGCTTACTATCGCAAGAATAAAACCGAAGTGGGAGCTTGCCTAGGCATGGAACTCCACAGAGGAACATGGGCATCGATCCATTACGTCAGCTCCTACGAACGAAAGCATTTACAACTGACGGACTCCATATAACGTGTGAAATCAAACAATATAACACCAACCAACGGACGAATCAGTTCATTGAAAAAAAATACTAAAAATAGGTTACCCAACCAACCACTCGAGTGGAGGAAAACCAGACAATGAAGCGGGAAGCAGTGATAACGGAGAAACGGAGATGTCGAGCCGTAGGCACTCAACGAACCAACCAGATGCAAGTAAGTGGGACCAAAACGCAAAACAGATTCAAAGTCGACTAATCAAGTCACGCGGAAGCTTCCTGGCAACAACCAATCACGTTGGAGTCACAACACATTGATTAGGAATTGAATAAACACAAGAGAAGGAATTTATTCACCCCAACTCGAGTTGACGACGTCACCTCTATTATTGACGAAACGTTGGCAAAGCAACTATCAAGCTCGGTGAACAAACCATCAACCGAGCAGTGATACCGAGCTATCTATATCCAGCAATACCGATAGAAGCCTAAGGGGTTTGTCGTTAATATCTTTTTTCGATTTGCCCCCCATACGTTGAAAAAGGCGCATTTCCTCACTAGTTTCACCAGGGATTGGTTTGAACATCGTCCAAAGGGCAGGTCAACCCAGACGTAGGCTTAGCAAAAGACTCAGTCCAATTCAATTTTCCAACCATGAAACATGCACATAAAATTTGCCAGGTCATCAAACAGAATAATCATAGTAATGTTGTCGCACACTTGGGTGCATACAGAAGCATCCATTTATCTATTTCAAGACTATTTTATAAACCCACTTTGGACAGGGGGGCAGTGTACTCTGACATTGGTTCGGCGACATTACCGAAGATCTAAATTATTTGTTATGAAGAGAGTGACAGTCGTTATCTAATTCACCTGAACTATATCAGTCAAAACAGTGATACGGGCATTCACACAAAATATGTCCCGACTGGGTAACAAGGCAGTTCACTTCATGGAAGCAGTTGGTGAAGAAGAATCCGAAGGTGATCATTTCGCTCCATTCTTGGTCAACATTCTCCCACTTTTATTGCCCCATCACCGATGCGTCCAGTTTATGTGAACGTCACTCACTATCCACAGCGCTGTCAGTTACGCATACCCTGAAATTCGATTTTCTGAGAGGAGCTCCCTGTTTCAACCCGTTACATTCAGCCCTGCATCTGAGTGATTTTTCAAAGAATAGGTCAAGGCACCGAGTTGTCCACCTGTAATGTTCTGGTACTTCGTTTCAAGACTGAACTACAGTCTGGCAGTTTTAAGAAAACCAATTAGACTCGAATGTAAGTCCATTTAAGAGTTCACCAGTTGGCTGTTGACTAAGTGGCCGTTGATTTGTTCACCAAACTTGGCAGTCAGCTAGCAAACATTAATTGATTCCTGGCCGACAGCCAATTAACGTACCAGAGTTACAAATATTCCGACGCATTGCTAGGAGTCGACTTATCCATCGAAGTCTTTCAAGCAACATACTTTATTTCAGTTTACGGCGATTTTCTTCAACGTTTCAAAATCCATCCTATAGTTCTTGTGAAGTGATGGTTTCTTATTGACCAGCTAGAACCATCATGTGCGCTGTGAGAATGAATGCCTGACGGTTTTTTGTAGGAACATCGGTAGACAACGACTTGTGGCATGATCATTCACGTCCATCGTGATACGGTATTTCAAAACTAATCGTTCAAATGAACAATCCCTATCTTGGAACGCAGGGGTTGATGGAAAGGTATGGACGCTAGTGACTACTAACAATTTTCAGATGCACGTACCAAATCAGGCAAACGCCACATGAATTCATTATGTAGGCCGTGCACACAGGGTAAGTGAACATCAAGCGATCGGACAGTTACTGGGTCGTCGGGCAAACCAATCACACTGTTAGCCTGTTCAGACGCGATAATTCTAGTGCGTCCAGCATGTACTGGTAGGGTAGCGGTGATATGCTCGTCTCGCATGGTAGATGTCTGGAGTTTAAACCCGGGTACGGCCAAGGATGAGCTCTTATAAGGTTGAAACGCCAGTCCAGTGTGAACTCACCAGAACAGCTGCGAGAACGACAGGAGGGCTATTCAAACGATGTGGTTCTACAAATCCCGCGGCCATCCACAAATTGTAGCCGACTGTTTTACCAGGTCAGATCACTTCTTCCGTGTAGTCGAGTCACCAAGCCTAAAACCATAGGCAAACGATCTAACAACCAATGTTTAGATCACATTTCGAATCCAACAACGGCCACATCTTGAGTAAATAGACTAAGCTGCATTGGATACGTGTATCACTCTTTAAAAAAAAGTACAGCCATTTTCGTAAACTGCTGAGACCACTTTACTGGCCCCTTTTAACCCAATTTATTATCGTACATTGTTTTGATTCCCATACGGGTATTTAAAAGCTGTGGATGGCAAATCCAAGCGGCTTAACTCTTCGAATAACCAAGTCAAGGATATTGTTTTCAAACAATGCCACTCACCAGTTATGGCTACTTAATCGTAATAAACGTTCCTCTGTAACGCCCTTTCAGTGCCTAGTTGCCATGCCCCCCGAAGGAAGCACGAGGGCTGGGATACTACGAAGTTGCTCAAGACTAGACAAGAGAAGTCGAGATGCAGATGTTGGGTTCGAACCAAGGACCTTCCTATCAGTAAATTCGCGCTCTAGCCACTGGGTCATCTCGCCGCCTTATAGCTAATTAGCGGTACAATAATACCCTGAAGCGCGGAGCCACGCGGGAATGTATTCCCTTGAGGGGGTAAAATATCCTCTTTGGTGTATATTTTAGACTAAAACGTAGCTGTGTAAATACCCTTAAGTTACCACATCACCGTTTCTCACAGCTAGTGAGAAACGGTGGTGTAGTAACTCAACGGCGGCGTCTTCTCTTCAGAGAGGTTCTCTTGGGAATGATTGGTGCACTGATAAACCATTTAGATCCATAGTCCACTTTTTCCAAGATAGACTCTTTCGTTTGAAAAGTGTTGCAATTCGCATATAAAAAATTGGTAGTTTTGTTTACGCATTAGAGCGCCGCAGATGTTGCATTCTGACATGGTTCAGCAACTGAGAAACGCGTGCGCAACACGTGCCTCGAAAATCGATAGGTTCCTACAGGCCTCCCCATCACATAAGACCAACGAACCAGATTCGTGGGAGAAAATCAATACAGCCAAAGTGTGCGGGAAACCATGTGTCCAAGAGGTTTGTCGTGGTACAAACACAGTTACAAGGGAAGAGAATGTTAGACATACAGATTCCTACTGTCATGTGTTTCCCCCCAAGATACTGGGCCAATTTTCTGGACGGCATACTGGCGACAGTACGTTATCGATCCAAAGGGAGGGACTCGTTCGACCGGTACGGGTAGTTTCATTCTAAGTGATACGAGAGGCACAACTACAAGCACACACGCTAAATAAACGACAGACAGAATGCACTTGTAGGGTGCATAGAAAGTGCTACACCGTAAACGGTTCGTAGCCACCTGTTTTGAATTTGTTCGAGTGCAACCAGTCCAAAACGAAATATGGATTTTCTTTAACTTGGATGTAATTTGGTCTGCTAGGGGGCGGTTGATGTCAGTAGGCAATGGGCCAGCTTTTTTAAAAAAAAGGATGCGCCGCACTAACCCCTTAACGGCTCACTGGGCAAATGATCACCTCGTCCTTAATGTGACCGTACGGCATGCGACAGGGAAACTGACCTTCAACCAGTCTTAGACAAAAATCCCTTATCTAATACACTATTCCGTGTTAGTACAGGTAAGTAAAACGAAAAAAATCCGTCAAAAGAAAGAGTTCTTAATTTCACAGCGTTCCCGTCAGAGTAGAAAAGGAAGTACAAAATAGTCACTATAATGAGGGATATCTAATTGGACTAATATATCCAACTTTCTTGTAAATAAGAGGTGTTCAAAACCGTGTAGTACCCAGAGCTCTCTCTGTAAATAGTACGGAAAGGACACCGGCATAGCATCCTCTGGGGACTGAGAAACAATGATTACCGCCCTGTAAAATGCAAATGGCTTCGAAGATAAATGGTCAAAATCGGACCAAGATGCAATCAGTCAGTATATTGGTAGAACAAGAAATTGGCTATCTGAACTGTATTCTGTTGATAGACCACCTTTAGTGAACAGTGAATATGACCCCAGATATACATGCATCCATCGTTCAGCTGTAGCACCCTTTCGGTGCCTAATTGCCATACCACCCGAAGGAAGCACGAGGGCTGAAGTACAGTCAAGCTTCCCAAGCCTAGACAGGGGGAGTCGAGAGGCAGAGGTCGGATCCGAATCACGAATTTTCCGGTCAGTAAATTCGCGCTCTAACCACTGAACCATCTCATCCCCAGGCAGCTCAATGGACAACAGTGAACTTGCGCTCGGACAATCTCCGCTCGACTGTTTACACGAATACCATGTAATCAGCAAATAGTCTCCGTCTTGAAAACCTTGTAAACGTGACGACGGTTTTGCCTCTTTTAAGACTCATCCGGTGTAATCCCTGAGGTCCCATCAACCTTTAGTTCTACTGGAACACCTACCTGTAGGTGACTGGCGACCTTTGAGTAGCGAATTCAACTGAAGAATAACATAAACGAGAGGTTCAGCTGAGATTTAGCAGAGGGTCTCATCAATAACAACTGAATCTGCAAATGTATTTCGGCAATCGAGTAAGAGATAAACTAAATACCTACCTACTTGATGAGCCCCACGAAGGATGAAACTGGTAGACGGCTTTTGAAATGGGTAGGGGTCTGATTCAGAATAAAAATGAACCCGTAAACCAATTCTCTGCGGTTTCTCAATATGGGTTGTTGCATTACCTGTGCAGGATGAAGTTCACAACGGGAGCTCCAGTATCAAAAAACGACACTTCTCACGAGAACAGGAATTTCGTTTATACCAGATACACACAGATTACGTGCAGAAGAGAGGGGCTAAGTACACCTAGTGCATAGTTAGTAGCGTTGTGGAAATCCTGCATCGGAAATTATTAGTACGGTATACGCAAACACCATAGTTGGTAGTGACCGAAGAGTGGCGATCACGTTGCACCACCAAGTATACGTTTTATCGAGGATCCGCAGACACATAGACAACACCGACAGTATACACATATTTCTGAGAAAAAAAATTTATTCAGAACATCGCGTCATTCAATTCCGTAAGCGTTCAACAAAGAAACACCAAAAACCTACGGAATTGACATGATTTTCATTGGACTGCAGCCACTTATTGCAAGCATATTGCTAAGTAGGTTTCTTACGGAAATAATGAAAAATAGGCAATAAAATTCGAGTTCATTCAAAGTCACTTAGTTGGATATTTTCTGAGCAGCAGCGTAAAATTCACGCGGAAATGCAGTTCAGTTAAAAATTGCAATGAAAGGCACATAAAGAGTTCGCAATAAGTAAGTAGTCATGATCACCGAGATGTACTAAACATGGAGGAACATGCGGAAATAAGCAAGCGAAGCGAGTGTAAATGAACAGCGTAGAATGAATAACATTTGAACAGCAGGTAGGAATTCGGCTCCCTTGGTGCTGTCGTTACTGTTCACTCTCCATTCCAAGTATTCCGTCGCCCGTTCCAATATCAACAAACGCTTCTTCCTCTTTGTAGCCTGCATTCCGGCGACGTGCCAACAGAGCTGCTGCAAATGAGGGGTTCGAAACGAATGGATTAGTGGGATAGCGGGCGCGGGGAGGAAGGCTGTCATTGGGCGATATGAGAGCATCACTCCCATCCACCAATAAGTCGTCACCTGTATCTTTGGAGACGTTACTGGCCTGACGGAAGAGATCGAACCTCTTGCTCACAGCCGATTTGGTATGCCAAGAACACTGGTTTCTGAGACGCCTTTGTGCTACGATGAGATCAGCCTTCTCCGGCACGGCGGCGTCCCGGAAAAAATCGTTCAAACTCGAATCTGAAACCGCGTCTTCTTGACTTGTGATAGGGTCGGGATCCACTGTATTTTCCGCCACAAAAGGTCGCATTCCACAATTACCTGGTTCTGTGAACTGAGAGAGAGAGAGAGAGTTGAACAGATGAATCAGTTGATGACGGTAGTTAATAAGATGCGCCAGATAAAAGCTGAACCCAAGCAGTACATGCTGGCAACCGGCTGGGGAAGCTGGCACACTTTTCACGATAGGCCGCTTCTCTGGACAGCACAATAATATTTCCCGTCAGCAAGTACTCATTGTGCGACCCTGTTGTTTACAAAACACTCTATATCAATTTCTCCGCGATGGCAATTACGGTGTACAATGAGTAATAGCTAACGTGAGGACTGAATCTGGTAGGCAGATACTAGATTACGAATTCCAGGCTGTCAATGAAGAAACGATGATGTACCATCTGACGTATTCGGACAGGCCAGTGGAACGAACATTAAGAGAAGCAGTATCCGACGGTGTCCGCTTATCTCCAGGCAAATGAGATAAAGTGAAACCACTAGGGTCTTATCAAGCCTTGCTACTGGCTGAAAAAAACTCTGTAATCAAGGGAACTAAGAGATTAGACACCACAGCATGATTGCATGTATCGGAACACACATTTTGATGGCATGGTAGTCCATCAACAACGAACAGGCTTATGCCATCTCGGTTGTCTACAAACCTATGAAATACGGATCACAGTTCACTTGGAGCAAACATGAGTGTACACACCTTCAATAACAATCCAACAAAGGCCACCTGGATGGTGTGTGCACAATAAACGAAACAAGCGTGTTATTCACTCTCTAATACCCAGAAAAGTAGACACACATATTTTTCTCTTCATCAACTCCTACCGTAGACTTTTGCTTTGTTGCCCCCTTAAAGCGTCTCACCGAACATTTAATCACGAATTATGGTATGGAAGCAGGGCCCACAATCACGGTCAAATACAGAAAGTAGGCTATGAGTCGGAAGATGACCTTACTGATAACTCGCATTCGTATAAACTCAGTGTAAGCATGTACATGACATACTACAGTCCGGAAATCTCCAGCCCATATACCGGTAAGCAATCGAAAGGACAGCTTAAGGGAAATGGATCAACATATTGCATAATGATGACCAGGTACTGTACATTTTTGACCATGAAAAGGTGGTGAATCAAAGGTCGAATACCGACCAGAATGGGGAAGCTGGCGTACTGTATAGTTCATAGGCCTGGCAAACCTGGCTGGCTGAGACGATGAACTTTTTGAAAAGTATCTATTCAAAAAGTCCACCGGACAGACACTGGCTGCATTTCGACGATGAATTCAGGACTTCGCGCTAACTACTATGCAATTTCCAGTAGTATAGAATGATTGTGAATATGACACGCCACGCCCACATGACGTCACTTGATGCAATTACAAGCATCCATAACGCGCTGTTTAACACATGCATTTAACTGTGGCGGTTTAAACAGGGAATTGCAATAGAACCAAACCTCCGAATCCACTTCATCAGAGCGTCTTGACTTCCAGTGAAAGCTACATGCCCAATAACTGCGCCCTATCAGTCGACTCACCACCAACGATTTTACAACCAGCTGCCACAATATAACAGCAACAAAAATAATTCCGTACTGATACGCAAGGTAACTTACACTAGATCAGAAGATCAGATGAGTAACCATTCTCGCCCAATATCCCGGTTCAAATTATTTGAGGAAAGACTGATAAAAGTTCATCCGGGATGAAGTTGATCAACCTGTGGGTCACCATCGATCCCCTGCCACAGCGAGATAGGCCGGTGGACCAACAAACAGGATAGACAACACAAGGACCAACTAATGCCCGTCTATTCGTACGACTGTCTGGACAATTTTAACAGAAAAATAGCCAGGCTTGATAATAAAAAACTGTCGCCATGCGACAGGTTGTTTTCAAACCAAGGTGAAAACAACCAGTCGACCTCAAAAGGTGCTTGCTTTGAGTTTGAACGTGGCCTGCATCACTCATGGGTCATGCGGAGAATGCACCTCTGCGAATTGCTAGAGTGATCCAAAACTTCGTTGGGTCTATTTTATCTAGTCGAAAAAAACAGACACACCTCTTATGATTAAATGTCTGATCTTATTACTTCAACCTGCCGACTTACGCCACCAGTGCACCATATGCTTGTTGGTAGTTTGTCAGTCCGGAATGATGAAAACACACAAAGAACCAGACTGAAACGTTTTCAAGCATTGGTCGTCATACAATGAGAAAGTCTGAGTGAGTAAAGACAAGTTGAACTCTAAACACTCATAATGTATCGTAAAAAATGCAAACGTACCTGTGCGCTGGTTACAGGTTGCATTGCCGGTGTCTCAGAAATCGGCGATGGGTTCGTATGGAGTCGCTTCTCCAAAGCACGTTGCTCTCTTTCTTGCATTTTTAACCGTCGGCATGCAATTACCACTTGCAGCTCTTTTAAAACCGACGCGTAAAGTGGAGGTCCTACACTCTGAAAAAAACATAATAAGGCCGTAGTTATGGAAGGTTGCAAAGCTACCTTGTTACAATCACCATAAGATATGATCTCTCAGGGATATGCAAGGACGTTTCGAAAATCTAGAACACCTAATCATATAATCTATCGTCGTGGTACCGTGAAAATTTATTCGATGGGCGACTGAGAGGTTAGCAACCAGCAACAGGGCAAATACTAATCAGTCTTTCTAGACATCCGTCCAATTATCGCTAGTAGATGAAGCTGATCATCGCATTGATGCGCTATGCATTAATCTATTTTGAGCAAAGTTAAAATTTCACACAAAGTGTTTATACCAACTGTTCAAGCGGACTTACAAGCTCTAGTAACCAAAAGGAGGATGACCTACAATTAGAAGTGCAAACACGATAGTTGAAGGGCCAGCTTCCATAAAAACAACCTACAGGCTCAACTAGGATTTGTCAGTGAACGGTGCCTCAGGGGGGGCAGACGCCAGCAAATGTTCAAGGACTTGGTAACAGCACGCTGAATATCAGTAATGCAGATAAAATAAGTAAAGTGAGCGCTGGAAAGTGGCAAATATTAACTGGATGCACACCTAAGAAGTTAACGGATTTCATCGGTCCATATGACGTCCGTTGTTTGTTTGCAGTATCATCAACAGATAAAACCATTTCGGTGCCTCGCTGCCATGCCACCCGAAGGAATATTGAAATACTGCCAGGTTGCGCAAACCTAGACATGAGTAGTTCAGATGCCTAGGTTGGGTTCGAACCACGGAACTTCCGGTTAATAGTCTTGGACCTTGACCACTGAGCGATCTCGAGCTACCATCAACAGATACTCTTCAAAGATACATCAAAAGTGTTTTTCGTCAACCACGATATGGCGTACCATTCCATTATTCGAAGCCAAATACTACTTTATTCGATGGTGTATTTTGGAGGATCCATTACATCAAGTGACACAAAAAGGACAAGAAACCGTCAGGCAGCTCACCGAGGCTAATCTCAGAGAGTAAGTTAACATGCTCATCATGGTCGTTTAAATGGCAGCTGAGTCAGTGCGCCGCACAGCCAGTGCACGGTGATAAGTCTTTTCAATTGTGCAACCTAGTATGACTTAATTCATCGCACAACTGGATTGGGGGTGGGGGTGTCTCGCACGATCGTGCTTCGTACTGATTACGAGACCGCATCAGAGCAAACTGGCCAAAATCCGAAACATCAGATGATTTACATGTCGCGGCGATGAGTCGATAGTTTAGTCCACATAAAGCCCTTTCCACTGCGGCCTAGTCACCTTTGGAAGACGAACTGGCTTCTCGCCTACAGTAACTGCCACCCTTCGAAAAGCTAAGCTCTTCAAAGTGAGATTCCGTGGCCGAAAAAAGTTTCTCATAGGGGAACAGCCACCCTCCCCCCGCCCAGGATAGAACACAACTCTAAGAAACGAGCTGCCTGCTGCTCAAACAAGGAGCAAACACCGTGAACACAGGAATCGGTAAAAGTTCACGGGTCTCCTGATGGAAAACAATGCATTTATGAGAATATCATACCGTTTTGTTCCTATGCCATTAAATGTAAAAACTGCAGTAGACGCTTGTCACTTTCATAACGCAACTGGACCGGATTAGAGGGCAATATTTGTTTAAAGTATGAGTATGTCGATCGAAATAAGGCAAACGATGGTGGACCTCATGAGCTGAGCGTAACGATATGACCAACTGCATTCACGCAGAAGTTGCTCGTCGAAGCTAGACCTGGGCTCATTTAAATCCGACCTAGAGTTGTTAGCGTTTCAAAGACTATAAAGCGGACTACGGAGGAAATTAGCTTCAAAATGCCAATTCACTATAGGCTCACTCACTTGTAAAAGTACGTCGTCCACAGAACGTCTTGGAGAGAAGAATCAACTTGTTGAGAACAACGGTCTCTTGGCCGCGAAATCGAAAAAGAGACCCATTCAGTCTTATCCGAGGGGTGTTAGTAGGTGGGAGGGAAGGATTGTGAGAATAGCTCATCACCAGTAAACGCCATTCACGGCGTTGTGTGCAGGTTTTTTTATCAACTGGTGTTCTAAACTTGGATGCATGGATATTTCGATTTTTACCAGAGTGGAGCATTGTGCGATTGAAAGATATCTAGAGAATTACTGTTTGACCTTGGCCCCAGTTAGGTTCGGAGTACCAAGAAATTAAAGTACAAAACAGTCTGAATGTATCTGAATGACGTTTCTTGTGAGGTGGAAGTAAAGTAGGCGTCACACATCTTTATGAGAAATCCCCATCCAGGAAGTTTTTTGAACAGAAAACAACTTTGGCAATTTCTGATTTGTTTTAAGTTTGCATTACACCATTCCCATTTAGTAAGGAAACCCCAGCTAATCAACACTGCGTGTATGTAGCGAACGCCTCCCGTGGGTGAGCGAAAAACGTTCTACATTTAAAGCGTACCAATCAAGCGGAAGCGAGTGGTTCAAAGTGTCAACCTTAATTTCCTTTGGTATGCTTGAAGAGGCGAAACGGACCGAGTTATACTGATCCAAAGAAACTAATGAAACAGCAGGGGAGAATTTGTGGCTGAACGCAGCTCACATCGTCCATCCACAATGCGACATAACAGTAGGATAAATTTACTGATGGCTCCTCTACGGAACTGTTGGTCTTTCGCACTTCAGTAAAGCAGGACGGAGTGAACACGATGTGAGGACCATATAGGCAGTTAACCAACATATAGAAACAAAGATGATACCAAGAGTAATGGAGTTTCTGTCCTATTAAGATCGGGCTTCGTTTTCGACCAAATCTCCAGCTAAGCAGTGCCAAACAAAGTTAGGAACAATTTGGGTCTTACGGGATGGTCTTTTTTATGAGGAACGGATGTGCCATTGTGTCGTCATGATGTTCAAATATATGGAATTCTACGATAGGCGTTCCAAGGACACTCGCATATTTTACTATCCAGGTGGCTGAGGTAGCACGGCCGTAGAGAGAACAACCACGAGTCCGGATATGTTTCATACTGAACTATAGTCATACAAGGACCCATTGGACAGCAGCTCATAGGTGTAGGTGGAAGGGCTACTTTAGGTCAAACTAAATAATTCAGAGATGAGAGCTCTTCATCAATTTGTCCATTTAGGCTCGCACGTACACCACGAAGATGTAGATGTTCAAGCGCAGCTCTTCATCAACCTGTCCATTTAGGCTTGCAAGTACACCACGAAGATGTAGATGTTCAAGCGAAGAAGGCAGTGTTCCTCGTGCGTGAACTTAGGTGGGAATGCCAGTCCCTCCACAATTTTCCTAAACATACTGACAAAAGCGAGCTCCGGTATTAAGAAGAGCCGTTCTTACACCGACATCCGCTACCTCCTCTGTTTGGTGTTCATGGAAACATTTGGCTGAAACTTTTGGTCGTGTGACTGCTGCAGGGAAAATACTATTAAAAATGAGTGAAAATTCACATCATGCATTACACAAAGGACATCTCACTAACCAAGCCTGTATCCAAGTCAGGATCCGGTTGTTGGTTGTCTTCGTCTTCCGATTCGTTCAAACCAACAGCCACATCTTCTAAGACCTAGAAGTCGAAACCAAGCGGACATATACAAAACACACCTTTAGTAATCGTTCAACAGTCGTCGAAATGAATAGAAATTATCTAAATAAAAGACTAGGACAAACCTATAACAAAAAAGCCGGAGATGTGGCAGAATACTGGTAGTTCATACGGATTCATTAGTTGTTGACCCGTTCGTCCAGCTCAGCAACTGATTTGCAACCGTTTCGTCACCCTCAGAGGAGACATAATCAGTACGTTCTGGCGTGAGTAATCCAACGGAAAATTTTAAGGAGCATCAAGTTTTGTGCACTAATCGGTGATAGTTGTCGTCCTTCACTGGCCAAATATGCACGCCAACCGAAGGCGTCGTGATTTCGGCAAGCCTATTGATTAATTCACCTTGTGTCTCAGTGATCAAATTCAAACTTTACGCACGAAGTACAGGTAATATTTTCTCCATGGCATTGACCCAATGAACCTCAAGATTTCACTCAAATTGTGCGCATCCAGATGCTTCATGAACCGGAACAAGAGCGTACAGTCGCCTACCCGTACGCGAAACTTAACGGAACGGATCTGTTTAACTGTTCAATGAAAACACATTGGAATAGCCAATATACTAACTTTGGGTTTTTGTGCCCTCCACATATCTACATATCTATAGCTTTTTAGATTCAGCCTCTTACATGGTGCTAGACCTGCGTACCACATAACGTATTCAAGTGAAATAAAGCGATAGTCACAAGGCAGCATGAGTTAACACAAACATTTGCATCCCAAGCACCACTAGGTTTTGTCCTACGCCATGTCGGCGACCTTCTTTAAGTTAACATTTTTATCGTCTTTTAGGAGATGCAACGCTCTAAATGATGTAAGCCGAGTGGTAAGGATCTTCAGATTTCAGCGCCAAGTCATTTCCTGCCTTTTTGGTGGTCTCCTCCAAGTAGCTTAAGGTTCTGAGAAAACCGAGCGCCAAAGTAGTCGATGGAGAAAGGTAGGTCAACCAGGTGAGCTTGTTTTGCGATATAACTAGGCAGAAGCTTTGATTATCTCACTAGTCACTTTCCAACCCATTCCGTCTGTACTGAAGCAGCTATCGAGTTAGATGGATTTTTCGCGGATTTCTAGTGCGTGATCATCAAGGGTGAATTGCAGCATGGGATCCTGCCAATCGAGTAGTGTGACTTTGCATTGGGGAGCACAAAACGCATTCCAGAGCGGTGGGCAGAGGTTGCAAGAGTGAGGAAACGGTGTGTGGATACGGCTGAAATGATATCATTGGCGTGCTCAAATCTTGGAGTATGTTAAGCGGAATTAAGTCGGGGTTTACATCAATGGATAATCAGTGTCTTGTTCAAGGCGTGGTTGATCGCAGCGCTAAAGAGGAATGATGATAACCTACACCCTTGCTTCACTTGGCCCGACGTTTATCTGTAGAGGCGACCGGATGACGTTACCATACTCTGCAGGTATTCTTTGCTTCCTTGGGTATTTCCGGTTCGAGCGACAGAGGCGACGGCGCTTTTGATATCAAGGAAGATCAAGATGATAGGCCAACAGTAGGCATGGTGCAGCTAGTCGGTCTCGCAGGACGGAATCCGGCTTAGCTTGTTCCTGCATACCTATAGGGAAGTATGACGGCTGTGGGCAAATATTAAGTAATGGGCATTAAGCTGACTTCTTCATGGTTGCTACAGTCAGATGATGAGAACGGTGGCACAATTCCATCTAGCAGAGAGTAGTTACAGGTCTCAGATCTTCTGGAGCAACAAGGTCATATGGCTGGAAAGTGCGGTTTTTCACTCTTTCAAGAAACCTAGGTGTGGATTTTCTGGAGCCGGAGCCTTGTGGTATTTCAGTTCACGGGTTTCTTTGAGGGTCTCAACGAAAGAAGGACCAAACTTGCAGCACATAAAACCTTGAAGAATTGGAGCTGAGGACTCGCTAAAATGTCCATTCAGATGTCCCATCCGTCTGCCTAGGTTGGTTATTTCGTTCTCTGACGATCTCCTTAAATTGCTTCGCAGTCCGGAATGAGGTGCAAGTTTTCGAAAATGCTTCGGTGTGTATGCAAGTCACACGCCAGTACGCTGGTTCAATGTTAAGACTTTCTTTGGGCTCCGTTCTCAGCGCCTACTGAACTTGGTTCAGTCATTGACGCCAGGAGTGTGCTGACCAGTTCCAAGAGCTTCAAGAGTGAGAAAAGATCCAGTGGCTGCTTTTCCCAGGGCGACTGTGGTGCAAACTGTGAGGCTAGGTAAGTACACTGCATTGCAAACCCATGACCAATGACCTGAGACCAGTCCACACCAGATAAGCATGAAGCCAGATCGAAAGTTATATCGGCACGACCTAGGGGTCTTGCAACTGGGCTACCTGTTTGGCAAGGCATTCACGCTGTTTACAACGGAGTAGTGTCATCTTCGAGAACAAAAACATAGTTGGAATCGGCTAGCAGTTGAAGGTTAAACCGTTCGTCCACAAGCAGCTAGTCAGCTACTCGCCTTCCAGGATGGGGACAGCGTGATCCCCACTGCGCCTGATTGGAGACACTACAAGATATGGCTGCCAACCGATGTCAGTGGCGATCGTGTTGTCAGTTCCTATCCAGATTGCCTGAATGAGTATTTGGAGGTGTAGGCACCTCGGAATGATTGTAGTGTGGTAGCATCAAGTCCCCTCCCCGTGCATCTTTATTCTTTTGTTCACAATAAGGCTTTCAAATAAATCATGGTTGTACGGCAGCGAATCATCGGTGTTGAACCCTGAGGTCATGCTGTCGATGATGATGATGATGACCTAGTCAGCAAGAGGAAAGAATAATCCACACGATGAGTAAGCCTATCATCTGGAGGTCATCATTCTGCGAATCAGTCAACACGTGACCACGTGATATGGATTTCGTGAGTGAAGGATGAGTGGCACTATGCTCTGTCTAAGTACCAGTTAATCACACTGCTGATCAGCAGCCCGTGGCCGAACAGTTGAGTACTCAAACTAGTAACCGGGAGATCGCGGATTCGAAACTCTCTGAGTTTCGTGAGATACGTACTTCTGATGACGTCCAATAAGGATAAAACTGCTGTAAATTGCTTCTCAGTACTTTAGCACAGATTGGTTCCACTTACAAGATGAACTGTCCATTGAAAACATTCAGAAGTCAGGTACATCGACAGTCAATCACCGACAGTCAGTCATCGACAGTCGACTGAAATATAGTCAATTTTGATAGACGGGTAGGTGAGGGATGGTATGCGCAAGGTGACTCATTGACGTGCACTGCGGCGGAAGTCTGTACCGAAGAGCAACACACGATTGGCTGAAAAGGACTGAGGCTTCCGCTGTCACTTGAATCGAGCTTATGTTCTAAGTTAATATCACAATATCCACCCCCCGTCGTTTCATAACTAATTCTCATAATTGATGGTGGAATTCGTCTTAATTTGCACCGCAAGAAAGCAAGTTGGTTTACGTTCCAAAACCATACCAAAAGAAGTACTGATAGACGAAGGTCATGCGGATAACATCAGTCTGTTATGAGTCTGGCATGGAATGTGCGCCCTCAAAGTCAAATCACACTTCGGGATTACTCAGTTCAGTGTGAATTTCGAGTTTGTTAATAGGTTTACTTAACTCCACCGCTGCATAGGTTCTGAGTGCGCTGCAACATATGAACTCAAGCATACGCCGTCAAGGAACAGACAAGATTCACCAGCTTGCATCATCCTTGGCGTCAGAGACTAACATTACTGAAGCGTCTGCAACATTAACTTATGGCTTGGAACTTTGCCTCTCTGATCTGAAGACCTGAAATATACTCAACTATTTGACAGCCTATTCGTGTGTGGTACAGTGTGTGTCACCTGACTGTGGAATATACGATAAAGTAATGGATAGTGTCAGATTCGTTTAATAATCGTCCAGCTGTAACACCTTTCTGGTGCCTAGCTGCCATACCACCCGAAGGAAGCATGAGGGCTGGGATACTGCCAGGTTGCCCAAGTCTAGACAGGGGAAGTCGAGAGACAGAGGTCGGGTTCGAACCACGGACCTTCCGGTCAGTAAATTCGCCCCCGTTTGAGCATCAGATAAAGCTCATCAAGTTAAGGGGTTAGGACATGACCTCCATTTGTTCGAACACGGTCTACCGCAGAAAGCCGTTTTTCATTCTACACTTTTGTTGACGAAAGGCACACCGAAGGGAATTTGATTAAGGGGACTCGTAACGAAGCCTTTCTAATAGGAAGATATGACCATGAAAGCAGAGGAGGGTAAAGCATTGAGTTCGCAGTCCACTTACAGCAGATGACTGTTTCCAATGTAAACGCCTTTGGCACGGGAGAAGCCATTAGGACAATCATTGAACCAAAAATCCACGAGTGCTGTCTTAGAACAGCACCCGAATTCGTGCCGCTGGTAGATTCCGTGAGTGGTTTGAAATCAAAGTTTAGCCAATTCAGCTGGTCCAATGGACTGTCAACTCAAGTTAAGCACCTTTCAATCTGGTGAGAACATCAAACTCTAGACGGGGGCCCTATCAATGGCTATCGACATTCATGGATATGGCTCAGTCACTCACTCAATGTGAGCATGTATCCGAGCTGTTGCCCTCAATACATGGCTTCCCCTCCCAATCTCCTCAAGGAGCATCCACTGACATCCCCATTTTCAGGCATCAATTATATGAGCTACAGCCTTCCATGCGTAGCTATCCACACCTACCTCGTGAGATCATCGGCAGACGAAACTATGGCAGCCAGAACCATTTAACGGCAAGTACGCGGTTTTTACAGGTGAAATATGCGCCGTTTCTGGAACTGAAGATCGTGATGACTGAGGAATGTAAGCGAAATTCGATTGGGCGTTTGATCAACGGAGCTGATGAAATGTGTGCAGAAGACAAGCTTCCGACAGTATGTTCAAGAAGTCTTCCATTAAAATGGCTGCTCGTCTACATTCATGCGGGGGCCATACAAACAACGGAGCACGGAAAGAAACCGGGATCAGTTGAAAAGAATTGCGCAAACTGTTCGAATGCGACTGGAATTCAGATAGTACGGGAAAGCATATACACCACTTACAACCCAATCCAAATCCTACCATACAATCATTCCCGAAAAAATGAATGGTTCCGTCTTAGCAACAGTTTCCGTGTCAAGCATCATGAATTAAGCGCATGAATTGGGTGCATTGTTCGTATAAATAGGTTTATAAGGAACCTACATCATCTTCTGGTTCCAAATCCTTTGCTTCCATGGCGACAGGGTTGGCCTGATGCAGCATGCTGTAAGTGACTGGTTCGTCCGTATCCCCTAAAGTAGTGCCATTGAAGTCAGGTTGCCCTCCGTCCGACGGGGATACGAGTAGCTTCTCCAGCTCTTCGCGAAAATTTTCACATGCCTGAAGTTGAAGCTGTATATAACTCAGCTGGCTTGAAAGATTCAGTAAGGTATCCCCACCAGTTTGGCTGAGAGCGTCTTCCAGTTCTCTCGTCCTGTAGAGAAAGGAAAACTGGAGTAACAGTATGCAGTACGGTGTCGGCGTTGCACTAGCAGTGGTGGCTGCGACATCAAGCATATACATGAAATCAGACTTTGGATTCACCCCTTTCTGTGAAATAGTTGCTTGCTGTGGTTTAAACCCAAAAGGGCAGTAGCAACACAGGATAGACAAGGAAAGTTAAAAGAAAACTTCTCAACGGAACAAAAACACGATCAGGACGACAAGAACCGAGAGAAGTTCATCCGCTTGTTTTAGACGCACAACTCATCGGTAAATCAGCTATGATATCCTTTCGGTGTAGGGCTGTCATGAAAACGCAGGAAGCACGAGGGTTGAGATACTGACAGGTCAGTCAAGCCTAAACGGAGACAAGTTAAAAAATATGGCTGGGGTTACATCAATGTGTTAACCATTGCGCTACCTTCAGGTCGTTTCATTCTGGGGCATAACCCACAAGCGTCAAGTGACTGTGGCTGATGGTACCTTGCTACTACATATGAACAACAGTACATGAGAGTACTGTAGAGAATTGGACATCAACTGAATGTGGTGGATCAAATTGCTCAATGTGGAAAAAGCAACACAGGATAGTCCCAAAAGAGAAAAACACTTCGAGAGGCTGAAACCGTTCGCTCATGTGAGAACTTTCCAAGCCACAGAAAGTGTAAAAGGTCCAGTAGCGTTCACACTTGCTACAACATAAACCACATAGAACTTAATCCTAGTCGTGTGACTGAAAGGTAAATACATCAAACCCGGTAAGTACAACGAGGAATGTCTGGCTAGTTAGGCTTCGAAATAAAAGTTCAGCTACAACAACCTCTTGGTGCGTAGTTGCCATGCCAACCGAAGGAAACACTAGAGCCGAGCTATTGCCAGGCTGCCTAGACAAGCCTAGACAAGTGGAGTCGAGGGTTGGGTTTGAACCACGAACCTTCCGTGCCTTAACCACTGAGCTATGTCGAGCCCAATAGATGTCGATCGGCTGCATTCACATTGACTGACGATAGCCTTCACCAAACAATACTGGATGCGTTAAGTCCGTTCAGCTCAACTATCAAATTGACGAGTTACTGAGGCCGTAATACAACGCTGTGGAACTTACGATCGTCTCTTGGACTCAATTACCGTACCGTTACGATAACACCACAGAGAGTGGATCATACGTCATTAGCTGTGTGAGCCGTCCAGTCAACTGACCGCGCGTTGGAAAGCCATGAATAGTGTGATACTGGGACATTTTCGTGAGCTTGCGAATCAGGATGGCCCAAAAGAAACGCGGTCTTTATTTGTAAACCCCCGAAACCCGTGAGAGCTCAGACGAATGAATAATACGGGACAAAATGCGAAGTAGGCGTTTGCCATAAATTATTCGGATGTATCGGTAGTTAGCGTTGGGGGAAAAGGTTCGCATAGCACCTGTCTAAATGGGTCACGTGCATTTGTGGCCCTTATAGGTGATACAGTGAACTAAAACGATGCATGGCAGACGAGGGTAGGGAAGAATGCAAGTCTGAAGTTTTGCACATTTGTATCTGAAAAATTCGAAGAGGTTACCGGGAAGGGAGCCGGCAGCCACTCTAAAGACATCAAGGTAAGGTTCGGAACTGGGTCATCGGAATCATATTCCACAATTTTTTCACTCGGCGACCCAATCCAGGCCTCAATCTGAATACGCCACTGAGACTGTATCGCCTGAAAGCATTAAAGGTCACCTGATACGCGAAATGGTTACCACTGTACGGTTTTCGTTGCTGTTAATCTGTTTCCGGCTTGTAAGCAACGTGGAAACTGACATACTGCTTATTACTCTCACCGTACAAAGTCAGGCGTCAGACGAGTTCTTGTGGGCCTTACTACTGGTTTGGGACGATGAACTATGCGTTTACTCTATGGGAAGTCAGTTCTGCGGGTTCTGATAGGATTCCAGTGTGGAGCAATGAGGGGCAGAGAAATCGTTCGTAAAGAGTAACAGTTCGCTCTTTGTTATTCTGTGAACGTTACTTGAAAATGTGCAGATACGTTGAGGAAAAGCCGATTCAAATATCGATCCAGCCGTGAAACTTGACGGTCATGCATCAACAGCCTACTGAATCAAAAGAGTTTCACATAAATTGTGACAATAGACTGGTTACTTGTTCGAACAAGTGATCGTGGCCACACAAAACGATCGTCACGAATAATCAAAATTCGTCCCGTTTTTCTTCACAACCACAAACCGTGTCAGCATCGGTCGTTTCATCGATTCACTTCCAGTCACAGAAAAGGTTTACAGTGGTGCGCGCCTACCTGAATGGCAATCAGTTATCCCGCCCGCCCTGTCTGGACGGACCAAGCACAACCGGAACAGCCACATACAGCTTACCAGAACATCTGCTGAACCGGACATACTAGAATCAACTGACATGTGGTGCAGATGACTGTGCTAATCGAGATAAACTATAAGGTAGAAAATTCGGTCTTTGCTTCCTCAAAAAAACGAGCTGCAAAGCACGCTTAAAGCGACACCAAAAAGCTGTCAACGGATGAGGAAAACTAGTACCTGTCAAGCGCAACCAGCAGATGCAATCGTAGATTATGAGCCGTTCGATGCACCGCATGCAATTCTGCACCGCAATCCGAATTTGTGTCCATCTTTGCGCCGTTCACACCGATACTAGCTCCTTTTTCTAGTGCCACATGTAGCTGATCAACCGTTCGCAGAGAGTGTTGCGCACAATAGAGGAAATGAGCCCAGTCTCCAAGTACCCAAACGAGGTGCCCTGAAACAAAAACGCGGTAGTCAAATATTTTCGTTACACCCGAGTTGTATAGCAGCTTACACGGGTACGCATCAAATGAGCGTATATTGACGACTTGAGCATGCAATGGATCTCGTTAAAAATGATACCACAAATATCCGTCTGGGCCCGTACCAGTCAGTTTGACATTAGTTCAGGGAAACGCTCGAGAGGACAGCGGTTCCAGTGCCCTAAAAACGAAAAACTAGCCTCAGTTGATATACGATTTTCAACCTCCCGGAGAGGAGATGCGAGATATAACCCCCATTTATCTGGGTTGGTATGAAACATGTGGAACTTCACAAAAAATGCCTGACCATATTCAAAGTGGGCTGATTAGAGTACAGAACGAATAGGTTCAACCCTTGTGATCGAGCTTTTAAATATCTCACTAGTTCGGGAGGTGTTGGTCAGCAGATCATCCCAATGAATTCTATCGGATTATCATCTCCTACCAGACTTAGGGCTTCCACCTTGACGTGGTGGTCGGAAATGAGTGCGGTAATGATCCCACGAGCTACACTGATTAGAACTTCATTCCATCAGGTAAAAACATGCCAGAAAGAACAAAGGGGACGAATCAGACTACGAGTAGCGATGCGCCGTACTAGGAGGCGGCCTGGGGGTAAAGTGCGAGCACAGTAAGGTGTTCCCTCCAGGCACCCGGGCTGTTTATATTTGTGGAAGCAACCTTACCGCCACCCTCCAGGGAGGAACGGGTTAGAAAAGGTTGGCGGTACGATCCGATCGCCAAACGGTTGATCGTGATTACCATAAATAAATAAATAATCGTTCAGCTGCCATGCCACCCGAAGAAAGCATGACGGATGGGATAATGCCAGGTTGCCCAAGCCCAGACAGGGGAAGTCGAGATGAAGAGGCCAATTCGAACCACGGACCTTCCGGTCAGTTAATCCGCGCTCTAACCACTGAGCCATCTCGCGACCACCAGCGGATTACTCAACACAACCGGAAAACATAAACCTTGCCATGAGCCCGATGGGGCTTCAAACGCACCTGTGGTGGGCTGCTCCATCAGGAGACATCCATGCCTCAATACATCCTGGGGCTAAACCACAGTCGTGCAGACAAGCGCATCAAACTATTGAGTCATCGGCTTCGGGTAGGGTACCCAATAAAACACCTGTTGCCCCACGGGTTGGACTTTTGAGACAGAGGTTAGAGGTCAAGGCCTCCAAAACAATGTCCTTATTTGTCCTACAGTCTTGTGTAGCAGAATCTCCAGTCAAAGGTTCAACGTGGAGTACCTCGACTAAACCCCCTCACTCGGTTTGCGCAACCGAGAAGTATCATTTGTCCGCAAAGTACTTTGCTCACAAGTGTTCCTCCTCATTTTACAAACGTCGCCAAACCATTTGATTATCAGATATCCGACCGAAGAGCCACTGTCGATTAATAATAAACGAAGTAATACTTTGATAAATCGACGAAACCCTTTCTATATGGGTGGCCTCAATGGCAAATTAGAAAACAATCAAAAACTGCTCAGACTTTGTAGTTCATTGAAGCTTATGTATGTTATGTCAACGAAACATGTACACAGGTTTGAAGCATTGAATTACAGCCCAACAGACTGCAGTTCCGACGCTTTCAAAGTTGACTGAACATAAAGAGAGGCAGATTCGTGAAAACCGTTCTGCAAGAGGATGCGCCTATCACAATTCATTCTCCGACAGATTCCGGAGCGGCGACACTACTTCCAGCAACCATAAATGTGTTGTGTATGCCTAACCATCGTTTGCCGAAGAGAGTGCTGTTTTCCATGCCCGATTCAGAGTGGCGTGAGCAGAGAGGTGGCCAACCCTTGACCTGGCAGAAGGGTATGAAAGAGATTACGAAACCCTTGAGTGCTGTCGGTGCTGTTCGTCTTCCAGGATGGGGACCGCATGATCCCCACTGCGCCTGGTTGGAGACACTACAAGGTATGACTGCCAACCGATGTCAGTGGCGTTCTTGTTGTCAGTTTCTATCCAGATTGCCCGAGTGAATGTTTGGAGGTGTAGGCATCTCGGGATGTTTGTAGCAAGCTAGCACTAAGTCCCTTCCCCGTCCAATTTTATTCTTTTCTTTACGATAAGGCTTTCAAATAAATTATCATATATAGTTTAAACTAGGAGCGTAGAATGAAGCTACTGCCGAAATGTGCTCATTGGCAAATAAAGTTGCTGCCAACGGGAGAATCAGGTGAATCCCAGTTTACATTCTCGATTATGCCATTGTTCAACTGAATATGTAGCACGAAGGCTGGCTCACGTTTTAGTTAGTTCAATATTTGAGATATTGGAAAATTATGCTTGTGGAACAAATTGCTTATAAATTTGGTAAAAACCCTTTACCCTTTCACAACCGGTTTTGCCCTTCTTGGTGTTCATCAGATGAGCGTAGTCCCCGAGGCCATCTCAGCTGGGTTTCGGTTGAGTCTAACCTTAGCACCAATTTAATATGCAAATGGGTGTTCCGTCAGCTTCATATAAGTTGGTAGCCAATTAGAACATGGAGCTGATGGAAATTCAAAAGGCTACGACTGCTTGATGAGTCCCAATAATGATGAATGCCGCAGTTGCTTGTCGAAGGGTTTTCAGTAAACTGTGATCCTTATGAGAAATAAAACTGCTTTTAGAAGCGTGTCTTCACAATAGGCATTCGGGATCCTGTATGACTATAGTTAGAGTGAAAATACTTAGGGTTTATTAGGGAAACTGCTTTACTACGCACAGGAGCTGTAGAGCTTGGCTTTGAAGTAAGAATCTACTGCCACGTAAGTGACACAACCCTGGCCGAACTTTCCGTAGGAAGGACGGTAAAACCGGAACTTTGGATGGTTCTTATGATGTTCAAGAATCCATCCATCCAAACGTACGCGTGATATTTCAATGTAAGAGTGAATTCCCCGTATATCCCTAGGTGCTATAAATTACGCTGACGGTTCGTTTACAGTGTGCCATTTTGCAACTTAACCTGGGGCGGGCAGTGTTAATAGTTCTCTAGCTTACAGTCTACTCGTTACAAAAGTAGTTAGACGGAATAACCACATGATAAACAAATGTTTTTTGCTTGTGATCCTGTACTAAATATTTGAAGGCAGTTAAGTCTAAACTCGCATCTGCACACCAAGGAGAACTTTTAGCACAGCTAGGAGGAAATTAGAAAAAAATTTCTTGAAGCAGACTGTTGAATCGTGGGTAACCGTCTATTGGTTACGCTTGCACTGAGCCTGCCAGACTACACGATAAGGAGAAGACAGAACTCGGGACACGTCTGTATTGTCAGGACAAAACATACACAGCTTCTGCGTAAATATATAGGATGACTAAATGGCCAGTTATGGTCGCTCACTTGTTCGTTCCTTACAACAAATGACGGTTGATCGATACAAGAACGTTGATGTTATCAGTTTCTTTCCAGATTGTTTGATTGAACGTTTGGAGTCGTATGCAACTCAGAATGCTTGTGATAGGCTAAGCACCATGTCCCATCCTCGATCACTTGTTTCTCTTCACATTAAGGCCTAAAGAATAATCAAATAAACTTCGTGATTGTAGGGCGACGAAGCATCAGTGTTGCTATTTTTTATGATGAGCGCTCAGCTATTAACCGTAATGTCGCGGGCTCGGATCGGCCCAGAGATTCGTAGGATGCATACTGGCGGTGGCCAACAAGGGTGAAAAGGCTGAACAGTACTTCGTGGCGTTTCAGGATAGATGGAACTTCAGCTGAACCGAATTTCTGTGGTCTTCGAAACGAAATGAGTGCCAGACAAACACTCTCAGACCGTTGATGACCATTCTGATCTTATTAGGACTTATAGATAACGGTGACTGCAGGCCAAACCGACCCTCCTCAGTATCTGAGAAGCCCAGAAGCCGGGTAAACGCTCCTAAAGTGTCGGCAACTTAAGGAAGTTTTTTGCACAGCTAAGCATTTTTCAAGGAGTACCGACAATGCATTCCCTAAGTGGATGTGGCTGTTTTCTTTTAATCTGTGCTCTGCCATATAGTGATGATGAACTAGAGTTTGCATGGTCTCGTTTCATTCGGAATTCGTTTTTGGACGTCATCAGCAAAAAATGAAGATTGAAATAGTACATCTGAATGTCTGGGGGACCAAAAGAACTCACACCAGTCCAGCACATCGTTGGTTGAAAGGAAACAAAAAATTCCCATCAGTTGGCTGAAAACATCCGAATCCAGTAGGAGGCTAACCTCACGAAGCATCTACAGGAATATAACAAGCAAAAAATGTAAGAGGGAACCTTGCAGTCATTCAGCAGCGTTGAGTCCTCATACGGTTTCTGATGCAAGGCGTCCCTCAAATTGTGAACTTGTTCAAATGACAGGTTACTACAGAGATCTCCAGAGAGAGGGAACTCTGGAAACAACAGCTTAAAAAGACCAAAGATGACTTACTCTTAAGTAACAGTGAAAGATGCAACATCTTTGACACATGTGAGCGAAGATGGAGTAAAAACTTTTGCTGTAGGTAACGGCTGCTTCGTGATGAAGGGATACTGTAAAGAAATCGGTCAATATGTGAAAATCTGAAGCACACCCAACATTTCCAAATGTGTTGTGCTGTTCAAAGTTCTGTAGGAAGATGACACACGAACGGAGCTGTGTCTCCATCAGAGTGGTCTGTTTCGAAATGTAGCGAACCAGCCATAAGATCACAAACATGAATAACGTTGCAGATATGCATATGAGGCAGAAGCACAGGCTAAAGGTTGCCAGAAGCCATATATATAAAGAAGTCGAGAAAAAACAAAGACTGAGCAATCCCAGATGGAGCGCAAAGACAAGAAGAAAAAACCTGATAAATAAGGCTGAAAAATACGGCAAACCCTACTTAAACGAGTCATCCAAACTCGTCTGGTGAATTTGCTCGAAATGTTGGAAAATCGGATTATCTTCCGGAGAGTGAAGAGCCGTGACAAACAGGTTGCGCAGTATATTTATCCTGACACAATGTGCGAACTAAAGCAGTCGGATTAAGCACCAAATTACCTACACAGAGAGCGGGAGAGAAGATGTAACACAGAGGAGCTCTCAACGCAGCGTATTTGTCTGAAAGAGCATGATGTGCATTCGGGCTGTTCGAAGATACATCAGAATTAGGTCGGACCGGGATAGCGTCTTCCCTCAAACCCAGATCAGACAAGTATTGTTGCAACGGATGACTCTAAAACAAACAATAAATTTAGCTGTCCGAACAGATTACCTCGAGAAAACAATCCTCATCGAGCATCTTAATCCAGGGGGGTGGCCTTCACTTCAGCTGTCGCAACAGCTAACGTAATATTTCTACAGTTTGCGAATCGCCTTGAAGAATTTGTGAGCTGGAACGAAAAGACAACAGGTCTAAACGAAGTGAGCGACACAGAAAACAAATGAAAAGGTGAAAGTGCTTGGTAGTATAGTTAGTATAGTGTAGTATGCATATATATATAGTATAGTGGCTAACAGAGGTGTTTCCATGGGTTAGCCGTAAGATTACTTAAGTTATAACAAATTCCTACGGTGTGGTGAAACGGCAGTCAGCTAAAAGCACTATCCAAAAACGTGGATAACTCTTCACAAGAGTAACTAAAATCCTCTGATTACCTCGTCAAGACACACACACTACCCATAAAGTTGCTAAAAACTTTTCGAAAGGCCCACGACCAATTTCACTATTCTTGAGGCTCATCGGGTAGGCGCACTCCCAGTTAACTTAACTTCTAGTTGAATCCGAAATGGATACAATTCATGAAATACACTCGTCCGCAAACCAGTTCGGTTTCCACTTGATACTGGTACTATTCCATCAGTCCTTTTAAAAGACACCGAAAAGTGGGACTGTCCCGTTGGGATTTGGTTCATCACTTTTCAACCTAAGCTGTAGGCTCCAAACTTTTTGGCAGGAGGATCCGAAAACCACCAAGTTCTGACCTCGATGCTTGTCGGTAGGTGAATCCTGACGAATTTCAAGGTATTGGCTAGATCAAGAAAATCAACTCAATTCACATGCACCATGCGCACAAGAAAGCTTGCCGACAGTTGGACGTTGCAACTTTGAACTCAAAGGGTGGACGAATCCTACTGTTTGACGGATCCCGAAGAGAGCGAAGCGTGTAGCGAATTACTTTTTTAGAACTGATGGTTTCTGCCTCACGAGCTTTTAGCGCTTTGAGTGAGTGCAACATGAAAGACACTACTGATCGGACTGAACTATTTCAGCTGACTCAATCCATCAAATAGACATATAGTGGGATCATTAGTGACAGTCAGGTGACGCAATTTGGTCATGGTAGATTGATGCACATGACACGTGAGGGAAGTGCTTTGAAGGCGGTTTAGGTTCAGAAAGCAGCGGCTTGCACTTTGAGGGTGCGCTGTATGCTTTAAATCCAGTGTCAGACCGGTGATGATCGTTTATGTATTAAATTGTATGAAAGACTGTCACCGATTTCCCTGATCCTCTTTTGGACGGAAAATTCGCGGGGTGGGGCGAGGAACTTATATGTTTGTGGGCAATTAATAGATCAGCAAGACATTTCCCCCATACTTTCTCCTTTCTTCGGTTACTCATTGACTGTATCGAGCTGTTATGTATGTTTCCCAATGGTGTATTTAAACCAATGGGCCGCAAACATTCGAACAGGTTGAGTGATATTGGTTGTCAAAGTAACGTTAATATTACGGTCGACTTTGTCAAGTTCATCTCCACTGACATCTTCGTATTCTTCGGGTTCATAGATTGAGATAGTTCTAGTTAACTGATGATAGCACGGGTAGTCAGCAAACGCCAATCTACGAGTTGCGAAGCCTCAGCCATGCGGAAAGGCCTAACCGCGTTGATCCCGAAGCCCCCTTGGCTCTGGGTTCAGTTGGATGGCATTTTTAGCATTGTATCGAGTACACGTTTTTAGATGTTTATTGTCCTGTCCGTTTTACTACTGTTGTATATGTACAACCCAACATATGTGCTGTTTTTATCAGAGAACCTCCCTCCTATCTTATCATGCTGTTTCGTAGTGTTCTTGTACAGCTATCTTCCCCCGGACCAAGAGCTTGAGGGTTATCTTGAGACTTCCATTAGATTCCCACCTTCCTTCTAAATCTCGGGAGGTGCGCTAGCGACCAGCCAGGTAAAACCAAACGATAACATTCTTATTTCGATTTCAATTCAATTTATCAGCTATAAACCGTGTGCCATAGGCACATTGGTTCCACCGGAAAACGGGAAAGTGGAATATACAACCAAGCGTTGGAGGCAAAGATACGTTCAGTTTGTTCGGAAATTGGGAAAGACGTAAAACTGTTTGTAGCTGCTCCTAAGAATACACGCGATTCGGCTCTATAGAATTTTTAGCCGAATCCCTTAACTAGGCGCCGAAGGCATTGAAATAAAATGTTTCACAACTTGAACAATATACCAAACTAACCCAAAAACAGTACGGAATCTCCTGGAATAAGCCTCTAAAGACTTTACGGTCAGAACAACAGTCTTTATGAAGTTTGTTGTATCTAGGATCACGACCCCTGGTGTAAAACGTCCTCCTCCAGTACATGCGCGGTTATTATGGTAAGACAATACTGAAGAGGAAGCAGTGTGTTCTAACATCAATGACAATGCATAATTCGGGGTGTATAGAGCTTTGAACTTCGGTTTTTAGGCATATGAAGCGCGTGAGTTACAACTACTTTTTACCGTTACCTGAGCGATATGCACGGTTTTGCTGAATGCTTCAGAAGTTGACGCAGAAACTGCCCTTGATCGGGCCGGCCGATGGGCGTCTGTCACCTAATGGGTCATCTTCCAAGGCGTGTGGCAAAAGCATACGTACTACTCAACCAAAATTATGTTTGATTTTTTATAATTCAGGCGCATCCAGCGTGCATTAAAAGAGCAACAGTGAAGTGCTGTCCTGGGATGCCAAACGTTGGAGGTTTGAAGCTTAGTACAGTTAAGGACATGCACCGTTGATGAGAGCTAACGAGAGTCAACTTCAGTCCAATGCTTTGTTTTTGGGGTGGATAAACCAAAGCCTACATTGAAGAGGATGAACTGATCAGACCAGAATGATGTAGATATAAGTTTCCATTCTTCGGACTTATCAAAATGGAGAAAGTGATAAATGGGATGAATGGTCCTACATACAATTGTAATATCTGTTAGGGTCCTTAAGGGTTCGAAAATGGACTGATCAGGCATCGTCTATACATCCGTTTGTGCTATAATTTATCGCTCATCCCCCCAAGAGTCCAGTAGAATCTAGGTCAACACATGAGAAAAATGTAAGTGCGTCTTTCGTTACTTGCCCTCTGTATTACTTTGACAGAGTGGACAGCCCCGTGGACAGTCCGTGTACTAGCAGTTGGTCAGAAAATTAGATTTTCCAGGCCTAGAATGTTCCGAACACATTAATAACTGATGGCATACCCAGTCCCGATTTGGTTGTGACCTTATCATGCCTGATTCTGGACATAAGAATTAGTGTGCTATCAGATTGAAGAAAGCGCCTGGAATGGGGATTGTTGTACGATATCGACCAGTGCAACTGAAAACAGGTCCAAATTAGTCTCCGTATGAGCTGGATGGTGGGCTCACTGGTGTAATGAGTTTCGAAGCAGGGAAAATTCCAAATCGCCCAGGGTTTCAACCTACATCAGCAACTTGAGCAACACGGCCCAATGCAGCGGTTGCAATGGATTTGTTCACATGTCTCCTCCTTGCTGGGGCGGGTGTATGCGTTGCCTGGGCGATGCAAATAATTGGAAAGGCTTTGTTTATTTCAACTCATTAAGCGCCAGGGAACTAAAATAGAAACTGAGTGGAAGGGTAATCCAGGACCTCTAGATTTTAACGTCTAGGAAACCACAGTGTGTGATTTGAGAGAATAGGACTTCAACCGCCTGTGCAAGCTCCATTAGGTGAAGTTCACTCCCCTGCAAGCAGTCATTAAAAGACAGCTTTAAGGAGATGTGGGTATGCTGTGTCCGGGACTAGGTTACACGACTGGGTATCAATGGTGGACCACGATGAAGCATAGCTGGAGTTAGTCGGAGTGCGTCGGTCAAGTGAGTTGTAAAGACCTTCGAGATTCGTGCACTGACTTCGTCAGACACACTTCCGTCACAGCTAATACAACTACCGACGTACACAAAATTTCCCACAACCTTCAGTGATATTCCTTGAATTGTAAGGGGTATGTCCAGAGACTGCACTTTATGAAGCATGACTTTGAACTTTGAAGGTGCTAATCGCATGCCGGAAAATGTTGTGATGGTGGTCAGTTCATTCAACAGAACTTGGCTGAGCCTTCGTCTTCAAAGATGAGAGCGATGTCGTCTGCGTACTTCAGACCGACGAGTTCCTCACCAGCAACGCTTTGAATAGTGGGGTTTTGAAGACCTTCCAGCCTTCGCCTCATTAGTTCATCAATGGCGAAGTTGAACAAGAATAGAGAGAGCGGACATGCTTGTCGGACACCACTTTTTGTAGGGAAGCTTTCAGAGAGTTCGCCAAAAACTCACGCGTTGGAAAGTACATGAATATAGGGAACGGATTATGTTCAAACTTCTGGCGCCTCCGCTGCTGAGAACGTGTAGTTAGGAGCACGGACCAACCAGTGGGATCAAACGCACCTTTAAAGTCGAGGTAAACGAAGACTGTGAGTGTCCCCACATAAGGCGATACTCTAACACCTGACGGAGTGTGAAGATGAGGTCGATGCAGCGGCTACCCGATCGAAATCCTTTTTGATGCTCACGGGTCACAGATTCGTGAGTCCTCGTAAGAAGACGAAGATCAGCGGCGCCAGAAGCCTTGTTACAACGGGAGTCAAACTAGCACCTCTGTGATCACCACATTCATTGCGAGTCTTCTTGAGGATGGAGACTATGATTGAAACACCACAGATACCTGGGACGGTCTGTTTCTCCTGGATGGACGCAATAATCAACACGCAGCGTTCAGGTAAATCATCATAGTCCTTGGACAGAACATGTGGAAAATCACCATCAACAGGAGTCTGAAGACTCTATACACTCTAGTACGCTCATTTCTGGATGAGATTGTTCGGGTTGCGCTGCAGGACGAAGCAGCAGCTTCGGGTAGCACGTTGGATATTTATTCGCAGTGACCGTTAATATCCAACATCGGACAGCACGGGGATCTTTAGCGAAGTCGGTCCTGCCAAGCCGAGAACCAGTCGGAAAAAAATCAAATGGAACAGCCTGCAAACGTTTCCAGCACGTTCCCCTCTTCCATTTCTTCGGCCTTCCGGGTTCGCCAAGCCTCGCAGTCTGCGCGGACACTCAGTCTTACCTGGCGTTGGATGATGCGTCGGGTTGAGCTGTGGTTGTGGTCAGGAAGAATCTGTCGCCGTGCCTCAAGCAAAGACAACATGGTCCTAGCAGAGATCCTATTTTTTAATGAAGTTGGCTGGGTTGTGCCGCAAAGGGAAGTTCCAGCTCGGAGTAGCACTGTGAATATCTGTTCCCAGCTGCCGTTAATATTCGACAGAAGGCGGTCCGACATGCGTTCGAGGAGCCGGTCCTGAATGTTCCGTTTGATTTCTGGGTTCACCAGCTGTTATCCACGCTGTTCCATAAGGAGCGGCTGGCAGTAGTCGACCCTCGCCACCGGTAACTGACAGTGATGTTATCTATTTGGATCCGGGACTGGTTCGTTGGTGGACACCACGTCGTTAATCCACTCCAACTGTTCCGAAAATCGGTACTGCAAAGTAACAGTCTGTGATTGGCACACATTTGGAGTAGACTATTTTCGTTTTGTGTGTCGTAGCCAACCCAACAGGGCTATCCAATTGGGTCTCAGCAGCCCTTAATCTACCTACCTGGGCGTTCATGTCACCAACAACCACAGCGGTGTTTGATCTTTTAGCCCGTTGTAAAAGAGCACCTAGAGCGTCATATAAACTGTCTTTGGCAGGTTCAGAGGTGCAGTCCGTCGAGGAGTAAGCAGACTATACGGTGCAATGGAGCTCACCTTCTCGAGATTCTCTCACAGACGTTGCCAAACGAACCGCGCAGAGGAGACTATCAACAGGTATCCAATCAAATAGACAAGCTTTCGCTCAATAAAATACCCACCCAAGCATATCCAGCTGCAGCGGCCTCTACATCGGAGATGTGCAGGCGGAACCTGGAAGAGAGCGAGGGGGCAGTCAGATGAATTACCGTACTTGCGCGCTGTATCCTTGTTTTTGATAGACGGCATACATCAGTGCACACGAAATCCAGCGTATGAGCTAGATCCACCTGTTATCCTTCTTACTTCAGTGTGCGAACATTAAAGGCGGCTAAGTAGGCCGACTTTTAGGGCTTGAAAACAGATATTGAATTGTTTAGGGTTGTCACTGAATTCGCACATGCAGAAGCTGAAGCTAAGTGTGATACAAGGTAAACAAAGCTGTCAGTCCTAGTGCTGGGACCTGCGGACAGACTATTCGAACTCGGGTGGGATAGGGGAGAAGAGGGAAAACTTGAATGTGTAAGAAGGCAGACGTCAGCGGTAGCATGTTTTCGCCTACCCAACCTACTCTAGGCAGCAAATAAGGCCACTCGACTGGCGATCGTCGATGTGACATGAAGTTATTGTTAGTTGTAAGTATCATGGTTGTACTTGGGTTAGAATGACTCCAGGGTACCCAGACCTAGACAAGAGGACGACTAGGGTCCTTGACCAAAGCTTTTGGCTCAAAAGCCCGACGGCAAGGCAGTGTGGTTTGGTGAGAAATGCAAGTGCATTACCATTTTTATAGAATAAGTCGCCATGCATGTTCCAACCTCCAACCTGGAGGGCCAGCAGATTGTGTGACCATCCTAAGAGTCTCTGCAAGTGTCACATGGATACCACTCAGTATAGCTTTATGAGTCACGAAGGTATACAAGCCGCCACACCACGGTAAGATGCGGTCGCTGAAATAATGGGATAAACGCTGGAAGGTCCTCAAAACCCTGGCGCTCAAATAGCCTCTGTCGATCTGGATTATGCAGACGACATCGTTCACGTCTTCGAAGAGGAGACGAAGGCGCATGTGCTTTTGGATGAACTGACCAAAGTCATCCTGTTCTTTGGTATACACTTTGCACCCACAAAGTGTATTTCATGCTCCTGGACATGCAGCCACTGAACACGCCACTTACAATCCAAGAAGAGATGCTCGAATTTGTGGAACGTTTCACGTTTCTTGGAAGTTGTATTAGTTCTGACTGTATTGCGACAGATGAGGTCAATGCACGGATCTGTAAGGCCCGAGTTGCGTTTGTTAATTTGAGACACCCATGGCTGTCATGGCTATATAAACCATACCTTTGCATACAGCATTAACTCGTAATTCTCACTCCATATGTTCAGCTCATGTACTGCCGTTATTAGACTATTAAAGCATACATTACGCCCTTCTATTCTCTTCCTTCTAATCTAGACCTGGAACTACTCGACTCTCGCAACAATTTAATCGTTCAATAAGAAAAAAGGGTCATATTCTCCGATCCACGGTTTACGATGCTGATCCCCATTCATCAGATGGCACGAAATGATGGACTCATTGGTTCCGTACCTTCAAAGCTTACATTACCTTAATCAAACCTAAAGGTCTAAATAAATTGGAAACTCTCATAGGTCACATTGCCCATACAGTGACTTCATTGCAGAATGTAACGACTACGATTCTGCGATAACCTTGCTGTAAAAATTTTATATTCGCCCGAAAAATACCGTGTATGCACGCCACCTTCTAACTACATACAAACAAAAACATGGTCAAGATCTCGATTAGTTCGTTCGAAAACTAAAGTCATTCGCTAAAGACTGAATTCAGAGCAGTATCTGCTGTGGAACATACAAACGAAGCAGTCCGGGAGGCCTTGATAACTGGACCGCGGTCGAATACCATTCGGGAGGAATTGCTAACATGGCATGAAGTGGAATTTGACAAAACCCACCAAGCCGCATGAGCTCTCGAACTTGCACAAAAACAGTCACAATCATACGTATACAGACAACCCGTTACTTGTTCTGTGTCCATTGTTAATGCCGAAACAACAGTTTCTGCCGCTACACAACAAACATGTTGCTTTTGTGGGAGCCCTAAGCGCCCGCTAAAGAATCGGTGTGCAGAAGTTGTAGGAAAATTGGGCATTTCCAACGCGTCCAAAACCTCGAAATATTACATGGGTTCAGCTCAAGACACCTCAATCTCTTCGTTATTCGGTGCCGTTGCTCCCAAAAACTACAACAGATATTTTGTTCAACGGTGTTGTTGTCCGAGCTCCTATTGATACCGGCAGCTCCAGAAGTTTCGTTTCATCAATCCTACAAACTTATAACTGTAAACCATTTCCGTACGATTCTGTGATAACAAGGGCGTCGACGATACATTCATGTTCTACCAAAGGTTATTGCCTTGTGCCCATTCAGTCAAGGAGGCTACATACGAACGGTTCAAACTTTGTGTACTACCGAACCTCTGCGCAGACGTCATTCTCGGACATGACTTCCTGGAGTTACATGATAAAGTTGAAATTCCATTCGGTGGCCAACGAGGCACCCTAACTGTATATGGCATAACATCCGCGAAATTGGAATCGCAATCCTTATTCACTAATCTTCCCGCGAATTACAAACCGATGGCCACGAAATCTTGTCGTCACACACCGGAAGACGAACAATTATACTAACCGAAGTAGACAGAATGCTCACCGATGGCATAATCGAAGCATCATATTCCCCATGGAGAGTACAAGTGCTCGTAACGCGCAATACGAATCACAACAGACGTACGGTGATAGACTACGGCCAGACCATCAATCGCTTCACTCACCTTGACGCATATCCTTTACCAAGACTTGATCAAATGATTGAAACCATCGCACGGTATACCGTCTGCAGTACACTGGATCTCCAGAGTACATATCATCAGGTACAAATAATCGAGTCAGATAAGCCGCTCACAATATTCGACGCCGGTGAGGACCTGCACCATTTGCGGCGCATTTCTTTAGGAGTGACAAACGGAGTCGCGTGTTTCTAACGAACGTCAAACTATTAATCAAAGCCGAACAGGTGAAAGACACATTCGTCTACATTGATAACGTTACTGTATGCGGTAAGAGGAGATATGAACATAACTGTAATCTTAGGCATTTTCTCGATGTACATACAACACACATACAACAACAATACTTTGAACAACACAAAAAGCAGCTTCGTGACTGAAGAGATTACTCTCTTGGGTTACAAGGTCTTCAAAGGTATTATAAAACCTGACCCAGAACGCATGCGCCCTATGAGAGAACTCCCAATTCCACAGGACCGGAAATTGCAGCAGAGCCGTTGGTCTGTTCGCCTACTATTCACAGTGGATATCGGCGTTTTCTGACAAAATTCATTCATTGGTTAAAAACAAAACATTTCCGCTTCCGGAGAATGTCCGAACAGCATTTGAGAACCTTAAGCACGAATTAGAGAATGCGATGGTCATTACCGTCAACTACAATATCCCTCTCGTCATCGAAACTGATGCGTCCGACATCGTTATAGGTGCATCCCTGAGCCAGGGTAACGGCCGGTCGCCTTTTTCTCCAGGACCTTGACTGCAAGCGGGAAAAATCATTCTGCTGTCGGGAAAGAAGCATATGCTATCGTCGAAGCGATCAGAAAATGGAGCCATCATCTCCTCGGGAGACATTTTAAACTGATTACAGATCAACGTTCGGTCGCTTCATGTACGGGAACCAACAGAAGAATAAAATAATGACAAGATTGAACGGTAGAAAATAGAATTGGCAGCATACAACTACGACGTCGCCTATAGACCGGGAACGGATAACCGCGTTGTTGATACCTTACCTCGTAACCTTTGTGCCAACAGTGCTGTGACGAAAAAACTTGAAGAGCTTCACAACACATGATGCCATCCCGGGTCACGAGATTTGCACATTTTGTTTGTTCTAAGAACCTCCCTTTTTCAATCAACGATATCCGACATGTGGTCTCTAACTGTTCCACATTCTCAGAACTCAAACCAAAATTTTGTGACACTTTTCGTGGCCAGCTTATCGAAGCCACACAACCTTTTGAACGCGTAACAAGTACCTTTACCAACCGTTGATGAGTGTGCTCGATTCCCTTTTGCTTATCCGTGCGCCGATATGTCCTCTTCCACTGTAATTCGTTGTTTGAGTAGCTGTTTTCACTGTTTGGTATGCCTGCTTATATTCACTCAGATCGCGGTTCTGCATTCGTCAATTGAACGCAAACAATTTTTGTTCGATAAAGGCGTTGCCACTAGTCACACAGCTGCATATAATCCAGAATGCTGGTCAGGTTGAACGAATTAATGGTACCCTTTGGAAGACCATCCGCCTGGCTCTCAAATCATGTGCGCAATGTGCGGCTTGCCTCCCACACATTGGGAGGTTGTCCTCCTTAATGCTCTCCACTGTATCAGATCCCTGTTATATACTAGTATCAACTGTACCACACACGAACTTTTCAGGTCGTTCACACTTCGACCAATGGTGTCTTCCTACCTACCTGACTTACTGTCCTGGGCCGATCCTTTTAAAGCGCAGTGATCGAGTCTCTAAATATGATCCTCTGGTAAAGGAACTCGTCTCTTGTAATCCACGCCTACACAGTTCGTCCAAATGGCAAACACGAAACCGTATCCTTATGTCGTTTGGCTCCTAAAGGCAACGACATGATATTCGACACAGAACTGGAACCAGTACATATCACCGAAAAAGAAAAGCCCCACGCAACACCATCAGTCCACCGTGATTGCTCAGAAACTGAACTCTTGCCTATTAACGATGCCTTATCATCCCATTCTAGTGCAGATCCAGGAAATCACTTGGACATTCTTATCCGACAACAGCGCACTCACCCATATAATCTATGCAACAGAGAGGCGTAAACGAGGGTGTAAACGACTCCATGTAACTACCATAGCTTTTATTTTTTTGCACTCGTTTGCCGCAAAGCGGGGAGAATGTCATGACTATATAAATCATACCTTTGTATACAACATTAACTCGCAATTCCCAATCTATATTTTCAGCCCATGTACCACCGTTATTAGACAATTAAGGTGTACATTACGCCCTTCTGTAGTCTTCCTTCTAATCTCGACCTGGAACTACTCGATTCTCGCAACAATGGCGTCAAAGTGGTATGTCCCCGAATCGCATGGGACCTGTGTATCAGGATACAGTATGAGCTGTTTTGTTGTACGACTGTGAGAGTTGACCTGTTCGAGTAGCGGAACTGAGACGTCTTAAGGTGTTCGACAGTCGTCTCAAAACATAGCTCGTGTGGGTTGGTGTCGACGAATCCGTAACGAGACAAAAATTTTTAAATAAATTATAGTTGTACGGCAGCGAAGCGCCAGTGTTTAACACTGATGTCATGCTGTCGATAATGAATATGACGATGGGCGTAGGATTTCAAATCCACGAACTCATTCGATGTCTCCTCTTTGAGTTTGTTCTAACCCCTTACCATCAAGCTTCAAACCAAATTATGTTTGAACGGCATATTCCACATACGGTTGCGCTTAGGGTGTTGAGAAGGGTTCCTTCGAAAGGCTAGAATACCAGGCATAGGGGTCTGAGGTGTTTACGGCCAAACGCAGTGGCTTCGAGGCACTGATGCGTGTTCCGCAAGTCTTCCCGCATGATAATTCCTAAGTCTCCTTCCTCTCTGACAGTGATGAAATTATACGGGTGTGGTTGCATGATCGAAGTCAGGGGTAGCGTAGGGCAGCACGCGAAGAGAAGCTGGTTTTGTTCTAGTCGTCCGTTGGCTGTCCAAAATGCAGCCGAGAGGATTGTTTAGTCATCGGGGGTAGCTCCCAAGAGTTCGCTATCATCGATGAAAACTTTGCATGGGAATCTGAAAATAACCAGTGCTGAACTCCAAGACGCTCCCTTTGGAGTTGCTAAGTGACTCTAACATCGTCCCTCTAGTGCTCGCAATTATAGTTAGGTGCCTCAGGTAAGATGTTTCAGTCTAATACCTCTTGTTGACCGGTTATAGCTCAGCAACCAAAGGATAGATCGACTACCCACAGTGTCTGTCTTCTTATACGACTAACTATTATACGCGAAGAACGGCTTTCCTATGCACCGGTTCGTGAACATCGTTCTTCTCTTCCCATTGGATTGTTAAGACGTAAGCCCTGGACGAAGCTGACTACCAGGAGAGTTATCACGCTTGCCGCATTGTGACCCTACTCACTATCCGAGGTTAGCTTGTTACACAACCTTTTCAGTCGTGGAGATTTTACAACCGCAACCTTAGTTAGCACAACTTGCCAAAACCCCGTGCCATACCTTGGACCGTTTCACGTGGGGGACCCTAACATGAATGAGCCCATGGGGGTGGAGGGCAACATAAACTTGTTAATTATTTGCACCTATTCACCAGATAATGGCCGACTGACTGTACTTTTTACCACTAGCGTCATTTTCTGCGTCGTATATAGCCAGTAGGTGAAACACCGAAAACGAACTGGTCCGGACATCTTGCGTTGTAATTTATCTGCAAATACTAACTGAAATTGGCAACTTTGTGGAACATAGGTAGCTCGGGTGCGCTTATTGGTTGTTGGTCTGTTCGCCGAGCTTGGCAGTTGGATCGCAAACGTTTCAGCACCAATCGAGGTGATATCGTCAGTGCCTCGATTGGTGAGGAAACGTTTGCAATCCAATTGGCGAACAGACCAACGACCAACTAACTGAAATCTTCCGTAAAAACAGCGATATCCGGCAAGGATAATCCGCGCGTTTTTAGCTACGTTCGTGGATAAGCTCAAAAGGCAGGCGCTGGAAGAGCTTCGAAATTCCGATATTCGAATCATTGGAGGCACAGAGCGTAGCTGGAATATGCTGGTGGCCATCTTACTTTTGGCATCAGTGTCAAAACTTATGTTGCTGTCTCTGATAAGGATGACGTTGGATAAGTCAGAAGAACATGCAACTTTATGAAAACTGGCCTGAGTCATTTAATTCGTTGGCATGTGTTTTGCACTCCCGAACTGTGGAAGTATGCTGCAGAACGTCCGTTTTTTAACGTGACTATTGCAATTCACTCGGAAGTTGTCAAACTTCGGAAACACTACATTCTGGGACGTTTATCCATATTAATGTTTGTGTGAGCAGATGAAGTCGCTGGTGGCGAAAATTGCTTTCACTGGTTAGCACTGCTTGTTGCATCAGAAAGGCTCATAATTGTGTCACTTGTGTCACACTACTGTGAGAGCCGTTTCGTTTCCCTGTTGCGAGAGGTGAGTGAAGAATTTCTAGACTTCGAGTATTTGGCCCTCAACTTCCAAAGCCATGACTGATACTTTCCTTTCCGAATAGCCTCTTAATGTGGTGATCAGGAAACGTATGTGCTTCTTGGGCTGAGCGCGTAGAGTCGTCAGTTGTTCCGATGAACCATCGTTTCCACGTCCACTTCGGAGTGGTCTAAATCTAGAGATAGGATAAGTATGACTTGATGAAAGGGAGAGAATGGAGTTTTGGCGCATTTGACCGCTGTCGGTGCAGCCGACTCCTTGGAATGGTACTCATGTGGTCAGCTACTGACGCTGCAAGGTATGTTCCCTCATGTCAGGCCATGTGAGTGACTGTTTGGAGGTATAGGCACTTTGGGTGGTAAGTTAGCACTGGAGCCAATCGCTTACCTATTTCCTTTTTATTGTGGGATTTTTATTGAACGAGCACGTTTGTGTGGTGTTTGAACGTCTGTATTCCGCTCGGACGTTACTGATAAAGATAATTTTGAACAGAAGCCGTTTTTGTGGAATTTGTACGGAGTGAACGAGGGGTCATTGCATTACACCACTATCATCCACCCGACTGTTAACTATACAACATATAAACTTGCATCTAGCATGTGCACCGTTTCCTTGATGGTGACGCCTCGTTCTCTCTAGGGATATCGACAGAATCAACCTTCTGCCGTGAAAAATTTCAAATGGAGTTCAAAGAAATCTTAATCCAAAATCGACTACGGCGACGCTTATGATTTGTTGGACAGTGATATGCCAATAGATGCCCGATTAACACATTTTAGTCTTTCGTTTGACCTGAGTTTAATGCCAGTACCTGATAGAACGGATACGTCAAATTCTCATGAGCACACCAAGTTATAGTAACTCATTTCAAATAGTTTTTAGACACATATGAGGCACCGGGAGTCCACAGGATTAATTCGCTCATCTTTAGTGAACCCACACCTCAACCGGCAACTCTACTTGCTTCGCCGTCCACAACATCGATTCGTGTGGGAGTTGTTCTACGAAGCCAAAAAGTTCTAATCTTCTAACGCAAAGGAAACAAACGATGCACATTCCGCTGCCAGTCAATACGGTACAAACTCATGAAGAATTGGAGTAGGATACTGATCTTGTTGACGCACAGCATGGCTTTTTGCCACCACACTTTCGAATGGGAAATCTCGCAACAGCCACAGAGTCTTGGTGAGCAGTTTTTCGGATGTTGGTTTCAGGAAAGCCTCCAATTAGGGCGTGGAATTATCCCATATTCCCGAGAAAAATTCGTCAGGGAGGAACTGGGCGGCTTGCTTCGTTGTTAGTTGAGACTTTTCATCAAGCTGAATAGCGTAACATCCATATTCCCCGAAGTATTGGGCTTGGATTATTTATTATTTGCATCAGTTGGCCCTCTTCGAAATGCATCAAGGACCAGGGTGATGTTGTCGCAAATGATGTTCGCAAATGCGCTTGAAATGCTCTGTGGCTTGTAAGCTTGACATGGACCCTTCTGCTGGATTATTCATAAGGCGAGCGCTTTTTTACAGAAGAGCATACAGGACTGCAGTACCATATCCTCAAGGCAGCTCACGCTTTGGACTACATGATACGTGTATTGGTTAGATGACATGAACTCTGCTGTCAGTGTGCGCTCCATGGAGTGTGTAGTTTTGGTGTTTATCGGGCCGCCGATGCAGGCTGCGTTCACTTTTCCCCAAGTCGCGAACTCCACCGTGAAGAGACGACGGGTTGCATACGGAACTTTTTTGTTACAAGACAGCCCTTTTTCCACTACCTTCTAGTTTTCAGTCGCCATTCGCTTTCGGTTAACCCGAGAGTTAACCCGCAGAGTTTCTCATATCAGGTTGATTAGCGAAGAAAACTCATTTGGAGACAAATTTGTTTTTGCAATAGACTCACTTGGAACCCAGCTGAATCTCTCGTTTCTGATGTTTCCAGGCAACAGAGTAGTGCATTACATCTATACATGTGTCGCTATATCTCGAATATCGTAGCAACTGGAACATTAGGCGGCCTGGTGCAGCACTTTCAGTTGCCTGGAAGCATCACATGAGGGAGGGGACCTAGTGCTGGCCTATGTCAAGCATTCTGAGGTGCCTACACCTCTAACCGCTCAATCAGACAATCTGGAAAGAAACTGACAGCATGAACGCCACTGACATCGATTAGCCGCCATTTCTTGCAACGTCTCCAGCCAAGCACAGGCGGGGTCACGGGGACTCCATCCTGGAAGGCGCACAGCACCAACACCCAAACTCTTCGTGATCTCTTTCACGCCTTTCTGCCAAGTCATGCGCTGTCCACCTCGCGGTTTGCGCCATGCTGAAGAGGCACGGAGAACACTCGTCTCGGTAGACGGTGTTTCGGCATGCGTAGCACATGACCGAGCCATCGTAGTCGGTGGTGCTGGATGATCTCCCCAATTGAAGTACCTGCAGCACAACCAAATATTCGTTTTCTAATCACCTCGTTACTAACACGCTGACGCCATCCAAAACCAGCCACGCTTCTGAGGCAACGGTGGTCGAAAACCTGGAGACGCCTCACATCATCTGTCCGTAGAGGCCATGTCTCGCACCCATACAACAACACGGTTACTGTAGCCTGGTACACACGACCCTTAAGATCTAGTGAGATGCCTTTTTGACGCCACAAGTGACGCAAATTAGCAAACGTGATTCGAGCCTTTGAGATTCTTGCACTGACTTCATCAGACACACTTCCGTCAGAGCTAATACAACTACCGAGGTATGTAAAGTTTTCCACAATCTCCAGTGATTCTCCTTGAATTTTAAGGGATATGTCCGGAGACTGCATTTTCTGAAGCATGACTTTGCACTTTGAAGGTGCAAGGCGCGTGCCAAAAGATGGTATGATGGTGGTCAGTCTATTCAACAGGGCTTGTGCTTCACTTTCGTCTTCAAAGATGAGGCGATGTCATCTGCGTACTCCAGATCAACAAGGCTCTCACCAGCAACAATTTGAACACCGGGGTTTTGAAGACCTTCCAGCGTTCGCCTCATTATTTCATCAATGACGAAGTTGAACAAGAATGGAGAGAGTGGACATCCTTGTCTGACACCACTTTTTGTAGGGAAGCTTTTGAAAAGCTCGCCATACACTCTCACCTGCCCAGAAGTATGTGAATATAGGGATCGGATTATGTTTACAAACTTCTGAGGGCATATCCTGTTGAGCAAGTATATTTAACAGCACTGACCGATCGACAGAATCAAACGCACCCTTGAAGTCAAGGAACACCAAGATTGTGGGTCGTCTGTACATGTGGCGTTGCTCTAACACCTGACGGAGTGTGAAGATGTGGTCAATGCAGCCTCTACCCGGTCGAAATCCCGCTTGATTCTCACGAGTCAAGGATTCGCGTGCCATCGTAAGACGACGAAGAATCAGTGACGCCAGAAGCCTTGTCACAACAGGAGTCAAACTAACACCTCTGTGGTTGCTACATTCACTGCGAGTACCCTTTTGAAAATGGGCACTACTATCGATTCACCCCAGTTGTCTGGGACGGTCTCTTTCTCCCAGATAGACCCAAATAGGCTAGACAGGCACTGGCTGAGGAGCCCACCGCCATCCTTGAAAAGAGCAGGTGGAAGGTCGTCAGGACCAGCAGCACGATGACGCTTGAGTAGGGAAATACACTCGGACACTTCTGAGACCGAAGGCGGCTCCATATTTACGGTCCACCTTTCTGTTGAAGGCCAGGATTCTGGGGTGGAGGTAGCAGGTGGCCAGCTGAATTGCTGTTCGAAGTACTGTGCCCAGCGGTCCAAACGTTCTGCTTTATTGCATATCAGGGAGCCATTTTGGTCTCTGATTACTTTCGCTGACAAGAGGTTTCCGAGGACCAGTCGAACGAATCAAATGGAACAGCTTGCGCACATTTCCAGCATTCTTTGCATCTTCCATTTCTTCGACTTTTGGTCCACCAAGCTTCTCGGTCTGCACGGACACTCAGTTTCACCTGGCGTCGGATGATGCGTCGGGTGGAGTTGTGGTGGCGGCCAGGGGGAATCTGTCGTCGGGTCTCCAGCAAAGACACGGTCCTATCAGAGATCCAATGTTTGATGAGGTTGGCTGGGTTGTACCGCAAACAGACGTTCCGACCTTGAGTAGCGCTTTGGATATCTTTTCCCAGTGGCCGTTTATATCCGACACCGTACCGTCCGGCAGGCATTCGACGAGCTGGTTTTGATAGTTTCGTTTGACTTCTGGATCCACTAGCTTCTCAATGGCTAAGCGAGGTGTGCGCGTTTTGCGTACACCTGAAAAGCGCAATGAAAAGCAGCAGCGTACAAGTGCATGGTCGGAGTCCACGCTGGTGTTCCAGAAGGAGCGGCAAGCGGTGATCGATCCTCGCCACCGATAACTGACGGCGATGTGGTCTATTTGGGTTCGTCGCTGGTTTGTTGGTGGGCACCACGTTGTCAAGCGATTTCCGCTGTTCCGGAAATTCGTACTGCAAAGGAACAGTCTGTGATCGGCACACATCTGAAGTAAGCGGCCCGTTGTCCGTGCGTCTCGTGTCCAAACCAAGACGACCACCCAATCGGGCCTCAGCAGCGCTCAGTCTACCTACCTGGGCGTTCATATCACCAGCAACCACAACGATATCTGAGGTTTTAGCCAGCTGTAGAAGGGCACCTAGAGCGTCATAGAAACTGTCCTTGGCAGATTCAGAGCTACAGTCATTTGGGGCGTAAGCAGACACAATAAACAAGGTGCGATGGACCTCACTTCCTCTAGATTCTCTCACAGATGTTGCCAAACGAACCGCACAGAGGCGACTATCAACGGGTATCCAATCAAGCAGAGACGCTTCCGCTCGTTCGCTCATACAATACCCACCCCAGCATATCCAGCTGCAGCGGCCTCTGCATCACCAGAGGTGCGCAGCCGGAACCTGGAAGAGAGCGAGGGGCAGTCAGTTCGATCACGGTACTTGCGTCCTGCGTCCTTGTTTCTGACAGACAACATACATCAATGCTGACGGAATCCAGCGTACGAGCAAGAGCCACCTGTTGCCCTGCTTGCTTCAGTGAACGAACATTAAAGGTGACTAGATAGACAGGCTTTCGGGGTTTGAAAACAGACTTCGAAGTGTTTAGGGAGTAACGGAACTCGGACGTACACAATCTGCAGCTAAGTGTGATGCAGGGCGGCAAAATCAATCAGTCCTAGAGCTGGGACCTGCGGAGGACGTATTAAAATTGGGGCGATGGAAGGAAGACGGAAAACGTGAAAGTGTAAGAAGGGAGGCATCAGCAGTAGCATGTTTTCGCTTACCCGCCCTGTGTGCAGCAAGTAAGGCGACCCGGCTGATGGCACCACGCGACGGCCGATGTGGCATGAAAGTAGTTATTTGTGAATGTCATGGTTGTACGAGGGCTGGGATACTGCCAGGGCGCCCACACCTAGACAGGAGGACGATCAGGGTCCTCAACCAAAGCCTTTGGCTCAAAAGCCTAACCGCAAGGCAGCGGTGTTGGGCTGGAAACGCAAGTACATTACCATTTTTACGGAACACGTCGCCACACATGTTCCAACCCCCAACCTGGGGGGCCAAGATACTGTGTTCGTCAGACCTCTACCCATGGACCAACCTGGTATGAGAGACTCTGTGAGCGTCACGCGGGCACCCTCCAGTATAGTTCAATGGGTCGCCGAGGTACGCAAACCGGCCACACCACGGTAAGGTCCAGTCTCTTCGTGACGGTTGGGGGTTGAAACTTGTAATACTGTAGTAGTGTGTCGGCATCCAAAGGCCACATTGCGGTAAGGCTTTTGAGCCCAAGGTTTTTTTTAAGGTCTCTTGTCTAGATATGGGTGTCTTGGGAGTATCCCAGTCCACGTTCAATCATGAACATCATGGCTCAAAAGTTTTAGTTATGCCACAGCGGCCGTCTCATGATGTCATCAGCCGAGTTGCCTTACTTTTTGCATACAGAGGAGAGGGTAAGCAAAAACTGCTACTGCAGTAGCACAGATTCCGCACAGGTTCTGCACCCAGGCGCAGACGCGTGCCAACTGGATGCTGACGCACCTCTTACACTTTCACGTATTCTCTCCTCTACCACACCTCATCCCAATGGGACTGCTTTGCTCTCATTCTAACAGTAAGGCCAGATTCCTGAAAATAATCCCAGAATGACCAAGACCTAGCGAGACCGTCAAACCATACCAAAACAACACTAAGGAAGCCGCCAAGCATCCGGGCCAGAAAAGCCAACTGCCGATTGGACGCTCAAGTAGCCAATCAGTGCAGCAACGGCCTACGATGATGAGTGTTCACATAATGCCAATCGGACGGCTTGGATTCAAGGTCAAAGCTGCGCTTTGAAAACCGCTTGTTTGCAACAAAGCTGTTTTGGTCCTTGTTGGTGAGTCGTTTTCCGTCACTAGAGTACTGGATCTGAGATTTCAGTTATTTACAAAATCTTCCATCACTTCCAGCTGCAGCTGCTGCGCTTCCATCTCCATTGACAGATCTGAGCACAGCGAAGTTAGCTTTGAAACACCGAAAGCCGGTGGACTTATGTATCTTCATTGTTCACACACAGAAGCATGAAGAACAACAATTGGACCTTACTCGTACGCTGGATTCCGTCCTCATTCCTGTGTGCTGTCTGTCGGAAACAAGAATCAAGACCACAAGTACTCTAACTGAACCGAGTACCCCATCCCTCTATTCCCTCTTCCCGCCGCATATCTCTGGTGACGTGTCAGCCGTTGCAGCTACATATGTTGAGGTGGATGTTTTATTGAGTCGTCGAGCAGAGTCGTCTCTAATTGGTTGGATACTGATTGATAGTCACCTCTGTGCGGTTCATTTAGCAGCACCTGTAAACGATCTCGAGAAAGGCAGTTCCATCGTTCAGCTGTAAGACCCTTACGGTGTTCAGCTTCTATGCCACTCGAAGGAAGTAAGAGGGCTGGGATACTGTCAGGTTGCTCAAGCCTAGACAAGAAAAGTCGAGATTCAGAGGTCGGGTCTGAATCACAGACTTTCTGGTCAGCAAATTCGCGCCCTAACCACTGAGCCATCCAGCCCAACTGTCCTCCAACTGTCTAAAAGCTCACGTCAATGTGTTTGCTGGTGGCTTGCTGGCAGGCATAGCTATGCTGAGGCCCAATTGGATTTTCGTCTTGGGTTGGAAGCGAGATGCTCGGAGAACACGATGTGTGCTGATCACAAGCTCCCTTTCCAGTATAGCAGAAATAATCTGGCCACATGGTGCTCACCAACGAGCTACCCAAAATTTAAACTGACCACATTGTTATCAGTGGTGGTTGATCACTGCCCGCCACTCCTGGAATACCTGCGTGGACTCCGGGCATCCAGTTGTCTACTGTTGCTTTTCGTTGCGCCTTCCAAGTTTACGCCAAAAGCGCACACCTCACTTAGACATTGAGAAGCTTGTGGATCCAAGAATCAAGCAACTTGGCAGGACCGACTTCGCTAAAGATCCCCGTGCTGTCCGATGTTGGATATTAACGGTCACTGCGAATAAATATCCAACGTGCTACCCGAAGCTGCTGCTTCGTCCTGCAGCGCAACCCGAACAATCTCATCCAGAAATGGGCGCGCTAGAGTGTATAGAGTCTTCAGACTCCTGTTGATGGTGATTTTCCACATGTTCTGTCCAAGGACTATGATGATTTACCTGAACGCTGCGTGTTGATTATTGCGTCCATCCAGGAGAAACAGACCGTCCCAGGTATCTGTGGTGTTTCAATCATAGTCTCCATCCTCAAGAAGTGTAATCGCAATGAATGTAGTGATCACAGGGGTGCTGGTTTGACTCCCGTTAGTTTGACTCCCGTTGTAACAAGGCTTCTGGCGCCGCTGATCTTCGTCTTCTTACGAGGACTCACGAATCTGTGACCCGTGAGCATCAAAAAGGATTTCGATCGGGTAGCCGCTGCATCGACCTCATCTTCACACTCCGTCAGGTGTTAGAGTATCGCCTTATGTGGGGACACTCACAGTCTTCGTTTACCTCGACTTTAAAGGTGCGTTTGATCCCACTGGTTGGTCCGTGCTCCTAACTACACGTTCTCAGCAGCGGAGGCGCCAGAAGTTTGAACATAATCCGTTCCCTATATTCATGTACTTTCCAACGCGTGAGTTTTTGGCGAACTCTCTGAAAGCTTCCCTACAAAAAGTGGTGTCCGACAAGCATGTCCGCTCTCTCTATTCTTGTTCAACTTCGCCATTGATGAACTAATGAGGCGAAGGCTGGAAGGTCTTCAAAACCCCACTATTCAAAGCGTTGCTGGTGAGGAACTCGTCGGTCTGAAGTACGCAGACGACATCGCTCTCATCTTTGAAGACGAAGGCTCAGCCAAGTTCTGTTGAATGAACTGACCACCATCACAACATTTTCCGGCATGCGATTAGCACCTTCAAAGTTCAAAGTCATGCTTCATAAAGTGCAGTCTCTGGACACACCCCTTACAATTCAAGGAATATCACTGAAGGTTGTGGGAAATTTTGTGTACGTCGGTAGTTGTATTAGCTGTGACGGAAGTGTGTCTGACGAAGTCAGTGCACGAACCTCAACGACCGGCATCCCGTTTGGAGATTTGCGCCACTCGTGGCATAAAAACCCCATCGCTACGCTACAGCATTACTACTTTACTACATTGAGGGCTGTTTTTGTGTATTTGAGAAGCATGACACCTTAGGACAGAGGACATGATGTTTCTGCAGGTTTTTGAGCTCCGATGCCTCAGAAGCGTAGCCGACGTCGGATGGCATAAACGAATTCCTAACGGGGTGATTGTAAAACGAACATTTGATTGTGAAGCAGGTTCCTCAATCGCGGAGAGCATCCAGCATCACTAACTGCGTTTGCTCGGTCATGCGCTACGCATGTTGGAAAACCATCTACCGAAACAGATGTTGTTATATGTGCCCGTTTCAGAATGGCAGATACCACGACGTTGACAAATTACAACTTGGAAATAGGGTGTGAAATAGATTATGAAGAGTTTGGGTGCTGTTAGTACCACACGCTTTCGAGGACAATTTTCCTGTTACCCCAACTGCGCTTGGCTTGGGACAATACAAGGGTGTTTTCCTCAGCCTAGTTCTCTGTCTGAATTTTCCAAGCTGGCGTTCCCGTAAAAAGCAGCAACCAAAAGTGCACAACGTATATCGCCACTCAAATCCAGGTCAAAAGCGCCTGTACAGCGCCTCGTTTATAAAACGTACGCCGCGGCGACACTATAGAAATTCCGGTTGGCGTTCTGCGAGTACTGGGTCATGATTGACTGTTGGGTCCAAACGTATGACCAATCAGGGTTCGCTTCGATGCCGGACCGGCAAGCGGCCAGTTCTTTTGTTCAACCATGCGCGATATAGGCCGTAGCGGCGCTTACCCGCCATCGCTAAACTGGTGTCGGTGTGACGCTCCACCCGTCGGAGTCATAACAATGTGAGGAAGCGCATTCGACGCCAAAAGTGTCGTTGCGACTGGTGTAAAGCTGATCTCACTCTGGTCACCACACTCACTACAAGCTCCTTCTTTGAACAATGCGGATGGGAAGTTATTCGGACCATGATCTAGGTGGCGCTTGAGATAACATATACAATCGTGAACCCCCGATGCCGTAGGAAGTTCTGCGTTCGCGTTCAGGGTTCCAACCTAACTGTAGGCTCCAGATGGGTGGCAGGTGGTGGCCACGATAACTTATTCGAAGTATTCGGATCACCGGTCGAGGCGTCCCTCTTTATTAAAGATGGCCACTCCAATTCGACCCTTCACGATTTTGCTCACAGATAGTTTCCGGGGATCGGTCGCAAGGATTAGCTGGGATAATCTTTGGGCATTACCGGCCGTCTGGGCTTCATCCATTTCCTTGGCTTTCCGTGTCCACCAGACTTCACGGTCGGCTCGCACGCTCATTTTCACTTGGCTTCTGATAATTCTTCGGGCTAAGTTATCTTCGGAACCGGGTGGAATTTTTCTTCCAGTTTTAAGCAGTGCCGCTCCTCGGTCTCATCCAGTGCTTGAGTGGGTAAAGTAGCACCGTCCTAAAGGCAAAACATCGGGCCCTGTGCAAATATGTGGCAGTCTCGTCCCATATCTGATGGTGGAGCGATTGGAAGAGAACGATTCTGAGAGATTCGTATAACATCCTGGCCTGCCATTTTCCCATTCGCGAAGCAATTTGTCCGCACCTTCAGCGGCCCTGAGAAGCTAAAGAAGAAAGACTGCTGAGAAACACGTGGTAACAATCCAAAAATGTGATTCAAAACAAGCAGCGGTGTGTCAATGATCCGCGACATTGCTAACCGGTAACACTTTGATCAAGTTGGATCTGTGCCTAAACGCCATATGTCCAGAAAACTTCGGCTACTTCGGAAGTTATTGCTGCATGAAAAGAGCTGCGGCCAACAAGCAGCTGAAGCAATCGTTCACCATTGTCCGAGTCCAATCCATGTCGACTATTTGATTGAGTTTCAGGTATGCTAAGTCTACTCACTTCAGTCCTCCGTCTGCCACAACGATATCTGAGTCTCCGACTCGCCGCAACAGGGCATTCAAGCTGTTGTAGAAACTATTCATTGGTAGTATCAGAGCTACAGTCAGTTGGGGGCCTAAGCAGACACGATACAGACAGCCATCAAATTCCAGCTTGTGAGATGCCCCCACAAACGTTTTCAGACGAGCCAAATGCAGGCGACTAGAAACCAATATCCAGTCAAGCAAGGATCCTTCAACCTGGTGAATTGGGACGACACCAGCATCCATTCGCTGCCTAAATCCTATCCCAAGGAGTGAAGGCTCAAGGGCCATGATATTGATATGCTGCCCAAACCTTGACAGGGGCGATCAAGATACTGATAGTGAGCTCCAACCACGAACCTTCCGGTCCATAGGCTGACGCCTTAACTCCTGCAAACCCTGCAAATCCTGCCACACCAGCCCCCGGATTGCCAGAGTTACTTATCCGGAAGCGAGAGAAGAATGATGGGCGGGTGGCTCAACCATCCTGTTTGCATCCTGAATTATTGTTTCTGGTACACAGCACACGTCAGTGCCAAGCAACAACTTGAGTGGACATATACTGCTGTCTGCCGGTCTAACCCAGCAACTGCTACACACTGCGCCACAATAAATCCAGTAACCCCAATTATCACGTTGATCGCACAATTGGCTGTGCATTCAGGGTGGCGAAAACATTCTTTTGGCAGTTCGTAAGCAGAAATATTGGATGTGGCTGGAATGAGTAGCAGCATCCCATCACTAAATGAAGAACACAGAATTTGACATAAACAAGGATATTACGAATGCAAAATTCTGCGAAAACGTACTTTTGCAACTGCTTGTTTGAATAAAGTGACTAGTCTGCTGACTGATTTCGCTGGTTTCCACATAATGGTATACCCGATGTCAGCAAATGTCAACGTTATTTTCATTGTTGGCGTCAATCATGGTGTATACGTTTTCTGGGTGTCGACGCCGAGACTTAATTGACTTCTTTGAGTAGCAGTCTGATAACCTCAAAGCTCGTCCAGGCAAACGATTCCCACTGACTAACACCAGCAGTTACCACCAAGGATAGTTTTACGAACATAATACATACAACAATTTCCAATGTGGAAACCTTCGGCAAGGATTCACTAGTATACTGTAAAGGTAATTCCGCGTTGATACCGCTTTTCACGGATGCACGGATTGGTGCACTGGCTCGCGGCTTTCGGCCAAGCTTCTCGAGTCGGCTTTGTTCTTGTCGTTCAGCGGCTCTTGTTCACCATGCACTAATATGCGCGGCAGGGAAGCGTATAGATCAGGCGCTGCCACAGCCAAGACGCCCATTCTTCACGTGATTGGATAGGGAATCGGGCCGCTTGCCGGTCCGGCATCAAGCCGAGCTCCGATTAGCCGGATGTTTGGACCCAACAGCCAATGATGGTCGAGTATCCACCGAATGCCGGTTGCTAACAGCGCAACCTGGAGGCGCCAGAATTTTCAGAATGCTGTCGTTAAATATACTTTATGTGCGACGCACTGCACATGTGTTTTTGACCTGGTTTTGGGAGTTGATATACGTTGTGCACCTTTGGTGGTTATCTTTGACTGGAACGCCAGCTTGGGGTGTTCAAACGGAGAAATAAACGGAAGTGTTACTATGATTACGATTGACGGACCGTAGCCCAAGATGTTTATTGGATTTAACCAGCTCCAATGCTTATTGCTACAGCTAAAAAGCAGTTTGAGGAGGCACAAGTGAAACCCACTGAATCGCTGACTCACAGGCTGCATGTCCACACATAGGCAGTCAGCACAAGCGAGCCTTCTGTTTCTTCATCTGATGTAACAACAACCTTAATTACGGAGTTCAACTTCGACCTCTTTTCTAGCCACAAGTTTGCTCGCCGGTTCAAGCGGTTTTCCAAGCGGGTTTTTCCAAGTTCAATGGCGGATGAAAATTTCGATGACTTGCGAAAAATGGGCACATTGGAGCACGCAGTGTACCCAAAATTCATTCTTCCGAATCTTCCCTGCGACCTTAGCTTCGACAAAACGATCAAAACTCTCTGAAGATGTTCGGCTCAGTATCTTTTCAACGCCTCAAGCAGGTCAAGAAAGTTCATGACGATTTCATCATGTTTGTTGCTGTTGGTCAAACGCGAATGCTAACATTTCAAGCGAAGCTCAGTAGCGGAGAATCAATTCAAGTGCCTTGATTTGTATCCGGTCTCTAGTCACCCCAAGATACAGGCATCAGAACCTAGCTGCCCTACAGAATTGTACAGGGTTGTGAACCAGCCTTGCAGATCCTCAACACCGAATGTCAACGCGTCATCAACCGGAAGCCCGACACTGCTATGAACGGTCAGTGACCTGGAACTTCAAGCAGATCTGTCCACATGATCACGATCAACGTCCCAAACAAACTCAAGAGCAAGCCTCTCACAAGTTGCTGGTATCACAGTGATTGGCATTTGCTCGTTATTGCCGGTTGAGGCAACATAAATGCTCCAGGTACAATCGTCGCGGCCACAAAAATTATCTACGTTTATCTTTGATTCGGCAACCACAAGGACACCATTGTGCAGCTCCCAATTTGTGGCCCGCTCGGTGATGCGGACGTTCAAAGTTGATTTGACTTGCCAAAGGATGCTTGTGACGGTTCGTGTCAACAGCATGCCAGTCAGTTTGTGGCTTCATACGGGCTCCGACATTAACCTGTTCAGCAAAGTATCCTAAGAACAAATTGGTAAGCTTTACATGAAACCCACTAAACACTGAGCCCGCAATGCTTTCTGCGGTAAACTGAAATTGACTAGTGACAAAAGCCACGTGCCCCTTGACATCAGGCCTCAAACTTGATCCAATGGGACTGAAGCGGGTCGATAAGTTGAATCTGCTGGAAAAGTTTATTAGTTTTATTTCCAACCTTTTGTAATCAGCGCCAGAAGGTGCCCTTGAAGAAACTTGCTTTTTGAAGCGATTATTTAAAGAAAGCCTGTAAAGCTATGCGTCTATACACTCTGACAGGTTTCGACGCTGCACACAATCGAGAGCGATACTGTGCCTGCCTCCCAATGCCAAACAGGTTTTACGGCCAAAACGCCCAGTGCCATATGCAGTCTTACCCATCGTTGACCAGGAACTGGACCGACTACAGAAGACTTCTCAACCGGCCTCAGTGCTGCACTGGGTAACCACTGCACTGGGTACACTCTGCCTCTCCTAGACGAAGTGTTCGTGAAAGTGAGTTGTGCCAATTATTTTTCGGAGTTTGATTTGGCCAAATCTAACCTCCATGTTTAGTTCAGCAAATCATCAGGGACCACAAGTGGACTCGGTAAGAAGAATGCCAAAACGTCTTTCAAATACATCCTGAGTTCAGATTTGCTTCTCGCCTACTAAGATCCGTCGCTGGGAATCACTTTTCCTTGGATATTTTCAGCTGTGGTATGGCGCATTGATCTTGCATGTTTTCCGGCAGCAGCCCGAAAGGCTTTTTACATGGAGCCGATTCTCTGACACCAGCCGAGCGCAGCTGCAGTAATATAGAAAGAAGAAGCTGTGGTGATCGAGTTCGCCGTCAAGCGGTTTCATAAAGTGCTCGAAGTGTATCAGTTTACCTTATTAATCGTTCACATGCACTGCTTACTGTATTTGGTTCGAAAAACGGGATTTTGGTATATAACGCCAACCGCCTCCGGTGATAGGCTACCCTACTTCTGGGATACGACTTCAAGATCAAGCGACTGTCTACCACCAGCCTCGAACTAGCCGAGACACTGTTGCGTCTTATGATTTAGGCAGTCCAGAATTAAACGATACCTTGCAGCAATTGCCTTGGAAGTGGAGTGAAACTTTTCGGTAACAAAAGCGGTACGGATCTTCTCGGTGACGGATGAAATGGTCCGTCAGGCTATTCGTCGAGACCCTGCGCTGCAACATCTCACCGTATCACCACAATCAGCTGCGACATACCTGCCCACAAGACCAATCAGGGCCATATTTCCAACTGTGTGACTCAACCATTGACCGAAAAATGCCTTTTATTTTTCAAAGGAGTTAAACTAGCCAAAAACAAACAGGATGACAACCTTCGCTCGGAACCACATTCCCTGGCCTCTGCTGGAGTCCCAGGTTGAGGAAGTCTCCACACCTTTTCTGTGGTGTGGTACAGCATTCAGGTCACTCGTGAAAACCTACCTGCTGTCGCGGCCACAGCCGAACGAAGCCTGGCATCCATCTCCACATCGACTATGCAGATCCAGCCGGCGGCCACCACATTTCCGTCGTGATCAATGCTCACAAAGAGCCGCCGGAAATTCTTCCATTTAACTGCCGCAACACCACTAGTACAGCCCTAGAACTATGATGATTGTTCGGTCGCTTTGAAACACTAGAGACTATCGTATCCGACAGCAGCAGTCAGTTGACGTAATCTACGCTTGCAGGATTTTATCGGGAGCATAATAAATTTCATATCAGCCCACCGCTGGTTAACGCACAGTTGAACAACTAAATTGAAGGTTTCGTTGGCTCTCTGAAAACTTGGTAGCTGGATGTGGTTACTGGTAACTTAGCAGATAGCTGTTTATCCGCACACTAAGCTTGGCGGTCGATTAGCAAGCGTTTAATAATAATGCTTATTTCTAACTGGTGAGTTGCATACCTCCATGCGGGATCATAAGGTTGCAGCCAGAATTAAGCATGACTGGCGAGGTTTGTGAGTACACAGGACTGCGCGGAAAACGAACAGCTTCAAGAACCTTGGGCATTTTCGCCGCTCACTAGAAGCACACCCAAATTGTTTTCGCCGAAACTATAGGGTTTTCCAACTTGTGACCTTTACGGGGAAATAGTCTCATCTGTTTGCACTTGTAGGTGATATGTTGCTCATAGCATTTTGTTTAAGTGAACAAACTTTCAAGGCCACGGACCATCACCGATTCGCATTTTGTTACCGGTTTACGAGAGACAAAACACGAAATCGCACTTTACCATATTTTGGCAGTTTTACGAATTAAAATAACATCTGTAGAATATCCAATGCAAATCCCACCCAGGCGAATCGGTCATTGACGTTTGTTTGCTCTAAACTCCCCGGACTTAGAGAAACGAGATGATTTTCTTCAGCGAACTTCGTCACAACACTTTTTCTCATGGAGTTCTGCTTCCAATATGTACAACATTGTCAGAAAACAACATGAATTGCGCAGTGGAGATGCAAGGGCCATATCTGCGGATGATTGCTTTTCTCAGCTATGCATAACTAGCCTGTGGACAATACAGCACCAGGAGGTAACCTTAGGCAAATTACCAACACAATGGTATCATTTCTATTAGGAATATGACTCACCATAGGTAGAATACGTCACAAAGCGGTCATCATGAGAACGATAGCCGTGTCTCTCACCTTGACTATTTATCGTAACTGCTAGGCCCGTGTCCATGTGCGACGCTGATTAGGTGGTCTCACTTGCACACGATAACTCAATCCAACGGCTAAAGACGACCCGTTATACTCAACTGTATTCAATATCGCCTACCTTTGCCGCTTATCGTAACTACTAGGCCCGTGTCTATCTGTGACACTGATGTTGACGTTGATTATGCGACTTCAGTTGTGCTACCCTAATCTAGCGGCCAAAGCCGGCCTCTCCTACTCGTAACTGTGTGCGCTGTCACTTGCTTTTTCTACCTATAGTAAAAACCAGACCAGTATTTATGCGGGCTGATAAAAATGAAGACCTAACTAAGCGCCTTATCCTAATCAAACGCCCAACGTGGGTCCGTCATACTCATAAATGTAGTCAGTACCTCTACTTTGGTTGCTTATCGTAGTTGCTAGGTTTGTGTCTATGTGCAACGCCGGATATGAGACCTCAACTAAGCTCAGCAGCCTAGCCCAATGGCCAACGACGGCCCGTCACGCTCATTACTGTGCTCGATGTCGCCTACCGTGACTACTTGTGGTAACTGAAGAGCCCGTACACATGCTCTTAGCTGACTAATGTCCCAACTATACATAATAGACTAATCCAACGACCAACGGCGGTCCTTCGTATCCATTTATATCATCCGTCTGCCAACCATATGCCCAAAAAATACACAACCACCTTTAACAAATCATGTTTCTATTTATTGGTTGCATCGGCACAAACGTAATGTGTGGTCAATCCAGTTCTCAGTTACAGGAAGCCGCTTTTACTCAACAGGCTTTCTGAAAGGAAAAATGTATAATCAATTATAACTCGTGCACATCTTCCGCGATATCATTTAGAACACATAATTAAACAAAGTTGTAGCGGCTAACTCACCGAATGCTTAACAAATCCCTTGGTCCACACTTCCAAATCGGTGTCCACTCTGAAGCTGGAGTCTTACTGTTACAAAGGCAAAATCTACTTGTTCATTCAGAGCACTAAACCTCAACTTCTCCACTTCTGCGTTCCTATGCCAATACCACGATGCTTAATAGAGTCGACTCGTAGCCATCCTATTCTCAGCCGCAGTAGCAGTCTCGTCAGCTAGGGTCTACGTTCTGAGAAACCGATCAGCTACCGTGTTTTCGTTTGTAATTTTCAGCACCCAATTGTATATAAATAAGCTTCCACATCTCGGGCACGTACGTTGGGAGCTCCTCGCTAGTTCCGGCTATTTTGAGACTCTATTCCATTCCTGACGTGTAGGTTTTGGCCTCATCCAAATAATCGTTCATGCCGAAGTATTGCAAGCCATTTCAATTCCAAAATCATGTCTACATATCGCCGAACTACGGTTCAGACAAGGGTTGTCAAGCACCTAAAGATATCTCAGTTCTGCTGCTCGGATAGGCAAAGCCTCACAGCCATACAACAAAACAGCCCATACTGCAGCGTGATGCACATGTTTCTTGATAGTAAGGGATATGCCAATTTTAAGCAATAGGTGCTTCAAATTAGAAAATGCGACCAGAGACTTGCAGATTCGTGCATGGATCTCACCTGTCACACTCCAGTCAAAACTAATACAACTTCGAATGTACATATAGCGCTTCACAAATTCGTATACCTCTCTCTGGACTCCAAGTTGCGGGTTCATCGTCAAACTCAAGTAATAAATTCCGGATAAACTAATCCATCATCTCGGAGGTCCCGTCAGTAAGTATATGTTTGATTTCCCTAACCACACCACCTCTGCGTGCTTATACCGGTTTGCTCCAGATCTCCTGTACTATATTAGCATTTATTGGCAAACTCAACCCGTGCTTGATCGCTAGTCTAATAAGTACAAACCTACTCCTATCCTGTCGCATTTAGCCACTTGTTGTCACCACCATGATTGTGGTAAAAGTTCAGTTGTTTCTCCATATCAATGCACTTTATCTTATCAGGTGTCTTCTAAAACTCACCGGACTTTACGACCTCATCCCATTCCCTCGTATTCCCGAGCTTCGGACTTCAGCAATACCCGTTTTGAACGCTGTGTTTTCTGTTATTTACTCCACCCGATTTACATCCCCAGAGATATCCAAACGGACCAGAAAAATACCCGCGATCTTAAATAAGCTTCGTCCAACCTCTGGAATTCTCTTGGCCAAATCAAAAATCCCGCTGCTCACAGAATTGCACGTCCCAGTTCACCTCAAGCATGTCGTCCTTACAGGGCTGCCTAGAAACCCAAGTACGTCAGTGCAGTGGTGACACGACACTGCCATACCCAGTTCGATAGCACACCCGCAACTAATCCCTTCCTACCCTTGACTGTACATTGTCATCCACTCCGTCCATTACCTGCAACTACGAACAAACTCGTGCCTTATTCTAACGTCGTCGTATGGTTATGCCTGCCCGATCATGCTACCCATCAGAAAAAACAAAAACTTACAACCTGTGACGACTTCATTGGCTTGGCTTGGCAGAAAACCTGTCACAACTTCTGCATAGACAGGTCGTGAAAGGCTGCTCCACTTTGAGTTTGTGCCGACATAGTTGGCGCAACTATTGGGATTATTTCTAAATGCAGTACATAAGAAAACACGTGAAGAAACCGACTCTTTCACAAATTTTCCACCGCTATCAGCGAGGCAACACGCGAAACCACTGGCGTTCATTGGACTACGAATTCCGCGCACATAGTGGATCAAAGGTAGGTTTGAAAAACTTCCAACAAATCTGAGGCCGCATGAGGAGATCTTAAGGGACCTAATAAATACCATCAAATGCTGAAAATTTATGCTGATTTTTTTCTTACGAACTGTTTTCAGAGAAATTTTGGCTGTGCTTCTAAGACTCCGCGACACTGACCGATGTAGATGTTAGAACTTGAAGATGGCGGGCAGAAACAAAGCGAGGGGAGACAAAACAAGAGACATCCTGCCTGAGACATGACAATAAATCTAGATTGCGGAAAATGAGGAATCAGAACAGCGGACCTGTTGAAGCAGTAGAGTTGGCGTAATCCAGCCGGTCAATTTGAACTAAAACCTAAAACCACCTCTGAGGTTTCGTGGTCTTGGACTGTTGGGCTTATGGCCAGGGTCACGAAAAGCGTAAGTGGGAATGATGAAGTGGCGGGATAGCAATGCGGATAAATAGTAGAGGGAATCTCAGAGTCATGGTGCACGGCGAAACTGTAGAGACTCATTCGCGTCGTTGCTGTGGTGGATTCTGGTATAAAAGTTCCTTGGAATAGTGAGTTGGCGACAACCTATAAGCCGGAACGCGGATTGGGCAGAAAATGATTGACTCTGTAAGGAACACGGACTGAAAAGCCACCGAAATGGTCAAATCCAAACAAAAGGTTCATTAATTTTGCATGAGCGACTCCTGTTGGCGGATGGGGCCGGGTGAAGAGTTCATTGGTATTTGCCGTTAATTAAACTAGTGGGCGAGAGGTTATGGTCACGAGTTGGAAGGAAATTGTTGCGGGTGTGCTATCACACCGGGTATGGCAGTGCCACGAAATCCGTGGCTTGACATACCTCAGTTTTTGGACAGCCCAGTGACGAACGTCATATTCGATGTCAATGGGCTGAGATGTGCAAAGCTTTAAGCAGCGGGATTTTTTCCAGTTTGGCCAAGGAAATCCGCAGTGACAGAACTGAGCCGATGTAAGATCGCAGGTATTTTTCCGGTCCGGTTGGGTATTTATACTTAGAAGTGTAGTGGTCAAGCAAGTGTCGAGTTTGTTGATATAGGATATCAAATTAGAAGAGGTCAACAGAAAGCCGGTATGAACACGCAGAGAGGTGGTGTGGTCAGGGAGATCAAACTTATGAGGACTGACGGGAGTGGACTTCAGGGATGATGGGCTGGTTTATCTGGAATTTGTTACGTAAGTTGGACGACGCCATAAACTATGAGATAAACTCGATGCAAGAGGACTGGTCGCCACTCCCCGAATCTTCAATTAACTCGTAGTGCATGGCGAAAAAAGCTTTTAGGCGCTAGTCTTGTAGGCTGGTAGCGGAGGGCGGGGGAGCTCACCCCAATGTTTATATATTTTTCATTGTATGTGCCCACTCCTGGGAGCGTGTGTTTTGTTTTGTTAAAGAAGTGGGCTTTGGTGCGGCGCGAACTATAACGAAGGCAGATACAGCTGTGTGCGTCGACATAAGCCGTGAGCATCACAGTGTCTTCAGGCCATACAATCTGTTTTTCGCAAATTTCTTTTTTCAGCAGACGAAAAATCGGTTTTTAACCTTCTGTAGTTTATAGCGCTGCCAGATAAATGACAGCCGGGACGAGTCCAGCCCAGCAGCAACAAACAGAAAACAACAGTGCGGTTCTATGGAATTCTTAAATTAAAGGCCATGCTCAGAACCACCTGCGAAGGGTGAAGCCTCCGTGCTACTGGAGAGGTGGCAGACATACGAATGCACCATGGTGCAGCACAATAGGGCGACTGTCCCTGCAGGACGTACCGACCAGCACGCGAGGATTTTATCCCTCGTGCATGCTACCAGGTGGCATGCCACCAACCAGTCATAATTGCGGCTTGTGCATTGATAAAGAAATCCAGCTAACAAGTATTTTATCCGGTCGGGGGAAAGGCGGGCCAGAAAAACAGCTCAAACATTTCGAACAAACAAACGGCAAACAGCCGCTGGAAGGAGCAGGTCGCAGTGAAGCCAAATGATTCGCAGTGCCGTTGGGACAGTAAGGAACGGAAAGAAGTTGCCCAAAGCGTTTGAACCATTCTTCAACGCACTAAGGCGTGGTGACAAAATGCTCCCGAATTACCTACCAAGCTCGGCAAACAAGTGCTATATCCATTTTACATTCTTTTTCTGGTTGACGATGCTAAGACTGCATTGATTCTTTTGAGCAGGAGCCCGATGGCTTCTTGGATTTTGGACAAACGTCCTCTAATGGCAAAGACCTGTAGTTGTGACTTGGGATGTCTTGAGATCATGATACCCACTAATATCACTATTACCACAACTTTTGGTTCTTGTCATTTCTGTCAAAAGTTCCACCCATTTTCCCCGTTCAGTTTACACCACTACGCATGTTTCAGTATCAAACGTCCATCAAAGATAAGTGTTGATATCCTATTTTCATTGGTTGACTTGACCGATGTCACCGATGTCCGCGAATTCCGGTGAGGCGTACACGTTATAGCTCCTAAAAGTATACAAGCGGTCGTTGCAAATGGCCCTATCTCGACTGAAGGATACGCAGCGAACGCTGCCACCCTGTTTGTGGAAAACTTGAGCAGCCGCCCATACTGCAAAGCTCAAGAATGCATGCATTACCTCAAGCGGTTTGAACGAGTTTCAGAAACGTGCTAGAGCGTGAAAACCTCAGAGGCTAATTTCTCCGGTGTGAAAACGTTTTGTCAAGTACCAGTTCCACCGTAAATGATTCGCACGTCGTCCTACCTACATGAATGCTACAGTGTGTCGTTGAATGATGCCGCACCTAATTTACAAAAGGGCGTCGAACTTTTGCTCAGCCTAACTGCTTACGGTTTTGAGCAGAGACAAGCAAGCAAACATGCTGAATGGTCGTCGACAAGAGACAGTCAACCACGCAACCCGAACCTGTACATATTGGAAGTACGTTGCGTTCAATATCCCAAATCGACATATGCTTTGCTTTGCAAGAGAACACAAAGTAGAAGCTAAGGAACCGCCGGTGGGCCTCACTGAACCCGAAGAAACAACGGTGCAATCGCCGTTTCGTTCGCGCCATTGGATACGTCACGACTTGGAACTCAAACAAACATTGCCTCGTTGAATATGGATTCGAATGATGTTCGACAACGTTAGGAACCTTAACATTTTGCCATATATGCCATATGGCACCCCAGTCTCGTTCATCTAAAAAGCCCATCAGGACTCCCTCCGTTTAATTCCCCCCCCCCATCAGTCCAATCACAGACATCGGCATCGTTGAAAAAAACAATCTCCACAGGCTGTGTTGTTGAACTTGGATGCACCCACTCTTCATCATTCGGAATTCCCGGAAGAACTTATAACAGAAAATCGCATTGTCCACGAGGAACTGCGTGCTGCTGACATTTCAAATCCCTCACGAAGAGACTGGACCTTGCCGTGGTGTGATGGTTTGCGCATCCCGGCGACCCATTGAGCTATACTGGGAGGTGGCCCCGCAACACCCACACAGTCTCTCATACCAGGTTGGTATATGGTTAGAGGTTTGACAAACACAGTCTCCTGGCCCTCCTGGTTGGTGGTTGGAACAACTGTGAAAGTGTGGGCAATGCCAGTCGTCTTGGGCCGACCTTTGCTGTCTTGCAGTCAGGTTTGTCAGCCGAAAAAATTGATTGGGAACCTTAATTGTACCCTCGTCCGAGTTTTGGTAACCTAGAGGAATCTCAGCTCGCATAAAACCACCAACTTTACGAATGAAAGTACTTTCATGCCGCATCGACCGTCGGTTGGGGACACCATTCGGGTCGCCCTATTTGCTGCACACAACAGGGCAGATAAGCAAAAGTATGCAAATACTGACACCCATCTTTCTTCACTATCTCTTGGCTGTCCTTCCATTCCGCTTGGTAGCCACAGACACAGGCCAGTCACTCTTACGTAGATCTCGGCTGTAGGCACGTCACTCAAGCACATAAGGATCTGGCACGTCACACATCTGTCGCTCCGCGCTCGCTATTTAGGACTCGTTCTCTTGTTTTTATTGTAAACTTTAATGTATGAACCCTTAGGTAGATCGGTCAATAAACTGGGCTTGCACACACTCACAAACTTTATACTGACATCTGCTGATTCTCTCGAGTGCAAGATCCCTGTAAACTAAACCAGCTTACAGTACCCCTTTATCTCGACGCCACCAAATATAAATTTCCGGTGATCCTGAGATGCTGCAAAGGGTTGCGTCGGTGTTGGCTTAACTCTACGTTTTCGAGCTGAGGCTTCATTACTCAGCTGGATACTTGTAAACAGAAGACTCTGTGCTGTACACTTCCAGAAAACATTGCACTCATCGAAATAGTGACGTTTATTTTTTATCGTGTCCATTTATCCACCAACTGCAGCTGTATTTTGCTGAAAAACACCTACCGAGAAATAACAACCCTCTTGGGCTCCAAGATATCTGATAAAGACGAAATGCCAGGAGATTTCAACGCATAGGTAGAACGCATCAGTTTATTACAGGCATGCCTTGGTGGTAAGTTAAGCCTGGACTCAAAACGTAGTGATAATGGTGAACATCTTTTGCAACTTCACCAGGTGTTTCTTAGCTGTAATAGGTTTATACGCAGTAAGCGTCGTTATGCTGCTGAACAATCTTGAAGACGAACTGACGATATCGCCATCAGGTACCGATGGCGCGGTTCAGTCCCTGATTGCCGGCCGTTGGGGAATACGTAGTTTGATTTAGATCAGGCGCCCGTCCGTTTCATATGCCAACAAGCAAAGCTTCTCTACATCCTAAAACTAGCAGGCTTGAAAAAATGATTCTCATGACAGATGAGGTAAATGCGCGAATCTGTAAGGCTCGGGTCGCGTTTGCTAATTTGAGACACCTATGGCGTCAAAGTGGTGTGTCCCTGAATCTCAAGGGACGTGTGTATCAAGCTACAGTGCGGGCTGTTTTGTTGTATGGCTGTGAGACTTGGCCTGTTCGAGCAGCGGAACTGAGACGTCTTCAGGTGTTCGACAATCGTGTGGCACGGCACCTACAGGTGCACGAAAGCACTGGATATTAGACCAAACGGTGGCACTGCTTAAGTCTCGGAGAAATATCCCAGCCGGTCCCGAAAGATACGAGGAATTATCAGACGTCAAGTGAAATTGAGCGTGCGAGCCGACCGTGAATTATGGTGGACACAGAAAGCCAAAGAAATGGAAGGCGCCCAGAAATCCGGTAATGCCCGGAGCTTATTTCAGTTGATCCGTGCGACCGGTCTCCGGAAACCGTTTGTGAGCGAAACTATCAAGGATCGGAATGGAGTGACCATCTCGAATAAGGAAGAACGCCTCGACCGGTGGGCTGAATACTTCGAACAACAACTGTCGTGACCACCAGCCGGCACCCATCTGGAGTCCATAGGTGAAGTAAAACCCTGGATGGTGAACGTGGAACCACCTACGGCCTCGGAGGTTTACGACCGTATATGTTCTCTCAAGCACCACCGAGCTGCTGGTCCGGATAAACTCCCACCCGCATTGTTCAAAGATGGGGGTGAAGTCCGCTTGTCTGAGCTGTTTGCTTGCATCTGGGAAAAGGAGTCTGTCCCATACAACTGAGGAGAGTTGGTGATAGAGCCCACTTTCAAAAATGGACTAGTAGTGAGTGTGGCAACCACAGGGTGATCAGTTTGACCCCGGTCGTAACGAAACTATTGGCGTAACTTGTGCTTCTTCGCTTTGCGGTGGCTCGTGAAAGACTGACTCTAGAGCATCAAGCGGGATTCTGGCCTGGTAGGGGTTGCGTTGACCAAATCTTCACACTCCGTCAGGTGCTAGAACAACGCCATACGTATAAGCGACCCACAATTCTAGTGTTCCTGGATTTCCCAGGCGCATTTGACCCGGTTGACCGGTCTGTTCTGCTTGACACGTTTGCCCATCGAGGAATACCCCGAGAGTTCGTGAACATAATATGCTCTTTGTATTCCAAGACTTCCGGACGTGTGCGAGTATACGGCGAGCTCTCCAAAAGCTTCCGCACACAAAGTGGCGTCCGTCAGGGATGCCCACTCGCCATTCCTATTTAACTTCGTGGTCGACGAAATAGTGAGGCGAACACTGGAAGGTCTCCAAAACCTCGGTGTTCAAATAGCCTGCGACGAAAACCTTGTCGAGCTGGAGTATGCAGACGACATCGTTTTCATCTTCGAAGAGGAGGAGAAGGCGCAGGAGTTTTTGGATTAACTGACCAAAGTGATCCCGTCCTTTGGTATGCACTTTGCACCCAAAAGTGTAAGGTCATGCTCCTGGACATGCAGTCACTGAACGCGCCACTTACAGTCCAGGGAGAGGTACTGGAAGTTGTGGAGCGTTTTACATATCTTGGAAGTTGTATTAGTTCTGATTGTAGTGTGACAGATGAGGTCAATGCGCGAGTCTAAGGCTCGGGTCGCGTTTGCCAATTTGTGACACCTATGGCGTGTCGCTGAATCCCAAGGGACGTGTGTATCAAGCTACAGTGCGGGCTGTTTTGTTGTATGGCAGTGAGGCTTGGCCTACCCGAGCAGCGGAACTGAGACGTCTTCAGGTGTTTGACAGTCGTTGTCTCAGAAACCACAGCTCGTGTGGGTTGGTTTCGGCGTATCCGTAACGAAATTATTAGAAAGCGGGTTTTGGGTTTTGCAACGGGTGTTTCCATTGAAGAATGTGTGTAGAACCAGATGCAGCGTTGGTTGAGACATTTGTTGCGTACCACCAATCATCGATTGCCGAAGAGAGTGCTGTTTCCCATGTCCAACTCAGGGTTGCGTAAGCAGAGAGGTGGCCAACCTTTGACCTTGGAGAGGGTTATGAAAGAGATTACGAAACTCTTGAGTGCCGGTGGTGTTATTCGTCTTCCAGAATAGGGACCGCGTGATCCCCACCGCGCCTGGTTGGAGACACTACAAGGTATGGCTGCCAACCAATGTCAGTTGTGTTCTTGTTGTCAGTTTCTATCCAGATTGCCTGAGTGAATATTTGGAGGTGTAGGCGCCTCGGAATGATTGTAGTGAGCTAGCACCAAGTCCCTTCCACATTCACCTTCATTCTTTTCTTTATAATAAGGCTTTCAAATAAATCATGGTCGTACGGCAGCGAAGCATCGGTGTTGAACACTGGTGATGTGCTGTTGATGGTGATGATATTGCAAACTCAGACAAGGGAGGAAATGTCCCAGCTAATGAGCAAAGGATAGTAGCTGTGTACCAGGCAAGGCATAAACTTTGGGCGAAAACCCTCGCTGGAAAATCAACCATTCCCGCTTTGCAATAGTTTTTAGAAGAGAACAACATATGTGCTGTCCCCTGTTTGGAAGATCCGGAGGAAAATAAAGGAAGAAAAGTAAGCTTGGTCGAATGTCCCTATTTTCCATGGAGCACCCTCAATCTCTCAGTATAATGGTAGTTTGGAAACTTCTGCGAACAACCAAATGAGTAAAGTCACATGACTGCTCTGCTGTACATCCGCAACTTATTGTAAATGCACTTGCATTATACCTACTGTCTCACTGAACATTGACGGGTAGAATACACTAATGTTGCGCGGTTAAATGTCTGTATCCTGAAAATTGTTCCAATACCCTCCCAAGGAATAGATTAATGCGGATCTTTGTAGCATGCTGAGTCAAATTGCTTAGGGTGTGCATGAGTGAGGTTTGTGATGTTGGGGCAATACGGTCAGCAGATGCATACATCCTGTTCTGGTGTTGGGCTCTTCAGGAAGTATTCACTAGTATACTGTAAAGGTAATTCCGCGTTGATACCGCTTTTCACGGATGCACGGATTGGTGCACTGGCTCGCGGCTTTCGGCCAAGCTTCTCGAGTCGGCTTTGTTCTTGTCGTTCAGCGGCTCTTGTTCACCATGCACTAATATGCGCGGCAGGGAAGCGTATAGATCAGGCGCTGCCACAGCCAAGACGCCCCTTCTTCACGTGATTGGATAGGGAATCGGGCCGCTTGCCGGTCCGGCATCAAGCCGAGCTCCGATTAGCCGGATGTTTGGACCCAACAGCCAATGATGGTCGAGTATCCACCGAATGCCGGTTGCTAACAGCGCAACCTGGAGGCGCCAGAATTTTCAGAATGCTGTCGTTAAATACACTTTATGTGCGACGCACTGCACATGTGTTTTTGACCTGGTTTTGGGAGTTGCTATACGTTGTGCACCTTTGGTGGTTATCTTTGACTGGAACGCTAGCTTGGGATGTTCAAATCGATACCCAAGCTGAGGCATTACTTTGGTCACAGATGTAATGAACAAGGCTGATTTGCGCCATCTTTATCCGGGTTGTCGGGTCACTCACATCTGATAGACCACTCAGGCGGTAAGTTCGGAGCTGTCTGCCGCCGGTCCGCACCCTCCGTGTATGGTATTCCTAGGAACAACGTATACAAAGCAGCTCAACCGTAAATCTCCAAGAAATCCGCCGAAAACAGTTTGAATAATTCTTAATAATAATAATAATAATAATAATTTTTATTCCCAACTTGTGGGGCATGCCGTCAGGCATGATCATAAGGTTACAGTCAACAAAATTTGAACCAGACCGCTCACCAATAATGTGGGCTTTACTGACTATACGCGCATTGTGGGGCCTTCGATTACATCAAGCCAAATGCTAATTTGTTTTGTTTTGTTTTTACTGGGACATGGAGAAGAGCCATTAAGATACGGCCCAGTCAATGGTCGTAGAAAGGCAGCGTCAGAGTAACTGCCATCTTTGGTAAGTTTATTTGGTTTCGCGCTCAATTGAGAGCGATCCCTTACGAAACGGTCTTCAGTGAGCATTGGACGTTTCCAGCAACAAGCTTTGATATTTTGGTACTCAGGTGGGTTCATGCAACCTGAAGTTCTTACGCGCGTCCGTTTCTGCATTTATCAACGCGTCGAAAACTTATGCTACGTGAACCCCGGCTGTTACAGCGAATCAGAAGGAAGACAACACATAGTGTTTGTCTTTACCAATTGTTGGAAGCTTCTGAAGCTGTGGAAAAGAACATAAGATCGAAAAATTTGTACGAATGGCCCAGAAGGAGGGGTAGAAGACGCTGTACTTTTAACCAACCTGTATTCCAATCCAGTTTTGAAAGTGGCGTCAGATGACTTTAAAGAGGGTTTGCAATGATGTGTGTCTTAGCTTACGCACTGAGCAGTTTAGTAACCGGAGAGCAGTAGTACATCAGTCCGCTTCTCGCACACAAGTTTAGGGTTTGGAACACGAGTTCCAATGCCAGCGAGGCATCTGCACAAGACACAGTGTATTGAACTATTATCACCGTAAAAGCGAAACCAAACTGCGGCTGAATCATCCTTAACCTCACGGAGAGCCAGAACCGTACAGAATTCCAAGGTAGGCAGAAAGATATCTCAGTTCACAACGTGAGTCAGAGAAACATCCGGATATTGGCAATGTAACAGAATATTGATGGTTGGGTACGTCTATTCGATGTTCACCGGGTTGCTGTTATTCCGTTTGTCAAACACGAAGATTGGCATTACAACATTTCGTCCATAATTGCTGGAACGTCAGTCATCCTGGTCATAAGCACCAATGACGGAAACTTAGGAATAGCTAGCATTAACACGTAAAAGAAGAATCGTACAGTAAAGAGTAGAAAGAAGTGGCGAGAACTCTGTATCCTGAACTCTGTGTCCCTGAAGGAAACGTCCGATGTGGAGATAACTACCCCAAGCAAAAGACGTAGGAAAGCAAATCTCAGGGCAAGACACCAGGCAATATTAGGCGCAGTGGGCAAAAACCAACAATCACGAGCAGGAACTTTGTGATACAAGAGGATAGGAGGTCAAACTTGAAGGGGGTCAACGGGACCGAAGCAAACAAGAAGCGGAATATCATCCCAAATTTCCTAAGCCAGCCAATTGTTACTTGCAAGGATAAAGCCAGTCGCCAAAGCAGTCTTGAATTTCTTGACACAATAAAAAAGTATAAAATGTGTGTTGGTTTGCACTTAGGTTCAAAGTGACCGCGGATAGATAAAGTGGAATGCCAGAGAAGTGAACACCTTCAAAAGTTGAGGGACTAAGTTGCGGTAAAACGTATTTGCAACACAGTGTGTAAGCAGTCCTTGATTAAGAAAACCTCTTACAAATGACTGGTGTAAAGAGAACGGCCCGATTCCGAAAACGCCCCAATGACAGTGAAGCAACAAGAGAAAATAACTGAATAAAAATGGAAGAAAATTTGCACAGCTTAAAAATTTAACTCCAAGCCGCTCGAACGATTTGGCGTCAAGATAACACAAATAATCCCAAAAACTTCCCATTGAGAACAATGCATACCTGGAAGCAAGAAAATAGATGCTAGAGCGACCATATCACCATGACGATGATCGCTTGGTGTCGCCGTGGTCAGCGCCAACGCAGTCTTGGCATTTGAAGTCACCGGATGATACGAGCGAATCGTTATTTCTTGCCAAGATGGTATGCTGGGCTGCTCTTTCCTAAGTGGAAGGGGTAGACGAAATAAAAATAACGTACCATCCACGGTGTTCGACGAACTGTCGGCTGATCACCATGTGTGCTGCAGGATGATCTTTAGTACCCAAGAAATCTATCGCTTTGTCCACAGAGTCACTCAGGCCATAGCCACAGTCACCAGGGTCCACGGCGAGCAACCTACGAAGATAGCGGTCAGCAATCTTTATGCACTTGCCTCTCTCTGCCACTGGATTTGGAAACAGAATCCACAAGGGAACGCAGCCTTGTAACAAACTGGACACTACCATTCGTGAAAAGCTGAGTTGACGGATAGTTTCTAAACCAAGGGTTTGTTGAATTAACCTAAATATATGGTAAAGACATTCGGAGATCGCCTCACCAAGCTCAAAGTGGGATATTCCGTTTGGTTTTCTTCTTCGACAAAGAAAGCAGCACTGGAGAGTAGGATTCCATCTACGCCTTCATTCAACCAGTATTTTGTGACACTCTACGACGTATAGACCATAGGGTACAACGTACTTCTAAATTCTGAACCACTTCATCAGATGACAAATTAAGATCGACTGTCTTCTTGTCGCCAACGGAATAATAGGATTTCCCATCCAGAGTTACAGTTGGATTTGAGCCATCCCTAGCAACCTAGAGAAACGTTAGCCCTGTTTGTAAGCCTACCACAGATCCAGGAAGCGGAGCCCGTAGGAACCCAGGCTTTTTGACCCATTCATGTGTAGTCGGAATGAAATTTGCGCGCACAGTTCAGTTTTGGGAGACGTGCAACCAGATATCTTCGATTAATCATGGGTAGTTGCGGTGCGCTAACCGCAGATTTTGTTGGAAGCCGCGTGCTACCTCCCGCCTGGCCAAATGTGATACCGAAAACTCTCGATGAATTTCAGCTTTCCATCTTGTTCATTTGGACTATTGACTTTTCCCAGTCGAGATGGATGGGCGCGTGTTAGCCAGTTGATCGGCGTAGGTATATCTGACTAGTTTATTGAATATTGGGTACTCCTGGTCGCAGGATAGTCGTGACCATCAACTAAGTAATCAGTGCTGCATTTTTCAACCACCGACAGCCTCCACTTAGGTTGAAACTCAGTGGTTGGCGTTATGACGAGCACCTCACCGTGTATATCGCTGGCCGCAATCTATCTGGCAACTCCCTGGAATGGTGTATGGGGAGCCGGGTATGTTTCGCCATTTGCAACAGGGAACCCTGTTGTAGTGTTCCACAAAACTCCACCAACGAGCACAGGTAATCATCATCTGCAAGCTCTACGTTCTTCAAACCTAGAACGAGTTATCCGAATAAAATAAATGTGCCCATCGCGATAATTACTGGGTATAATGATTCTCGAGGTCCGAGAAGACACCAATCGGTACTCCTCTGGTCGAGCGGAAGATATAAAGCAATCCTTAGTTCCAGGAGTAACACCCGATCATAACATCTGTACAGTGAGTAGAATTTAGGTTGTAATAAACTATTATCGCTGAAGAGCTACCACAGTTTTCGCTCACTGTAGGCGATTCAGGTCTTACCGCAATTCGCGATATCTTGTTTCATTAGCCAATTTTTCCACCTCATGGTAACTGCTCTCCTGGAGGATTCGTTCGGCTAAACAAACCAACAGTACAGAAACTTTGCAGAAAGATGCACTTGGTATACGCATTTCTGAATATGATGTCTCAAACCTGAAGTCCTCGTGGTTTCCCAGAAATCGATTCCATTCACCGAATACGGATCACCCGAGGCTGCAAGTCTCATTTCCGGAACCGATTACTTGCCGCTGTAGCGAGGGTAAGTCAACATGCGCTGGAAAGCAACAGATACGCAGAGTTAACTCAGAAACCACGGCACGCGGAGACAGCAAGCACGAGGCACAGATAGGAAGTCAAAGCGACCGCGGTGCAGGAACACGTGTATCCGACCGCCGAAACCGAAACCCAAAGTGTACAGGTTAGGTACAGGCATATCAAAAGCTCAAGACCATGTAAAGGGAGTTACATTCGGGCTACCCCTTGTCTGGGGCTCGTAGGGGATACAGTCCAGTTTCAATGGCGTTACACCGCAATCCCGCGAGTACCGCATGCAGTCATCCTTGGTCTGTGGCGGGACGATGGTATCTACTCGCAGTTCATGTAAAAAACTTCGCACAAATCATGCCGAGGTAGAGTTGATAGACTGTAGATAAATGAACTTCATGTAGTCCAGGAGCTCGTTTAACTGAACTGTCAACGATAGGCCACTATTTGAGCGCACAACGCGGACAAGCCCGTGGTTATCGCCTCTGGAATGAGTGGTGGGGATCTAGAAAACGGTACCGTGAACGACGAAGAAGTTGGTTTCTTGTCTTCTCCCAAACCCGTCCTTGGCAACAACACCTCTAATGAGAAGCCATACGGGTCCTTATTAACACGGGAAGATCTATTGCGCTTGGAGTCCGAAGAGCCCATTTGGCGTCGCGTTCGTTTGATTCTTCTGATTGCCTTCTGGGTCCTGTGGGTTGGGTTGTTGGCTGCTGCAATCGTTATCATTGTTCTGACACCCAAATGTCCACCAACGCCTGTCCTCAGCTTTTGGCAGAAGAAGGTCGGCTACTGGCTAGATCCGTTCTCTTTTTCCGACTCTAACGGTGACTTCATTGGAGACTTCAAGGGTAATGATACCACGTTTCATCTTATCCATTTTAGGCATCGTCAACAAATTGGACTACATAAAAGATGTGGTTGGCGCCGGGTTTATCATTCTTAGTTCCATCGTTTCCGGACACTATACCAATAATGCGACTTCATTGGGACTTGTGCAGAACTTCTCTACGATGGATCCAGCTCTGGGAACATTAAATGATTTCCGATCACTCATCAAGACGTACCACAGAAGTGGCCTGGAAGTCGTAATAACTTTGGACTTCAACTCCATTTCGACCACACATGAATGGGTCAAAAAGCCTGGGTTCCTACGGGCTCCGCTTCCTGGATCTGTGGTAGGCTTACAAACAGGGCTAACGTTTCTCTAGGTTGCTAGGGATGGCTCAAATCCAACTGTAACTCTGGATGGGAAATCCTATTATTCCGTTGGCGACAAGAAGACAGTCGATCTTAATTTGTCATCTGATGAAGTGGTTCAGAATTTAGAAGTACGTTGTACCCTATGGTCTATACGTCGTAGAGTGTCACAAAATACTGGTTGAATGAAGGCGTAGATGGAATCCTACTCTCCAGTGCTGCTTTCTTTGTCGAAGAAGAAAACCAAACGGAATATCCCACTTTGAGCTTGGTGAGGCGATCTCCGAATGTCTTTACCATATATTTAGGTTAATTCAACAAACCCTTGGTTTAGAAACTATCCGTCAACTCAGCTTTTCACGAATGGTAGTGTCCAGTTTGTTACAAGGCTGCGTTCCCTTGTGGATTCTGTTTCCAAATCCAGTGGCAGAGAGAGGCAAGTGCATAAAGATTGCTGACCGCTATCTTCGTAGGTTGCTCGCCGTGGACCCTGGTGACTGTGGCTATGGCCTGAGTGACTCTGTGGACAAAGCGATAGATTTCTTGGGTACTAAAGATCATCCTGCAGCACACATGGTGATCAGCCGACAGTTCGTCGAACACCGTGGATGGTACGTTATTTTTATTTCGTCTACCCCTTCCACTTAGGAAAGAGCAGCCCAGCATACCATCTTGGCAAGAAATAACGATTCGCTCGTATCATCCGGTGACTTCAAATGCCAAGACTGCGTTGGCGCTGACCACGGCGACACCAAGCGATCATCGTCATGGTGATATGGTCGCTCTAGCATCTATTTTCTTGCTTCCAGGTATGCATTGTTCTCAAACTCACCTTACCACGCCTATTATCATGGTCTCCGTCATGAGGGGTGTTTCTGCAGTTTGGTATCTTATAGTGATTCGAACTAGATGGCGGAATATCCTGTATAGCTAGTTGATAGTTATCTCTACGGGTTAATCGCACGACTTAAGAAACACCTCTGGGCAGTTGGTGCGCTTCCGTTTTTTTACTTTCAGTGCATGGCTGCGTAATCGTGTAGTAGTGACTGGGTTCAGAGACTGTTTCACTGTTGCTCGGATGTGTTTTATAACTTTTTTGCACCAAAACAAGGTCACTCCGGAAACCCGAAATGCCTCTCATCAGAGTGCTGTGTGTGAGCTATCGCTAAGCTTGCTTTTACGTCCCCAGGGTTCTGTCAACAGACGCTGGTCCCGCATTAACCCGGGACACAGCTTGGAAGGCATACTCAGTAGGATTCTGATGTGGCATTCCAGGACTACCCGGGTACTTGGTGGCTCGACAAATGAATGTCTCACGTCAGGGAAACATCATCTCTCCATGTGTTGAAATGGGTACTTTTCGCGTCCGAGGCAGTCTTCCTTAGTTCTATCGAAATTAGACCCGTCCTAGAGTAGTATCACCCATTGGAGCCACATGTGTGTGTACTGATCAACCGTTCAATCTGTATTCGACGTCTTAGGGAACTAGCCGTGGGGTCCCCAACCAAATGTGCCAATCCCGTCTCCATTCGAGTGGATTTGACTCGTGCTACAACCCATCATAGAGGCCAGGACTCCATATATTCTGGGTTCTCGTTCTGGACACCGCTCCAAAAGCTATAGACGGGTGTGGATCCAGGCATGCTTTTACTTGCTTCTGGGTGGCAGCCTGGATTATAGACTCCAATAGCCGCTTCCAATCCAGACTGACTTATCCTTATGGTTGGTACACGCGAGGTAAACTTTCTGCCTACTGCACTTCCATTCATGTCCTCCCTTGTGACGAGGGCTGGCGAGACCAGCCGCAGCAGTTCATGGTACTGTCGTTTTCAACCTCATAGCCGAGTATTAGATCAGCCCATGCGATGTGGCGTTTTCTACCACAGGCGTTTGGTTAAACATTTCTTCGGTCATCCAAGCACTCCTACTGACCTTGTGACGGACGAAGAGCATATGCTTGGGTAAGTTTTAGGGGTGATAAGGATATCCGATCCTTCCAAAATCTGAGGTAACATTTTCTTGTCCAATTGCGAGCCAGCAAGATTGACGTGCCTTTCTGAGTTAACGCAACACAGTAGAACGAGGGTTTATAACCAGTTGATTGACATACAATCCAGAAATCTATTTATCAACCTTTGGGTTTTCACTTTTGCTATTAATGTGCAATCTACAGTTGTCGCGCTGTTCTCTGAAAACTCATCGTCATTATTTAACTTGTTAAATTTTTCTTGCGACCATGTGCCAGGCACCCCTCTTGTATACTACGGGTCCGAGCTCGCGATTCAGCTAACCCCGAGCTTAAGTTCCCCGAAGGATATCTATCCGTTCGGAAAAGTACCGTTTCCAAATCTGTCGAAAAGGGACAGCGAACTGGTTTGCCAACTTCCAATGCCGTGGGATCGTTCTGGCGCTGGGTTTTCATCGTCACTATCGAATAACACGTTCGCTAATTACTTGAAGCAGTTTGGCATTGTTGAAACGGTTGATGTGAGTGTTATGCTGGTTATTTGTTAACTGTCTACTGGTTGTTTTGTACCTGTTTTTAGCAGTACTTAATGGCATCTTCAAAGCACATTGTTCATCAGTTAGAAGGTAACATACCACGCTAGGTTTTTTGTGTGACTGTACACAATCACTGCGAAAGTATAGACCAAGAGGACTTATGATCAAGTTATACATTGAAATTTTCTACTTCAAACCTTGACGGACCTTTGTTTTTAAGACATTTCCTCTTTGGACTACCTTGTATCCGTAACTTTCAAAACTGCACAGTATGTGACCCACACTTGTTTCCAGTTTGTTCAGCCTTTAGCTCTTCCTTGACAAAAGTGACGGGACTGTTGCGAACCACGCCCTTAACGCTCTTGTGGTTTATTGTAGTCCAAGTATTTTCTACTTACCATCTAACTTCTATTCGTCAGCCGTGTATGCTGTGTAGCGTTTCTAGCCGCCTGTTTAGCCTACCATGTACTTCTGTTTTTCTTTCTCGATGTCACCGAAAGCCTCTAAGTTGTTGGAATATCCTGCTTCCAACCTTCATCGCTAGATATCCAGCCTATTTTTAGTTGTAGAGACACTAATTTAACAACTGGATGGTGATACATGGATGTCTTTGCTTTACCTAAATTCTCACACCTTAACATTTTTTCTGTGCCAACTTGTTTTTCCTAGTCAGCACTTTCGTTCGGGCGTGAAAGTACACCCCTCAAAATGGTACAGGAGCTGATCAAGTTGCGAGAAAAACCAAGTATAAAATGGGGGGAGTTTGAGATGCTTGATTCCGGGGAAGAGGTACGTCAAACGCGTTTTAGTGGTGAAGTTCGTCTCAGGTTAGAATATCACCACTAGTTTTTTGCGCTTTCTATGCAATTATCAGTTTGACGAATCGATTGCTTCGTTAGCGTCGGCCGTAGGTTACTGATTCTGTTGATCGTTGCACCAGGGGCACGAACCCCTGATACCTATCATTCACAAGTGCATGAGCAGCATATTGGCCATTGTTGATACTCGTTTTATTTGTATTTCTCACTTACTCCACAGCCATTTTATGGGACACCATTCATATGACCCTCATTTGTCATAAACCTTCATGGGTGACTGCGTTTGCCTTTTTCGTAGATAAACTAAGTGAACACTAAGGGAATGAAGTGTTAATGACCAGGAGCTGGTATAAGTTGCCGCCAACTAACGTTGAAGGCATGCCGTTTCTACCGCGGTTTCTTCATCACGTATCCATCTCGTAAGCGTGAAACACAAGAACTGCCATGTCGCTGAACCCCATTGACCGAACCAGTCTAGCGGGAGGGAGGGATCAACATGTTTCAGCCATCCTCATCTTCGGTGTTAAACCGTGTGAAAGATGTATGGTAGTACAAGTTATTCGTTTCACTCAGTGACGATATGGGAAATAACGTGCAGACATAAGGGCCCGTGGCTGTCATTCATCAAGTTTGTTTCGGGTAGTCGTCGCGCAGTGATCACGGACACGGAATTCGAAAAGCTGGTTCGGTTGTGTGTTTAAAACAACAGCTTGGAAACGTGAACGTCATCTGGAACGTAATTTACATCTTCCCCGGTTGTGTCATGCCCGGGTCCCTGTCCGAAGAGACGGTAATTACCAAGGTGACTGAATTTGTTAGTTACTGCTGGGTCACTATCTGACCACTGGTTTGCTTTCAAATGGTACTTTGTTGAATGGAAGGGTATTTTCAGGTCAGTCTGCTAGCTTTCACACTGAGAGTCACTGCGATTTTTAGAGCGTCATCAATCCGACTGAGTTTATTAGCTAATGCTTTCATACTTCGTTGTCAGGTTCGCCTGTTGGTCGTCCTTATTCAACTTATCAATTATAGATCTTGTGCGAGGCGTACGTTGGTCGCATGTGTACCAGTTTCGCTTACCCAAAACTAGAAGAGCGGAGGGGATACACACAGACAGAAGGCATAATTGGTTAGTCGATATTGAACCATTGTGGTTGTCTGTTGAGACGGGAAACTGGACAGACTCACTCAAGGCGATAGCTTTGATGCAGGAACGCCACTGACCGAGCAATGCCTGCCAGTGTTATTAGCCACTGATGACTAGAGTTCCGGTATCCAGGGAAGTGACAGCTTTCAATCCGACAGTTTATTAGCTAATGCTTTCATGCTTCGTTGTCAGGTTCGCCTGTTGGTCGTCTGCACTCCCCACAGAGCTGGTTATGCAAAGTACACGTCCCAAACAGCATAAGCCATTGGACGTGATCAGCTAGCCGATCATTTGACGGTCTGTTCTTTCCAAACTCACCGGGCATACCTCAGCATTGCCGATCCAGTGTCTTGCCGGGCACGGTCAGTGCTTCAGAGACACCGATGGTCAAACTCTTAGGGACCACGGTCCTGTTCCCTATAGCAGTATTAATCACGTCCCACTGCATACCGTGCTCTCGACAGACACTGACGTCAGGCTGGTGTCATAAGTGTCGGATGTTTACAAAAACTGCACCGGTACTCACGATTCTAGAAGTAATGTGGTCTACAGCCGCTCCGCCAGACTATACCAATGCCCAGGTAAATAAATTTATCCACGGCGTCGGCTGGCTGATCCTTAGGTATGAGGTTTGGGTTTGATCCCATCTAATTTCTCTCAGCACATTATACTGAAGGTACAAAATGCATATCAGACCGTGTGGCAGAATTATTCTGGTTATCTAAAATGAATTGCATCTCCAAGGTGTCTGATATAAGTGACGCCATATCGTCTGCATACTCTTTATGCGAACTGACCTCCCTGGGAACATTTCGATCCCTGAAGTTTCAGAGGCAGACAGAGTCGTTTCAAGAGGTACTTCAGTAACAAAGTTGAAGAGGAATTGTGAGAAAGACAGCCTTATCTTGCACTACTGGACGTGGCAAACTCAACCTATAGCTTGTTATATACCCGTGCGCACCCACATGAGTCGGATTACGGTGCTTGCATAATGGATAAAAACTTAAAAACGACATCTTTGATCTTCAGGTACCGCTATAGTTCCTGATGATTGACACAGTCAAAAGCAGCCTTCAGATCATCAGCTCGTCTATTAAGTGTTACTTTTTACAAGAACTCTTCGGCGTACCTTAAACTTTGTGGACCCGATGCATTCTACCAACCTCAAATGATAGATCGTAGGTACTGGTCGCCAACCACTAAAAAAGTTTTAGCGTCTGCTCGCACTTGACACGTTTTTGGGCACTAATGCACTGCGGTGGTACACACATCAAATGTCACATCCACGATATACATGCAACATGCTCGTTAGCACCGTTCAACCTTCTTTAGCTGAATGAAACTAGCATTTTTGGCCTAAACTACAATACCTGTACTGCTACCTAGGTAAATATATCGATCTACCCCGACTATTAACTCCAGGTAGCCACGAGGTTCAGTTTGGATTCGACCCAAATTCGCAACAGCACTTTTGCAGGCTTACCGAGCCTTGCTTCTCACCTTCAGTTCGTTACAGGTTTTTTTTACATACTACCGTTATCTTATACTATGCTCTTTTTCATTTCAAGATGGATGACATTGAGCTGTTCAAGCGAGAAGCCATTGGACATCCGGCTTTCATTGTCGCAGCAATCAAAAGGACGCCAAATTATGCTGCAACTTTCAACTTTGCTGGTGTATGCGGTCGTTTCATTCCACGCTTGACCTATCCTCCTCGTCCAGCGCTAAAGCTTAACGAAGCTATTGATAGTAGCCGCGTATATTTGCAATCTGACAATGAACCAGCTGTCTACGTGTTCGAGTGCGCTTAGACAGACTTGCTTTGCTCTTCGTTGTTATCCTAAAATTAGTCCTTTAGGCTTCGGTCCTCTGTTGCACTAAATACAGTTCATCTGCTTATTGCGCTCCTTTTACTTCGGCAATAATGTGCATGGCTTTTACAACGTTTTAAGCAGCGTATCGCTGGAGTGTGATTCTCGTTCTGACCAGCTCTTTGTTTAGTCACGAAGAGACTGAACCTTACCATGGTGTGACGGTTTGTGCAGCTCAGCGACCCATTGAGCTATACTGGGGGTTGTCCCCGTGACTCACAGAGTCTCTCATACCAGGTTGGTCAATTGTTAGAGGTCTGACCAACAGTCTCCTGGTCCTCCAGTTTAGGGGTTGGAACATGTGGCGACTCGTTCCGTAGAAATGGTAATGAATTTGCATTTCGCGCCAAACACCGCTGCCCTGCGGTTAGGCTTTCGAGCCAAAGGCTTTGGTTGAGGACCCTAGTCGTCCTCCTGTCTAGAGATGGGTGCCCTAACAGTATCCCAGCCCACGTACAATTACGGCAGCGAAGCGTCGGTGTCGAACACTGGTGTCATGCTGTTGATGACGATGATTAATCACAATCCGACTGGTTGTAAATAATCGTTTTTAATTCCAGCGGATAACCAGTCCTAACGGAACGCATGATTACTGTGAAGCTGTACGCTTTGAATCTAACTAGCTGTTACTAATAAAGACCTAGTGGCATGTTTAAATGCCCAGCCACAAGGAACATTTCGTCCTTATTGAAGCATACGCATCCGGTAGAGCTCCAAGTGACACGGTCAAGGCTGCAAAGCACGTAATGGGTCACGGTTGACAGTCTGTCCTGTGGTGTACGTGTAGGGTGCAGAGGACCATGTCTTCTTGATGTCTACAAATATCTTAACTGGATGTAGTCAAATACGATTTCTATCGGCGCTTACGTGACTTGCTCCGGGGTGCTCCTAAAGCAAACATCGTCATTCTCATCGGGGACCTGAATTCTAATGTCGTTTACCTAGGCATAACTGAAAAACATTTAAGTGTTCGGTTCGGTCTATAAAGTTCTCAATTGGACCGTGTAGTATTATTCCTGAATTTGTGTTCAGGCCGCAAACCTTTTCTCGAAACCACAGGCATTTGGAAAGACAGCTACCGCCCTATTTCCCAAGAACTACAAGTATCGGTAGCCAGTCTTGCCATGACTCATCCACTTTTCTAACCGAGAAGCACTGTGGAGCATTATGAGACCATGGGTACCCCAGAGAAGTGAATCGGGCTGTTAGGACCGTATTACATTGTCACTCGCTGCTGCAGCGTTGTGGGATTCAAGCAGCTGATCCGATAGTTTGGACATAATCTTCGCTGTCCAGTTACGAAAATATCTGGAAAGTGTGCTGCAAAGCCGTGCCAATAAGCGTCGACTAGGTCAGCTGATAATCTGTTGGACACTGCTCGAAGTTTTTGAGTCTGTAAGCGGTCTGTGGCGCTCCAATTCTTGGACATAAGATGTCCCATACCAGGAGGCAGCCTCCTTTTTTTTAAATGCGAAATTACGAAGTGGTCTTAAGAAATAGTGGTGGACGCCGACGCTCTAACCGAAAACTTGAAAGCCGTTCCAGCTTGTTTGTGTCGATTCTTGAGGCGAAGCGTACTGATTTGTATCGCTCCCTATGTCTACAACGGTAGACAGAGCAATTCCGCTCTCAGCCTGACTGATCGCTTGCAGTGGCCGATTTATCTACGGCCAACCTGGAAGTTCCTTCGCTTATCTCCCCAGATCTGACTCAACAAGCTATCAGCGGAAAACTATGCCCTAAAGCGTGATAAGGTGCCTGGTCCTGAGCTCCAGTTCTCAAAGACAAACGTCGACCGATTATGCATTTACTGTATGGTGTGAATCGGGAGATCTATTTCAAGAGGGGTTTCCTTAACACGAGTTAGGCCGATTGTTTCCCACGTCTTTAAGGAGATCTTACGTAAGCTATACAGCAGTAAACGAAGTGGGATTTTAGTTGCAGCGAAAGATTGTCCGTCGAACGAGGGAAATTGACACGCAAGGAGCAGGCTATAGTTGTGTTGACCAATTTTCCAAACCTCATCATCGGTTGGAACATCGCCATGACTACTGTAGAACGACAGTCATTGTGTTCTTAGATAATAGTGCAGCATTCAACCCTATGGATTAACCGATTTAATGGGACTCTGCTAAAATATGGGGTACTCAATAAGTATGTGGGCACTGTATCATCAAACTTGTATTCTTCTTGATGCGACAAACCTGTCTCATATCACCATCCTCTTAACTTCCTGATCGACTATCTCTACAATGCATTGGAAGATCAGTCCACCGGTGACGTCAAACTTCTTCCTGGCGGAAGCATGGCTGACTTAAGGTCTTGAATCTGCTATCACCTTAGACAAAGGTTGGAAATAGTCAGCAAGTTCATCTATTCTGGAAGTTCTCACTGCGCATTGTCAAAGTTAATCCGAAATGCTCCAGCGTCAACTCGGCACTAACCGTTCGCTAAATGGGTAGGTTGCCGTTTTATTTAATGAATATGAGAGCGGAAGTGGCGTTCACCATGTGTGGGTTTGAAAATGAATGTCCATGTAACACCGCTCGCCGATGGTCAAACACTGAAAGTTTTCCAACGTCCGCAGCTCGTAAATGCTAGATTTCTGATCATATCGATGACGAAGTTAAAGAAGCAAGATAAGGACGACAGTCTTACTTGACACTACCTAATGTAGTAAACTCAAACCAGAGCTTACCGCGGACTTTCGCATCCACGGGGTTGTTGTACAGAGCTTCAAGGAGGATCAAACACTTATGGGGACAGCTTCACACCTTAGACACTGCCATAATGTCTGACTATCCATAGGACCAAGAGCAGCTTCCAAGTCAAGAAAGATGACCATTGTTGGTTGCTGTTCCCGAATCTGTCGGAGGATGAATATTTGACCGGCGCCTCTCCTTTCAGGATGGAACCC